>VZTE01005518.1:429007-449484 GCA_013397775.1 Eulacestoma nigropectus | reverse complement strand
AAACTAGCAGATAACAGATATGTAAACTGTATTATATAAATTTCACTGGCACTAAAATTTATATAATCGGGAAATTTATAAAAATTTATATATCAGGAACTGTCAGTTCCTGTCTCTTGCTCTTCTTGCTATCACTTAGGCAGTAACTAGGAAATTGTCAGATATTCCAGTACCATCCTGAAGATAAGCATAGTTTGCTGTCTGATGAACTCCTAATGAATATACTGTTAATTGCATAACCTTCCTTCAGCACAGGAACTTTTCTGTTCATCAAGGGCATGGATAAAACAGCTTCTTTGCTTTGGAGCATCCTTGTAATTAATAATATATTCTTCACACTTCTAAATATAACCCATAATGAGATGCTTTAAAGGATCCAAGCTGCACCTTTCACCAAGTGCTTTTGATCAGAAGGGAAGGAGCCAGAGCTTGTTCAGACAACAGAGGCTGCTGGAACGGCGACTGTCGCTTCCCCAGCCTGAAAGGCTGCAAACGACTTCAAACAGGGCTCAGCAGCAAAACATGCCAAAACACCTTCCTCCAGCTAAAACACAGTCTCGTTATCTCTGGGCATATTCTGTGCACATCAGAGATGAAAAGAAGTGTATATATATTAGATATAGGCAGTATATATGATATAGTCTACATAGATGTATATTAGATAACTTCTACTCGTTAACATTCTACTCATTAACTCCATGAAAACTCTGCCATCAATCACGTATCAGATGCTGAGCTACTACAATGTGCAAAACCTCCCCAATTATGTTTGCCATCCACATGACCTGGCAGCTCTCAGAGATTTCTCCTGGTTTCCATGTGTTGAGAAAGACACATCTCCAAGGACCACAGAACAGAAAAAAGGTTTATTGATACCTATGACTTTCTCTGGAGACATTTTGAAGAACTTTGTGCTGAGGGTGGCAGAGCACTGGAACAACTGCCATGGGAGGTTGTGGAGTCTCCCTCTCTGGAGACATTCCCAACCCACCTGGACATGTTCCTGTGTCACCTGCTCCAGGTGACCCTGCCTTGGCAGGGGCATTGGACTGGATGATCTCCAACCCTGACAAATCTGTGATTCTGTGACTTTCAAATGATCCATAGTTGGGGAGAAGAAAGGAGAGTGGTTCTCCCGCACCTGTGGAGTTCCCTTAGTCGAACAACCCAATTTTTGCCCTGAAAATTCCTTCCTAGTGATCTGTATGGAGTATTCCATGATTCCCAGATGGAATTCCTTCCAGTGTCAGAGCTTACTGTGCCTTGCAGCAGCTGGGCCAAATACCTTTGATGCCTTTTAGGGCTACCTAAAAACAGAGGCTGGACAAAAATTAAGAGAATAAAAAGTGGTTATATTTAGTGAAGGGCCTTCAGGTACATTTAGGGCAGACAAAGCCCTCCCACCAGGGGCTACACCCAAAAATGGACGTCAGGTCATGGGTTTTCATACTTTTCTAAGTTTGGTCCATTTGCATATTGGGGTTAATCTTCCAATTACAGCTTCAGGTAATGAAGTCATTTACCCCAAGTTTGCTTTCTCCCCCAACTCACTTTTGTTTACATTTCTCAGGGCCTGAGACAGTAAGGTGTCCTTGATTCCCAGGCCTAGAGAGGAATTGTTTTGTCTGACCAAAAAGCGAGAACAGTCGCTAACACTCCATATGGAGTTTAGAGTTATACACTAAAGAATTGCAGGATTACAAATATATGAAAAATATAAAAGCTAAAATCCTAAGGCATCACCTTCACCTGTAAACTGTGAGCATCACTGCTGTCTGTGTGCAGCAGCTGAGAGAACTTCCCATGTTTAAAAGCCTCAGGACCATTTATGCTTGCACAGCAAAGGCTGACTTTGTACATCAACACTTCGTTTAAACAACAGCATATCTTTAAGACAGGTACCTATTTTGATTTAAAGACTTCAGTCAGTAAGGATTTCTGTATGAGTCCACTTTATTTGCCACTACTGTTAAGAGCTGTATCTTACCTGTGTTTCTCTTACCTAGTTCCCTGGATCAGGCTGATTCTTACTAAGCTGAAGAAACAACTGTGTGATGAAACCTCTTCTCTAAGGAGACAGGTGTAAATTGATAAAGGCAGCTCGCAACCCTCTCTTCAATAAATCAAATACCAAATACCCTTCTAATAAAGTTTATTTTTCAACTCTCTAATCATGTGAGCCATGTAAGATTGTTCACAGCCCCTTGTCTAATAACTTTTCCACTTTATAGCAGCTGCCCATGTCTTTTACCACCTCTCAGCCACCTGCTCTTCAACTTGCTTAGCACGACCTCTAATTATGTTGTAAACTACATTTTTCTAACCTTTACGTTTAAGTCAAATCACATATCACAAAATACACACACAGTAGTTTATTAACACGCACAGTATCTTATTAACAAGGTCATGATTCAATCAAGAACCACTGAGAAGTGACACGACTCTTGCTTTCCCTAACATGTTGACATGGATTTTTTTTTTTTAATCTTGATGTATTACGTTCCATTATCAGGCTCTCTGTGGTTTTGTACAAAACTAACAACAGCCTGTTCAGCACACACAGCTTTGGAGCCGAATTGTTATTGTTGTAGCAGTCAGGAACTCCAGGCTTGGGCTGCAGACCTTCTGCAGCAGGTTCTGTACTGTGCTCTGTTTAACCTTTTCAACCACCGTAAGAAAACAGCTTTTCCTAACCTACTGAAACTTCCACCAGTGTTCCAACATCTCTAAAAAACAGTAATGCAAGTTCTAAAAAAAAAAAAGTACAGATCAGAAAACTGACTGGCTATGTCCTTCAATGAGAGTTTGTCAGTACTTCTGCTTTAAAAGCCAAACCTTTAACAGCTGCTCTTGAGTAGCAGGCATGTCATTAAATGTGCAAGTGCAACTTCTTCCTCTTCCCTCTGAACAGAAATTAGAAATACTTTTAGTATTTACTCAGTTTCTGCCACTGCAGCTTATAATTTCACTCTCATTGACCAGTATTGTACTATATGGATTTATTTTTCATACAGCTAAAGAATTCCTTACAATCCTTCAGATACCTGGCCACAAAATTCCCATGCTTGCTTCTGGCTTCCTTATTCAATGAATTTATTATCTAACTCCCCCTTGGACCTAGACTGTAATCATTTCAACTCTCAATATTATGGATTCTTACACTAATTTCCTACAGAAACCGAGTTTCCATATACAATTAATGCCTCCCCCCAGTAATCTGCTTCTCTGCCCTCATAAATACCAAATGCAGTGGCCAAATCAAAGAAAATAACAAAAAGATATAATATCTTGAGGAGACTTCTTATCTCTTCAGTGAAAATAAAGGGCAGGGCAGAATGCTCTGACAGAAAAAAAGGCTGCATCAAAAGCCCGGCCTGTACTGGATGACAATCCATGCACAAAGAAACTGGGGAAATTTTTAATTGGAATTCTTACTCCCTGTTGCACCAAAGGGTCAACAAGCCCAGGACATAAACAAATGGGAGTCAGGGATGGAAGAGAAATCAAATTCACAAGTTCTGGCGCTCCTGAAGTATTGGTTAACTCAGTGATTGAATTTACTTTGCAGGAATCCCACTCACAGAGCAAGCAGGAGAAAAGCTCACAAAAATACAGCGTAATGTGGTTCTTAAGGACTGGTACAGGATTTTTTAATGCTTTCAGCAGGGAAGACTTTCTTTCCAACCTAACTAAAAGAAGCAGAATAGATCTCTGAGACCAAGTTCTGTCACCTGTATAGTAGGTAAGATTGTACTTGGTCTAGATAAAGTAATTTTTATGACATTCAGGTTGAAAGTACATCTCATTTCCTATGCAGGTCAGCTATAATTTCCTATGCAGCCACCTAAGACTTGAGAGACTCTGATGTCAGAACTTTAAATAACTGCACTCAGAGTGCCCAACCTTTCCAAAACCTTCTCTGACAGTGAGACAGAGCTGTCTTTATGTAGGTCTTTCCCACCTGCCAACTGCAGGAGTGAAGACATGCAGAGCTCAAGGGGAAAGGGTCTGGCATATTGAAGAGCTTTGCCTCAAGACCCAAAGCACCAGCCCAGCCCTGCTTCACACCAAAGCCAAGAGCAGCCAGCAGCCACCAGCCCTGCCTGCCAACATCAGGGACATGGCACAACTGGCAACCACAGGCACTTCCACTGAAGGCACAAAAGGCAGCTGTGAGGCAGCTCCTCTTCTCTCTGGGCATCTCTGCCATCTTCCCCAAAGAAAACAGATGCCAGGCTGCTAATCTGCTTTTGGAGAGAGAAGGAACGGCCTGGCAGAGATTTTGATCCATGTCACAATTACAGTTCAGTCCTGGAGCAACACACATTTCTCATGATCCCAGGCTGGAATTAATACAAAGGCTGAGCTGAACCAATATAACCTTTAGAATGTGGAGGAAATATTCTCTTGCATTCTCCCTAAAAAGCAACTGGAAGTTTGAAAAATGTCTGCATACCTAAAGAGTGCTTCATTCTGTTAGCTTAAAAAAATCAAACCCAACAAAAACCACAAACCAAAACAAGAGTAGTCGTGTGAAATCATCAAAATAAAATACTCCTTTCCAGATGTTTGAAATAGCACCAATATCCTGACTGACTATGCCTGGAGAAGTGTGCTCATAACAATGTTCAAATGTATTACTTGATTACATTTTCAATACAGGTGACACTCTGGGGCCACACAAAATACTAAAACCGGCCTACAAGTCAACCCAGCATCCCGATTCCGGCATGCACCCAAGTCTCAATGACCCAGGCTATACAGAAAGCAAACACCAATTCTGTGAGCCTGTTCCAGAAGAGGACATGATGTGCTCTTGCTGACTTTCAATCAATAGAACAACATGACTTGGTCAGCACAGTCTCTCTGCTGTGTAGGTCCAGATAATAATTTAGTTTTAGCTGACAACCACTGCACTCTACACACTGTGCTGGAGCTCCACGTGCAGTAATTGTTTTGTGCAGATCTGTGCATCCATTGCTGTGTGCACTGGCATCCATGGCTGCCATAACCACGCACTGAACCATCACTCTGGAGGCTGTTGTTCCTCCTTCCCCTCTCAAACCTCTCCACTCTCTCCATTCAGCCAGTTTTGATCTCTGAAGATCTCTAGAGTTTAGGAAAGTGGTTAGGTAATTACAGTACAGAGGAAGTAAGTCAGCACATGTGTGGGTTTGAACTATGAAAATTTTTCATTTGGCTCAGGAGGAGAGAAAATGTGTCTTGAAAGCCAGAAACATCAGCCCTTGTTCTCAAAATATTTGATGAGCAGATAGGGACACATTCACTCCTTCTGGAACATACGCTACATGACAGCTTCCAGTGGCAGCTGCTTTACACTCCGGTAAAAAACACTGCTTTTTCCAAACCAGAACCATAGGATGAATGAAAAAAATCCAAGTGAAGGAGAAGAATATGCAAAATTGTTGTTAGGCTATGTAAAGTTAAGAATTGACCCCACATTTCTGAAGTTCCTCCCTGATTTTGCATAGTCATTGAATACACTTTTTGCAGGAACCTGAATGCCAGACATGTTTTTCTTTTAATTCTTTTACACAATTTTAGAGATTTCATCTTCATTTATTATGCATAACAGGGATTACATTTTTATTTAGTTTAAATTGGCCTTTTCTAAACGTCATTCTATAGCTTCGAGCTACTTCCCTTTGAAATGTTTTCACAGTGGTCGTCTCCCTGGTATTTAGAACTCACCATGACTAACTCCTCATAGCTTCTTAAATATATGCAAAAAGAAAAGGATTTTCATTTATGTTACTAAATGCAGTCACATCACAGACTGTCTCCTAAAACCAACCTTTAAAAACAATAATAAATATTTCATACCATATGCTGAGAATATCATGGGCTCCAATCTCATTAAGAAAACAGAAACACATGGAAATTCCTTGCTCAGTAGTTTGTGGAAAGAAACTGTAATGCAGAACTCAGGGGGGTGGATAGGAGTTGTTATGCACAAGCACAATGCAATGGCTGCTATTAAATAAACAGAAAATCTTGTGCATTAGGACTCAAACTGTGCTCAGAATTCAGGCCACCACCAATCTGAGGCCACCAGCAGTTTAGATCTGTTATGTCTCCTGGTTTTCATTCCAAATACCATTTCAAAGGACAATTCTGCATTTCAAATAAAACAAGGTATAATGTTTACACCAACAGTGTAACAATGAAAGGAAGGAAAAAGAAGAACAATGAAAATTCTTCATTTTCTCCAAAATCCTGATACACACTTCTGCTTAAATACTTCTCTTTAAACCTTCTCAATCAAGATTACCAGCTCACAAAATATAACATGGAATAGCTCAAGACACACTAAGCAATGGAGCATGAGACAATGTCATATTCTGCAATGATGGGCTGACTTCTCAACAACCCAAAAATCCATGCTCCCAGTCCAACAGCAGCTGGAAGTAACACCAGTGACCTTTAAATTTCAGGACAATAAAATCCAGCTACAGCAGGCAGTAGAACAGCAAGAGGCAAAATCTGAGAGCACATATGGGAGAGATGAACTGTGCCTACAGGCTACACAGATTCAAAACCCCCACTTTTTTTTTTTTTAAACTTTCACACGGATGGTTTTGAAGAAGTTGCTTAAACTCAGTTTTTGTCAGAGCCTGTGCACCTCACTGCTTTCAATGAGCTACTGATGCATGTACACATGTTATCAAAGCACAGGCACGGCCAGATGCCCCCCTTCCAACTACCACTACACAAGGAAAGTGTGCAAAAGGAATTGCTTCCTAGAATCTATTAATTTGGAGCATTCAGCTTAAAAGCTGCTGCCTACACTGAAGCATCCAAAAGGGTGCTTTTAAACACTGACAATATCTTTCAGAAGTCACAGTCTGGATCCTACAGATATTTCCTGGTGTACTTGTGAACATCTAGGCTTTACTCCTTACCTACACTTCTTGGAAAACATCGACTTAAGAAAATATCTTACTAAAGAGTTGTGGATGAAAAATTTAAGTAAGAGATTGTGAAAGAGAAGCGGTCAATTTAAAATGTCCCATGTGCTCAACTTTTACTCAGTTAATAAAAAAACCTGGCAAGAAATTAGAACAACAAGAGTACCACAGTTAAGAGCTTTTAATCCAATGGAAAAATCCAATCACAATTTATAGCCCTATTATTAGCTGGTGTCTATCAAAGAGGAATATAATCAGACATACTCCAATCACCCAGTTAGGACACAGAAGCACGTCTGTGAGCAGCCTTGACAAAATGACACCACTTCTTTTGCAGATGGTGATGCTTTTAACCACTTCAGTCACCCATGGCCCCACCACAAGGCAGCAGCAGAGCCAAAACAAACCCAGGGTTCTCGACTGCCAGACCTGCAGCTCCCGGACTTTATGGCAAGATGTCCTGCAAGTCCCCTGAGAACCACACACCAATACGTTCATTTCCTACCACTGCCTCAGCACGGAGGGCAGAACCAGGTGTGCTCCACCACTGGCACCAGACTCCTGCTTCTTCCACCCCCTCCCCTTGCCCTCCCACCTGAACTGCTGCTCACTACCCCAAGTGCTGCTCACCCTGCCCTTTGCACAGGACATCCTCCCGTATTTCTTGGTCATGCTCTTCCTTCAAACCCACCTTCAGAGGCTGCTTTTGCCAAACAAACATTAATTATGTTAATACAATTATCTCTGTGTATGAAGGGTAACACTCAAACCACGCCTGGCATCAGATGAGGGACCCCTCTGACCTCACTGTAATCTCTGTTCCACTCCTCCTGCTGTTCCTCAGTTTCAATGGTCTTCTTGCTTCTCTCGAGTCTGTTCTGATACCAAATCCCTCTGCCAGCCCCCTGTAACCTCAGCACAGCCATAAGCTCTGTGCCAGAAGGCAGCTGCACAGCCTGGGCAGAACCCCACTGGCTTCAGCAATGCCCTGCTGCAAACACAATTACTTAATTACACTGCAAACACAATTACTTAATTAGAAAGGAAACTGGGACTGCTATTACAGGACCTGTGTCGGATCCGCTTTTCTGAAGCACCTCTTGGTGCTGAAATTACACATCATGATTCAAGCTGGTGGTCTAAGTGCTTGGTGGTTATCGGACAGAAGAACAATTTACAATAGGCTTGTAGTAGAGTAGTTATGTGCAAAAAGGAACTTAAAAATGTGATTTTAAGGGTGACAATGTTTCTTTAATCCCTTAAAAGCCATTTAGTTCATTGTCTGGTTTGAATATAATGAATCAGGAACCGTTTCTCCAGGTTTCACATCAGATAACGGGTAATTATGGAAACAGAATAGAACTTTAATTATGAGAAAAAACACAGATTGTTCTATTGTGATCTTCCACAGCATTTCTGTTTCTTAGAAGTAAACATATTGTGTAAGCTGGAAAGAAACCATTGATTAAAATAATCAAAAGCCCTACTAGAAGCTTGGACATGCTTTTCCTTTGTAAAAACCAAAACATTGTATCTGACTAGAGATACAATAGTTGAGATATCTGAATTACCTCTTCCAAAGCCTACTTCAATTTTTCCGCACAGATTCATTTAATTAAATCTACTATTACAGGGTGGGTTTTTTCATTTTACATACACTATACAAAAGCTTACAAGAGGTGTACTCTAGGAAATCTAAGAGATTAGAAAATCTTACCAATAGCTTTTTATCTTGATTTCTTCCCAATCACTTTCAGCTGAAGCAACCTGTTTAAGATTCTGTTTCCAAGCATGCCAGCAATCAAATATTTTTTAAAATAAAAGAGCAGTAGTTGCACTTACAGGTACCTGATAAGCAGAACAACTTTTCAGTTCCTCCTCTGAAAAGCTGGAATATCATTAAAACAAGGTCAGAGGTGTCAGAGTCATAGGGAAGAGTCCAGAACTGGAATTACCAACCATGCCAGGCTATTAATGGAATAGGCACCACCTTTTCCCTGGTGTTTTGTCAGCACAGTGGGTGCTCTGCTGTCCGTGCCAGCCCGGGACAGGCACATAAGCACCAATAAACACTTCAGGGGAGATCAGGCCCCATGGAGGCAGCTCCACTTCTGCAGATTCTCAAGTACAAATAAGACCAGAGGTTCCTGCGGCTCCTTCCCTTTCATTCCCTGGCTAACTCTGGCACTGGGAAGAGGGAATGCTCACAGACCACCCGCCGGGCTCCATCAAGGGCCGGCTGGTTCCACACAGCCACAAACACACGGCCCCTTCATGAGGCTCTCAGCTGTGAGAGTTCAGCATGCCCCTGAGGGGGTCTCTGAGCCTCCATATCAGCAGCTGCTCTTTCATTTTCCTTCCTCCCAGGCTCACTTTCCTTCTCTTGTTCACTGAGATTATTCCAATTCTAATCAAAACAGGGAGGAAAAAGGCCCACAGAATGCTAGGGGGACAAAATTGTACAAAGGATAAAGGAATTGAACAGCATTGAGATGAGACCCATTTGTAAAAGAGATTATGGTCGCAAAAGTGCTCCTTGTCACGAGGGAAAATAAAGGCATAAAAGGTCCCTCAATGAGCAAACATAATAAAATCTGCCAAGATGAATGATAAAATCATAGAAAGAAAAATTACACAAGTTTCCAGGACACTGCCAGAATTAACTGTAAAACACTTTTTCCTGCTTCCTGAAGTCTGTACTTTTAAAATTAAAAGCTTGCCTGAGTAGGGTGCAACATTGGTATTTCACCTCGTATCTGCCAGGACAGTCTCTCCTCTCTGTTCTGTCAAAGGACTGACTGTAACAAACAGCATTCAGGACTTCCCAGAACTTCCTATGATAAAGGAAAAACCGAGTGCAGTGTCCCAGCCCACGTCAGGCCACCTCCAGCAGCCACAGCAGCTGCAGGGAGGCCATCCCAGGCCATTCCTGGCAGCACCTGCATGGCCACAGCGAGGAGATTGCTGCACCAAGATCCAGGCTCATACCAAAGGGAGATGCTGTTTTCTCCATGCTAAAGTGACAACACTTCTGAGGTGTTAAAAGGTATTGAGAAGTGAAATGCGGCTCAAAAGAATCAAGAGGACATAAAGAACTCAGGGGGAAAAAAAAGGATTCAATCGACAAACACAGATTTAATAAATTCTAGTATGTCCTCACCCTCTTATGTGCAAAAGAAAGTAAGTCTGAAAAGGCTCTGCTGCTATTAAATAATTGTGTTTCTTATCTCGGAGTGACCATTTCATCTTTTATATACATACAAAGAAACCCCACCTGTTTTCTTTTTTAGAGGATGGAACAGGCAGCTTAGATGGCAATTTTAATTGAATGTGCTCAGGCTGTTGCACAAGAACACTGGTGTGTAGAGCTGTGGCTGGGAAGAAAAGACTTTCCCTCACCACCTACACCTTGACTTCATTACAAATATCCCTGCTGGTTCTCACAACTCAGCTCCAAGTTTGACACTTGCAACATGTCTAGAGGCAGAAATTGTGAAGCAGCAACATAAATTCCAGTAGAATTCAGTATGTTAATTACTATTTCTCAGTCACATTCCACATGGGGCTGATACACCTGGTGAAATACTTGAATGACCAATTGTTCTTTTCTCTGTGTGTATATGTGCATTTCTCAATACACATGTATCATTTTACACACATAAATGCACACACAGTGGCTAGAAATGAAATCACTGATTGTCAAACAAGCTACACATGTACAGGAAAAAAAAAGAGAGAGAAGTGTGGTTATGTTTGCAACCTCTGCCAAAACAGAGAATTCACAGTCTCACACAAATTAGAGAGCTCCAGTGACAGGATAAGATGATGACCTTGCAGCATAGGCCAGAAAAAGGGTGCAATAGTTGGCATGACCCCAATGTGTGCTCTAACGAAGCTACTCAGTTCTCTGCATTTTAATGCAAAGGATTCATAATGTGTTTTAGTATGTTAAAACATAAGTCAAAAAGGGTGAACTGAAATGTGTCACTTTAAATATAGTCATGAATACAATGTCCCTAGAAAGGAGGCTGCAGCTACTGCTAAAGCCAAGCCTTGATTAAGGCTGTCACTGCATCCCACAAAGGCACAGGGAGGATCCACACCACCCTCACACGTGCAGGCAGTGCTGGCTGTGACCCTCACCCCAGAGCACAATCTCACTGAAAGCATTGCAGGCATTAAAAATCTCCAGTGCAAGGCTTAAATCACAGAAATTATCTACAAAAGCATACAGAGACTGCATATTAAACCAGTCTTAATCATGATCCTAATCCTAAAGGAAGCAGGATGGAGTGTCATGAGACCCTTATTAAAACTGCAGAAGATTTCAGTGGGAGTTTGTCCTGAATGAAAACAGGATCCTATAACTGTAGGAATGGAGAAACAGAGGAAAAATACCCATCAAAGAAAATGTGGTAGAACAAGGAAACACAACTTCCACATACAACTCATTATGATACCAAAATGCAGAAGCTATTTTAATGTCAATAACGTTAAGATAAAGTCATTTTATATTCACTTATTTTCCTCACACCGTAATTCACCCATTTAAAAAAGGAGAAAAGGTTTGCTGTCTGTGCTTTTGTACTGCAATACTACTTCATTCACTTAAAACATTTCAATTTTCAAATTATGTTTTGCCTTTGATTCCCAGAAATTATTTCCTTTTCACATCAGCCATAATAGTTAAACAACTGTGATTCCTGCATCCTTCCCCCAATAAACAAACAAAAATGTAAATATAAAAATCAGGTAATCTGAATTTCAGAAAGCAAGTAGCAAGAGAATGGAAAAAACAAAAGCACTAAGCAATGAAAAGCTACTTGAGATTTCTGAAAACCTTTAAAATTTTTAGTAGTTCAGTATTTACAGCCTGTTAAATAAGTACACATACAAGAGCTTCACACACTCGACTTTCATTCTCCTGCTATTCTCTCCTATTGAAATAACTGCAAGAGTAATTGTAGCCATAAAAAGGCAGCATCCAACTCTTTTATGACCACTCCTGTCTATGAACTGCACGAATGCATTAGACCAATAAGAAAAATGTTTAAATGCTGGTGTTTAAACTTTGTAGCCATCAACAACAAGCGAAAGCTCCAAATCGATCTGGGGGATGGAAACACTGCAAATGTCCAAGCAGACAATGCTACATGAAAAAGTGACTCCCTCACAAGACAACACTGCTCAAGAAAGGAACAATACAAACATCAGAACAGACCCAGTAGGTTTTTTCGATTGGTTTTCCTACAGAACTCAGTCAGCCCTCTGCAAAGGTCACTGCTGAGACTTAAGCTCTATACACATTCCCTTAAAGGAAAAACACATTTTGTGTAGGTATTACTTAAAACTTTTCAGCACTAGTAGAATTAGAGCACAATCATTACAAATCCTAAATTCATTTACATCTTTAGGTAAGTAAAATGCTGAGATCACCACAGCCATGTAATCATCAAAAAGGAGATGTAATTCACTGCCCATGAGCCACAAAGTGATCCCACTACTGGGGATAAACTGCTCAGCTTTGAGTTCGCCGAATTCCCTTTGATGTAAAAAGAATAATTTCACGCTTCAAGAAAAGGAACAGGATGCCAGAAAAACTGGATTTGATTCCTTACTCTGTCAAAGACTTCTCGTCTTAGTCCCCCCAGTTTTGTGTCCTTTGGGATATTGAGGTCGACTTGGGGTTGCTCCATCAGGACACGTTGGAGGCATTCCAGGCAGGTGCAGTGGTTATGGATCCAGAGGCACTTGGGAAGCAGTGGGCTGAGATGGGATGGTTCAGTCAGGGGTAAAGGCGCATTTGTGAGAATTTGAAGGATCACACACACTTAGAATAAAAGGGACTGCAAGCCACCATGCCCAGGGAACTACAGGTCTGCTGACTGACCTCAAAAAGTCTTGTTCATCTCTACTGTTAAAAAGTCCCACGGAAAAGTAGTTCTCAGGAGTCTGGAACCCTCTGCAAAGTAGACCTGGAAGCTAAGTGGCATCCTAAAACCAGAGAAATTAATTAATGTTTAAGTTGTGTTTTAGATGTGATAAAACTTTGACAGAGGTGAGTGAACAAAGCAAAAACTGTATCCTGATTACAGAATTGCATCATTGCCAATTATCTGACAAAACAATCTGAAATGAGAGGCTACAAACAAGGAGAGTTTGAGGGACCAGTACTTGTTGGCCGACGGAAGAAAAGGCTAAAGGAAGATACCATGGCTGCCTTTAACTACAGAATGTGAGGGAATAGTGGAGAATGAGCCAGACTGTTCTCAGAGGTGCACAGTGACAGGATGGGAGGTGACTGACATGGGCTGCAACAAAGAAAGCCTGTTAAGATGAAGGGATTTTTTTCATTAATAAGGGTGGTCAAACATGAACACAGGGGTCCACTTTTAGTAAGATATTGGACTAGATGACCCCCAGAGGTCCAAATTATGAACCTCTTTCTTAAACTATTCCATGACTTCATGGAGAGATGATCGTGGCTGTTTCCATTTTATTCTGTCTCAATAAATTTGATCACATTGACAAATCAAAGCTTTCATCACTAGCCCTACAAACCAGTCTGGGCACCTGGAAAATGAGACTGCCACTATCGTGCCTTGTCTCTGGGAGGATCCTGTGGCTCTAGAAGTGTTTCCACATCCAGTACCTTGTCCTATATTTGCTTTACAGATGGGGTCCTCAGCTGCTCCAAGTCCACAGTGCTCCCAAAGGCCCAGCAGTGACAGGGGGACAGTGCTGTATTTTATGCTGGCTGTAGCCAGTTAGTGCAGTGGGAATGTTGTTAAAATGCACACCTGTACATCTGGCATTAACATCACCGTATTCAATTCCCTGAATGATCTCTAACAGATTATTCCAACAGAATAGTCCTTAATTTACATGTTCCACTGCATTTGCAACCCCCCAGCATCTTATCACATTTATACCAACAGATCTGCTCTTAACCTTGGGGGAAAAAAAAGCAAAAAAAAAAAGCTTTCTGTTACTGCCCCAGGTCCTCAAACTGGGTATCTGGCTGTGCCTGGCTGATCTGGCCTAGTTTTTTCTTTTGCTACTTGAATTCAATGGCCCAGTGTATGTGATGCCCTGAAGGAGACACTCCACCCTTCTCCAGGAAAAATTCTCCAAGGGCAGGGAACAGTTTATTAAGTCCTTTTCCACAAAAGCACAGTAATGTCACCAAACCCACTCAGTCATGCAGGAGATCTGCATCAAAGAAGAGTAATAGAGACATAATATCCTTTGGGCTGAAAGGAGAGCTGGGAAAGGATTGTGCATTTGGGGGTGAACGATACCATGAACGCTACCAACAACAGGACTTTACATTCGGGCAGCTTAATAGGAAATGAGGGCAGAACTGACCAGCACTGTGAGAGATCAGCACACACAGCAGCAGCAGACACAGAGTGCCTGGGACGATGGAAAATACCCATTAAAAATATAACTGTCAGGTTTGGATACATCTCCCTGAACAACTCGTGACATGTACTTCAAAATAAGAAAGAACTGCATGAACTGGTGCTGTATTTCAAACCAACATTCAGAGTTTGATTTTATATTCCACTTCCATTTTAAAATCTATTTCCAGAACTGCTGCTTATTAAACCTGCCCTATTAAATCATTCCCCTACTAAATGCAATATGAATCAAGGTTTCCCAGTCTCTTTTTCTTCCTCTTAACATCCTACACTCTAACACCCCGTACCTTTCTGTACAATAATTTCTGCTCTTAACCAGGAGAATGTCACATATCTGAAGAAGAAATAAGTGGTGAGTTTATGCTCTCTGCATTCCTCGATCTCATTATATATACAATGTCCTAAGGCAAGAGTTTGCCAGCTTAGATTTTCACTTGCTCTATCCCTTTAATTTGTGTTCCCATCAGTGCTGTTACTGATTGTTAGCATTTGTTTTTATTTTTCTCTAGAGATTTTTTTTTTTGCTTAAGTCACTGATTAAATAATCTAAATCCTTCAGAGTGAAATTTAAAATTTCCTTCTTGTATAAAAAGCAGAATCATTCAGTACCTGTGCTGGAACAGCATTAGGTGGATAACATTCATTTTGCTGGAGGTCTCTGTTAGCTCAGTCAGAAAAATTACTTCCCTTCCCCCTCTCTCAGCTGCAACAAACTGGGTAAAGAAAAGGTGAGGAATCTTTCCATACGCATAAGCAGAGCCTGTGTGCATCAGCAGTGGCTGCACCACAGCCCCAGGGCATAACCCAAGCCATGCTGGGCTGCTTTAGTGGGAGTAATGAAAAATAGGGGCAGGGCGCTGGATATGGTGGGGTCTCCAATGTAGAGTACTGCAGGCTACCAAACATCTCCTGCAGGTGCCAGAAACCTGTCTCGAAGAAAAATGAAGCAATATAAGCAGTTTCTTAATCACAATGACCCATTTCAAAACATTTCAGAACAAAAGCCTGGATAACCATCTCCTCTAAAACCAGTCCATGCTAGAAAAAAATCAACCTTCAACTAGCACCAAAACCCACAACAGGGAGAAGTGCTAGAGATTTCATCAGCTGAGGATTCAGTGGGACTCATGAGATACCCTTACAGCCACCACTCTCAGACACATTCAGTGGCTTGAAGAAAACAGTTAAAAAAGTAGTAACTGCATGAATAGCAGAAAAGGTGCAGACATCACAGGTCCAGCAGAAATCAGGCCAGCTGTGATGCCATCTCACCTATCCAACAGGACACAGGTCATGCTTCCTGAACACCTGGAAATGGCTAAGATCCTTGGAGAGGATATTGTTAGGTACAAAGCTGAGCAACTTCAATGATGAGGGAAACAGTTAAAGTAAGTACAATTTTGGTTCTGTAAAAAAAAAAACAACCGAAAAACCAAACCAAACCCCACAAACTGTTACCTTTAATCAAGCATAAGAGATGGGGACACGACATCCCTAACTACCAGTAAGAGAGCACAAACTGTATTTAAAACCACACCACAAAACCACACCACTTTTTATCAGAAAATAAAAAGCCATTTAGCAGGTGGCTAGATGCTGAGAGGAACAGCCTTGTTTTCACCACATTCTAAGCTGGAAGTACTCCTAAAATGCAACAGTCAGCATTATCAATGCTCTTAAACTCCCTGGCTAGAATGGACTATGGACAATGTCCCAGTGTTGCATTAACTGAGGAATAACCCCAGATCCTGGCAGAGGTGCTGGTAATTATGTGGCCTGTCTGAAAGCCATTGATGTTATAAAGCATTTTGATCTCAACAGAAGTGAGAAATCTCTTATTTCCCAGCCTGCCCCTTCCCTAAGGAAGCTCTGCAGGGCACGCCCTTTCACACACTGCATTTCTAAGCAGGAAAATGAGTCCAGCCTTGACTTCATCAGGGAGAAAGGAAATGAGGCTGGAGGGAAGGACCATACAGGAATGTCCATCTATACATTTTGCCCGTCACTACATTTTCTGTCTGTCATTACAGCCTCATCTTAACTAACATTTACACAGATGAAGAGTCAGGCCTTTTACAGTAATGGGCCAAATTACAAGGAAAGCCCAACACTCTTTAATAGTCTTTAATAGTTTCTTTAATAGTCTGCTAGGTTTGTAACTCACTGCTGTCTTGGCCAGCAGTGGCAGGAAGAGCTGCAAACGTGTGTGAAGTTACTCCACGACCAGCACTGGCTGACACATTACCAGGCTGAATCTGTGTCCTCACAAAGCAGATTGGATCAGCCCTTGAGATGACAAATACTTTGACAAGGATACAAAACATCTGCAAAGAACGTCCCTACAAATTAAAGAAAATGAAGGCCTATAGCTATCAACAGTCATAAGATTAAAACTACTTGATCTTCATTTGATTAAGTGTGAACTTCAGATCTGAATAATCCTAGAAAAGTAAATTTCCAAAATTCTAGCTACAGATACTTTTAAGATTCAAAGGCAAGCTTTTAATTGGTATGGACAGAAACACTGATTTCTCTTGCGAGACAGCCACAAGTCAGACATAGGCTTCTATCAAATACCCTGTGAATGTCAAGACCCAGATCCATGTATCCACCACACAAAAATTGATCTGTTTTGGCTAAAACTCATAAGAAAACCTAAATACCTTATTTTGAGGCAAAGCACAGGAAATCAGCCTGATACAGGTATAAACCAGTAAAGTATGGCACAGTTATATGCCATAGTCTTTGGGTTGGCCTCAAAGCACTTGTATTTAAAAAAACAAATGAAGAATCGATCCATATAGGTGCTGCTACTTTCACTAGGAATTGCTGATTCATCTGTTAGTCATAGACCAGAGAACAGGAACAAACTTCTTCCTGTGTTGCAGGAAGATGTTTCATGGGCCATCTATTTTTCTGAACTGAAGAACCACCAGAGAAATGCAGACTTTGATCTCTTACAAAGTTTCAAGCAAGGAAAAAAAAAAAAAAAAGATTAAAAAAATGAAGAAAAAAAATCACAAAAATTTGAACAAATTACTTTCCTCTGAGGATAGCAGTCCTGTATGGTAACAATGTGAGGCTCAAGTCAAGTTTCTTTTGCGATACTTAAGATTTAAAGCTGATTTCCCCAGAGGATGAAATAAGTGGGGGAAAAAGTGAAAGGTGAAATGGGTAGAAGAGGAACAGAAGATGATTAACAGAAATCATCCGGGATCTCAGTGCTGCATGGCCTATCCACAGCTTGTGCTATGGCCTCTGACATGAGGTTTGCGGGCAGAGACCGCAGCAAATGAAGCTGCTTAGTTATTCAGCCCCCCTCCAGACAATCAGGTAGTGGAAGTAGCATTAATGAGACAGCTTTTAACTAAGGAGGATGCAAGGTGAAAGACCAACAAATACAGTGCATAAATATGTTAATGTATTTATTGAGGTAATTTTTCTGTAGCCTGTATGCGGCTGCAAAAATGATTGAATTCACTTCATGCAAGAGAAGCACATTCATCTCTCTTAATTAGGGAGAAAGTAGGACTGGTACTAGGATTAAAAATAAAAGTATGGTTGAAGTCCTCTATGTAGCCCATTCTGGTGAGATCTGATAAAATACTTCCTCCAACACTGCTTCTGACTCATGGGAATATTTGTGAAGTACATGACTGGAAATTCAATAGAATGGCCTGTACTAGTTTCTTGCTCTGGCAAGAACAAATCTGCAGATATAAGTAAGCACACAAATAAAAGTCTACACATTAGAATTTTCATTAAAATATCCCTGGGATTCCCTTCAACTCAACATCAGACAACCCTTCACAGTTCTAGAACAATGGAGCACAAATGGGCCTCCTCAGAAGTACGTGATAAAATGCACTACGTGAAAATCAAGAATGTTCTTTTTACTTACCGGGTTTTTAAAGGGTGTTACCTGCAGTAACATCTGCCACACTCTCAGCTTTAGTTATTTTACATTGCTCATCTTTCATCTGCTGCTTTTTTCATTTGTTCGCAGAGGAAAAATAAAAACTGAAGCTTAAGCAATGCTGTAACATTGCAAAGCTCCTCTGTAATAACAGAAGTGCTGTCTGCAGGGATGATAAATCCCAATATGTTACCATGCAAAACACCAAATCTGAGTTTCCAAAAAGCCTGATCCCAGGTGAGTGTGACACTTCTCACACTGCTGCTGATCATGAGCCTGACAAGCAGCTCAAGATGTTTACAATTCCCTTGCAGACAGAAATCCAGACTAGACAGCACTGCCTGTATCATAGTCTGGAAAACTGGTACATTTGAAAGTTTGTAAACCGTGTGATTTGAATGACCTGAATCTTTTGTGTCTGTAATTTTTGTTCTGACAGAAGCATAAATTGACAGATCGTCCTGCAAGTGCTGGGAATAACAGCTTCAGTTTCTCTATGCTTTGATAAGAGAACACATCTGAGAAACACCACGTTGTGCTACTCACTGCAGGCTGCTTCTGATTCATCTGACCCGTCGGGACATTCTTCTTCGCCATCACATTTCCACCTGGCTGGGATGCAGTGCCCATTGTCACAAGTGAAATCTGACTCAGCACAAGTTTTCTTTGCTGCAAGGAAAGAAGAAAGTACTTGGCATGAATATAAACAGTGCAGAAGATCTCCATTGCACCCAACCCCACCAAGGACGATATGGGTTGCCCTGTAGTAAGAGGATTTGTTTCACATTCAACATTGCTTCTTCATGACAGAGCCCCACATATATATCATAGATGGGTCTTTCTTCTCACTAGAACTCTTATCCCTCCATTATTTGACAAGGATTCACCTTTCTCTGTCTTTTCCCAGCCATTCAAAAAACTGGGATGATATTTTTCAAAATAATTTTCTAAGGCTTTTACTATAACAAGCTTCTGCCTTCACGGAACTCAAAGTATGTTGCATGATTTACAGACAGGCAAGACAAACAAGTATCACCTTTCGAGTACTATAATCTAAATAATAATGTTTCTATCTATGCCATCTATTCATGGCTTGTTAGTACATCTGTCACCACAGTAGATGATCATGAAGCACTCCTTCAAACACTAACATTCATTTCATTAAATGTCAACCACTCCACGCTCTTTGCTTTGCTTGCATTAATCTAGGACTTGAAAAAGATGCAAGACATGAAATCAAGCAATTAATTGGTCTATTCCTCTGTGCCAGTGGTGCAGCACCATGTGCTCTGCAGTTCTAGTCAGCATCTTCCCACTGCGGCAGAAAGAGAAAATTCTACACGTATTTGGTCCCTTAAGGCTGAGGCCTCAGTGTTGATGTGACCACCACTCACTCACTGCTTTTGCAGTGGTGACTTCAGTGGCTTTTCTGCTGAGTCCTGAGCAAGGGCTGGGGCTCAGTGTCACCACCTTGAAGTGAAATGCTCTCTGGCTAACTGGTATCTACCTTTGTTAGCCATCAACTGACAGAGGAAGTGCTGGCAGGGAGATTTGTCTCTTCCCCCTGCAAAGCTGCTCACAACCTAATAGGATCACAGGAAAGTTCAGGTAATGAAGGACCTCAGGAGGTCACCAAGTCCAACCTCCTGCTCAAGACAGGCTCAGTTCTGAGGTCAGACCAGGCTGTTCTGTTTTATCCAGTCTGGTAGGAAAAAACCCCCAAGATGGAGCCAGCACAACCTCCCTGGGCAACCTGCTCCGTGGCTTAGCTGCCCTCACAGTGAGACCCGGGCTTGACAAGCCATTCCCTCTTACAAGTCATGTGCACACATATTGCTACATCAATACTTCTTCCAGCAAACATTTTCAAAGCATTAAACACAACAAATAAGCCTCCGGGGTTTGATCTTTTACCTTCTTGTTTTCCTACATGAGCTGCTGTCAGGAAGGGAGTCATGTTAAATATCACTCACGTGCCCACACAGGAAACAAGGAGCATTTCTGTGTGAGGTACTGGAGAGACCTACATGGCTGAAATTAAGCACTCATTTTCTAGCACACAAAATATGCAGCTTCCCTAAGCAGACATCCAGCAGGGAAACACTGCAAAGCACCACTAAGCAGCTATACAATCTCTCAGGATGCACTTTATAAAGAGAACATACATGTACTCCCCTTCTGTTGCTAAATGAACCAGATTCTGGGGGG
>VZTE01005518.1:404726-428901 GCA_013397775.1 Eulacestoma nigropectus | reverse complement strand
CAAAAACCCAAAAAACTATTTTCACTTTTCTCTTCAGCCATTGAAAAACATATTGTGACATATAGGATAAAAAAAATTTCCATATAAAGCAACAGTTTTACAAGAGACCAGTCATACTAAGGATTGTCCAAAGACATCGCACATCTGTTATCAGAGGGAAAAGACTTTCTCCCAAATATCTCCTTTTAGAAATCCAAAGCTTGTGAAACTGGCTATTGCACATCACTTCTGGGGTATGTGATGCAAGTTTTAATGAATCTGATGTCTTTAATGGCCAGAAATGCTGATACTGATGGGAGACCCATGCAGAGCTGAAGTGAGAGCACTCTCCTGCTCGCTGGGAAGCTCACTGGGTAAAATGTTGCTATCTGCTCTTAGGGGAAGTTTGTGGCATCTACAAATGAAACAATCACAGCTTCATCCAGAAAGGAGATACCAGTGTAATACTGAAGACATTAGAAACCTAATTTTTAAAATGTATTTTGTTTCGTACTCGCTCTCTCAATGCCCTAATATCTTGCTTTCCACAGCAAAACTGTCCTTTAACTTATTCTCTAGAGATCCAAATAGCAATAAAACTACTACTGTGCCTCAAAAGAAACCTCTCCTTTTGCCATCAGCCTCACAGTCTGATATATTTCCGGGATACGGGGACTCAGGAGCAAGAGGCCAGCCCCAGGGAGGAGTGGCACGGGCACTCCCTTCACACGGCCAACCTGCTCCCAGCAGATGGTGGCACCGAGGGCTTTGTTCCTTCCCTGCCACTGCTCCTCCTCATGCACCACAATCAGTTCCTTGCCAGGGCTCACAAAAGGGGCAGCAAAGCGTTACTGCCAGTCCCGAGGTGTCCCTTGGAAGGTGTTCATGTGCTCCCTCCCTTCGGCAAAACGAAGCTGGGCACAACCTCACAACAACTCACCAGCAGTGGCCGAATCCAGAAGTGTCATTGTGTCCCCACACCCTCCTGAAGGTCCAATAGTCTCATGACATAAATCAGCACGATACAGAAGTGTTTCATTCTCTGTTGGAATCTAAGTTGTCCAATCTCTTCAAGGAACAGGATTAAGAGAGGGGGAGCTCAAACTTTTTTTTTGATTCTTATATTTACTTCTGCTATTATAAATTTTTTTTTGTTGTTTATATTTTAAATATTATCTTTTATTTGCTAATATTTTTTATTACTATTACTCTCCAGCACTGGGTCAGAGCTCTGCAGACTGTGTCAATTCCAGTAACTCCACTTTGTGTTGCAAACAGCAACAGATTATTCAAACTGTGAGAATACTGAAGCACTGTCTCATTTCTCACCTCTAATACAAGACTGGAATCACTTTATTTCCAACCAGATTTACCTTCTGGCACTCAATCCTCATCTCTCTGGGATCACAATGCAGGCAGGGAGCAGTTAATTAAAATATCAGCTCTCTGTCTTTTCCTTCCTTTTTTCTTTTTGAAGTCTGATAACCCTTTTTATTAATCTCCCATGTTATACACCTTCCTTCTATCAATAATTCATTGAGGCTCACACCATAAATTGCCAGCGGTGCACTGAAATGTAAAATAAATAAATACATCCCTTTTAGACAATGGGGAGGACACACGTTCATTTTACGGTTTCACCTGGCTCAGAAATAGTCAAGCAAAATTAATTGTCCCCCTGAGATCCATTTCCTTTGCTGTAAGCAGCCCAGGCAGCTCTGCTCACATGTCTCTTCCAAATGAATATAAACAAACAAGAGTGAGTAGTCACAGCATCCCTGAGCCTCTGCTCCTTGGGGGGCAAACCAATACCTGGAACAAGAAGAGACACGGCTCCCGAAGCGTGAGCAGAGCCTTTCATCTCCTCCCCTGCTCGGATGCACCAGTGACACCAAAGAGGCTGCCTCTCTTTTGACTCTTGCTTCATTTGCCTTTAGTTCCTGCTTTTCCTTTCCCACATGTGCAGGTGGACAAATCTGTCAGAAACTCCACCAGCACCTGTGAGACCATGGGACTCAGCTCCCACAGGCAACGAGCCCTGGCTTGGGCAGCTCTCCAAAGGAGGCCGTCATTAAAGTCAGTCATTCCTGCTTCTCTTCTCCCAAAAAGAAAGGAAAGGGAAGAGGGAAAGAAGGTTTCAACTTTACCTAGCAGTGACAGAAAAACACCCTAACATGCTGAATTTTAAATAAAACTGCATCAAACCCAACATGGCCCCTCATTTTCCAAAATGTCCTTTTCCATTCCATTACTCACATCTCTTATCCTGAACTGCAAGTAAGGATTCAGGGGTCATCCCTGCAGCAAATTAAAAGCAGAGAACCCAGGGAGAGTGGTTTAAAACGTGAACATTTATAGAGTGAATTCATAAAAAAGCAGTGACTGGGGACATATTTAATTAGACTTGAGGGAATAAATATACACTGAGAGCAACAAGCCTTGTACTGGCTAGGAGCTGGGACTGGATGATATAAATGTGACTTCCAAAAATACCTACTTCTGAAAGATCAATTCCCTGACCCCAACCCAAACAAGGCACCTGAATCTAATGGAAAAGTCCAGGACTACTTCTTTCTTCCTCTTTCTAATAAAACCCATCATCTTCCCACTGCCCTCAATCACTTCATTTACCCTCACTTAACTTTTGCCTCAATTTTAGAGGCTTTACAAGGCAGGTACATCTTTTCAGTTACTCCTTATAAGACACCAGGCCCCTCGTGACTCAATTTCCAATTCATGACTTGTTTATTCCTATTTTGCACATCTGTAATATTAAGCAATACCCAACTCTAAAATAGTCTTATTTCTTGCTACTCCTGATTTCCCCACACCAACAGCTGAAAAGCAGAATGAACATATTTCCTCTCTTATCATCAACAGTTCTGTGTAGCTGTTCAACAGCGGCAGTAATGTAAAAGCACATGAAAAAGCATATTTTCTTATTACAATCTGCCTGTAAAGGACACTTGAAAATAAGAGTTTGGTTTTTTCCCCATAAGAGAATGAACCCCATATAGTAATAATGCTCTAAACACAGGATTTTTAGACAAAGGGTTTTGTTCAAACTCTGGGTTGTGTATTCAGACAGAAAACCAGGCCAGTGAGAGCATCCTTGAGTGTTAATCCACAAAGACCCTGCAAATTGTGCCCCCTCGCCATTTTCTCCCCTCAGTAACTGTTGGCCAACTTCCACCAATTCTAAAAGATGGGAAAGATGTGGAAAATAAGTCTAATCCCACGAGTTTAATAAAATGGGGAGCTGAATAGAGAACAACCAAAATCACAACTCCACAGAGGGGGACAAGGGCAGAAAGTGGCCACAGGGCTGATCTGCTCCATGTGCTGCCAGTCAGTCAGGGCTGCCCAGACTCCGCATCTCATCCCAAGGTGGGTTTATGGCAGAGGGAAGGTGGCAGTTGGGGATTAAAAACCCCAGACGCCGAACTCACTGAAAAGTGGTTTAATTTGTTCCACTACCCTCATTCCTTTACTGCTCCTATTTTAACTTCTGAATCAACACCAGACTTCCCATCAAACTGCTTATCTGCTCTCATTTGCAGCCAATATTCAGTCTTCTTGCAGAAAACAGTTTCACCCAAGCTGCTGTAAAAATGTAACAAAATAAAGTAAAAAAGCTTACAATGGAAGTTTTGCCGTGATCCTTCTGCAGCAATAAAATAGCACACCCTGTAGGACATTATAATGGGGAGATGATGGTAGGCCAGAGACACTGAAATTCATAAAACAAGGTTTCATTTCATGCTGGGAAACTTCAATGGTAACTTTGATCAGTGGCTTATCAGAGCCGCTGACAAGGCTCCATATGAGAAGAAGAAAAGCAGCATTGCACAAGTTCAGGAGCTTAAACACAGCCCATCAGCACCAGTCTGCCCTGAGAGGTGCCAATCACAGCTCCTCCCAGAACAAAATACATCATTATTATGGATCACTCTGCACCTCCTAAGGACCTCCATCAATCCAGTCTCACAGTGAGCAAAGCATACCCCAGCTTGATCACTGGCTTGACCCAACGAGGTTTTCTGCTTCGCAGAGAAAGGTAAGGGCTGTGCTCATGATTCAGCTCGAGAGAGCATCTAGGCTACACAAAACTTGACAGCAAACAGTTGTTTTCAGTTTATAACTTCAGTCAGCTCCTGAATCACAAACACAGCCAGAAGGACATTGCAAATGCCACTCCCAAACAGAAATTCCCAGCAACAGAAGAAAACAATTTTTCAAAAATTTTTGATTCAAAGTTATGTTCACCACAAACTTGATACACACTCCCAAACTCAGAAAACACTTGGAGCAGGAGACTGAGCCCTAACCACATACTTTGACAGCATCCCTGCCCTTCAAAAAGAATCTGTGCTATTGATCCCCAATCCTTGGATCAGGTTTTATACCCAAAGGATGCCTTAGTTGTCTTAAGGAGATCTGAAAATCCTAACCTACATCTGCTGCTGGAGTCCTCTCAGTTCCTGCTGTTGATTTTACAAAGGAGGAAGTGTCACAGGGAGTGCGGGACAACCCGCCCCGGAGCAGTTTCCTGCTCCCAGCAGGTGGGCACACAGCACTGCATTCCCTGCTTTAGGCATCTGAACACCTTGTGCTGGGAGCCTGACCCCTCACAGCACCTCTGCCACGGCCATTGCTGCCAAATCCTTGGCATGGGAATCCCAGGAACGTGCTGGTTTGCAGCTACAAAATGGCAACAGAGAAGATCCAAGACTGGAAATATCAGAAAATCCTAGCGAATGTGGGTCATCAGGTCCTTTTAATTTTCAGACAACTAAGGACACCTTGAAGTAATGAAAGGGAATATTTAACCATTCTCTGAATCTGGCCACTTTTTTTCATGCTGCCATCTCAGCAGGCAATTACTTTTATAAAGCAAGATTAATCAGATCCCCTCAAAGAGCCAGTGCTCAGGCACAGACCACGGTCCCTTTGATACTCCACATGAAACACATTCTAAAGAAACTTCTCCCCAAGACCCCCTGAAACAGCCCCAGAAAACAACGCCCCATTGACAGAAGCACAGAGTCAGAGGCTCTGGGGCTGCCTGAAGCTGCTGTTCAAGTAACCAAAACATGCAGCTGCAGAGCCTGAAGCCCCTCAGATCAATCAAATCAAACCAATGACTTCAAAAGAAGAAAAAGAGATGTCACCTGTGATTTTTCATTAATATCAAAGGTGTCCACTTTTGTGCATTTTAAATGGTAACATGTGTAAACCTCCTATTTAGAATTATTTGAATACATTTTCATGTTTAATATTGAATTCAATGTAAGGAAAATGGCAGAACCTAACTGAAACCTGTGAAAAGCAGAATGCTGAAACAACATTCTGTTTTCATGTATGAAATTAAAGTGACTTCAGCTAACAAATACAGGTCTTCCTTCCTAAATTTATTTACATAAATCAAGGTAAAACTAAACAATATTTTTCCCCAACCTGTCCTCAGGTTGCTGTTGTCGTTTCAGTCTTTAAGAAGGGCTGAATGCTCAAAGGTTGCTCTGTTTTTTACCAAATCTACAAGTTAGTCTAATGAATGCAGCATTTGTCCCTACAAACGATGTTTCACCAATAGGAAAAGCAAAAGGACAACAGGAAAACCAAAAGGACAAAAACGTCCACTTGGACTGGCATGCTCCTTCAAGGGCATTAGAGGTCTGTCAAACATACTGCTTGGTATTCAGGACAACTTCTCCTTGCAAGTTTGAAGGCTTAGTCAGGGCTCTGGGGCTTTGTACTAGGGAGCTTCACAGCTGGGAGCAGCCCAGGCAGAAAGCTCAAGTGCTGCCTCACTCACTTCAGAGGAATGTGCCCCACACTCCTTCAGGCAAGGCTCCCTCCAACATCTGCTCCCTCCATTCTTCTCTCAGCTTTCTCCATTTTTTTAAAATCCACTTATAAGGCATCAGTCATCTTTTAAGCTGTACAAACCCAAGTTTTGTAACAACTTCCTCATTTTTATTCTCCAGGAACCCCCATCACCTCAACGTTCAAGTCTCTGTAATTTGAAAAACAACTAACAAACCCACAAAAAAACCAACCAACTTCCCCCACATTGCACTCGTACATTGGAAAATCATGTCCTTCTGCAGAGGAAGGGGGAAGAAGGGACAGGTTTTCCTATCAGCATCTGAAATACATTCCAGCTTTGCTCACAAATAGGCTGACAGCCCTGTCCAGCCTACAGTCACCTCTGGATGCTACCAGCCTCACTGTTGTGTGACACTGCACAGCAGGTGTGAAAAACCACCCACCACTCCATGTCAAAACATGCCACTGACAAAATCTCACCGAGGCTCTTCCTCATCCAGCAGCAATAGTGACAAGAAGGCTGCCAAGTGCATAGACAAGGCTTGCCTTCAGTAAATGGAATTTTTCTTACAACAAAGGTTATACAAGGTAGCACTGAATGAAAGGGCTATCAGAAAACTTGCTCCCCTTAAGAGATCTGAGAACTTGAAAATGCACAAGTCGTGTCCTCCCTTACAGGTACATGGACACAGAGACATTAAATGACATGCCAGAACTCATGCAGCAGATGTGTGGCACAGCCAAGGGCCTGCCCACGTCTTTCCGCCACATTTGATGACGCGGTCGCCGTATCTCACGCTCAAGTCAAGATTTCCTCTGTGCGGAAAAGAGCAGCCATCGCTCTGCTGTGGAACTGAACGTGTTTCCAGAACTCCATATTGCTGCAGTCATGACCTTTTCAAAGGATTTGGTATGCTCCGACTTTCCAGTTTGTTTCTAAATATTTCTTTGACTGAAGCTCATCCGCACTGACTTTTGCTGACAGAATTGCCAGCTTTGTCTGTCTCTCTGGGTTTTGTTTTGCCTTCTTTTAACAAGCAAGACATTGTTGCAAGACAGAAGCTCTTGGGGTGGCAACTACATGTATGTTATTTCACAATGAAGGACATCCACAAAGTCCTCAAGAGGCACTTAATATTATTCTGTCTTTCTGTTTCTGGGAAGTGAACAATAGGGGCCATATTCATCATACCCTGATGAAACATGACCAAAGTCCATGAATAATCACTGGTCTCAATGGTCTCTGTGCAAAATTGGTCTCAGACGCTTTTATGACACCCTACGACGTCTGTTTTCAGTACAGGTTTTATAACCCTCAGCGTAAGTCAAAAGCCCCCAATGACAAAAGCCAGGGTTCCTGAGGACAAAACAGACTGAAAGCTATTTCTGAGAGCAAATATAGTAAGACAGAAAAGCAGAAGTGGTTGAGTTGATGGAGCAATTTTGGTTCCCACCTACACATATGCCCCCATAGCTTAGCATACAGGTACCAGGGAAAGAGAACAGCCATACTTGATGGATAAAATTGCCTTCAGTTATTCAGAAAATGAGAGAAATGAGACTAAGGCACGTGAGCACAGATAGAGAAAAGAGACAGAGACATGTGAACGCAGATTCTTTCACCGAGTGAGATACAAGGAAAATGAAGGCCTGCCTATACAGTCACTGCTCTCTGCTCTATTTGATGTTTTTAACTATGATTCCTTTTTTATAGATGGAAGTAAGGAAATCTCCAAGACCAGCGGAGAGGATAGCAAAGAATACCCCTGAAGCTTGAAGTGTCGCTTTTTCTTACCTGGCTCATGCTGTCACATTGAAACATTTCAACACTGGAGTTTACAGGTGCAGAATTCGCCTTTCACAGCTTGGACACAGCATATAAGTTCTCGTTGTCTGAATTCAGTGTACACACTCTGAGGTTAAAGTGCACCAAAGCAAAACATGGCACCTCCAGCAGAATTTCACACCAAGTTTGCACGCAGGAGGTAAACCCAGGGGCCCTAAACCCTGCACAGAGGCAGGTACGATGAACTCCGTGTCACGCTTTCACAGCAGCTGCGTGATCTGGGATTCAAATCAGCGTCAGGCATTTCTGGCAAGCCTCAGCCCCTGGCTGCATGTTTGTCACTGCTCTGGTAGGGTCTGCCCTGGCACAGCTGTGTAAGCTATTAGGCTCAGCTCACTGGGCCAACACGGGCTGCGAGAGCACAAAACATCTGTGGGGAAGCAGCAGCAATTTCAGCAGCCACCTTTGCCATTGAGAGCAGAGCAGCATCATCACACACTGGGGGTCCCCAGAACTGCAGGCAAAGTCACTTCCTCCGCAAATCAGCCTTAAGAAACCGCCAAAGAGAAACAAACACCGTTTAAACCCTGGTTTGCAGAACTTGGCTTGGGTCCAGGCTGCATACTGTTCCTTACAACTGTGTGGAAAAACAGTAACCTGATATTTACACCTGCGAGCTCTGTGTTTGTATGCACGGTAAAACACACGTGCAGGACATTCCTATGCGCGACCATTATATGTTTCCAAAAATGTGATAATTACTAACAGCACAAGTATCTCTGACCTATCATATAAATTACCCAAATCTAAGGGCACGCTGGAAACCCAAGAGAAATCAATGCAAAGCTCCCAGTTTCTAGGCAAACGAAGAAAAGGAAAAAAAGGAAAAAAAGCAAAGGCTTGTCAAGAGTCAGGATCAAGAGCCTAAATCAGACTTGAAGACTCAATCCATGCAGTGGCTAAAGGATGCCTTGTGTGAGTAGGAAGTAGGGAAAGAGGACACAGGAAGAAGTGTAAAAGACCTGGGATGCCTGAGGAGGTATTGCTGGTTCAATGCACAAATCCATGTGGGTGGACAGTAAGGAAAGGCGACGAGGGTTTGTGCTCCCAGTTAGGGAATTACATGTGCAGCAACACACCTGAGCATTCTGTTTGGCAGCCAACAGCAGGGGGAATGAAGCTGTTATTTTGCTTGGTTCTGCTGCATTTATGCATTTTTTACTAGAAGCAGCACTGCATTTTATGTCAATTTATACATAGTCCAGTTGCTTAATGTTGGATTGATGTTTGCTCTTTTTCTTCTGTTCCTACTTTAATCAATAAGTTGCAGAGTAAAATATGTAAGAAATGCTCTATACAGTTAAGAAAAAACCCCATGTGCCATGGTTTACTTTCTGGGAGGCTAAAATATTACAATTAAAATACCCACTGAAGTGTCTTGGAAGAATGAAGAGTCAATAACAATAAAAGGAACAGAGATTTTTCTAAAGACTTAAATCTAGTGTTTTCAGCTTCTTTCCCTTTTCCCATTTAATTTGTTATTAACAAAATGATGGCACTTTTGAAGTAAAAATTTTTTCCTAGGGTTATTTTAGAAAGTTCCCCTTTCTGGACCTACATTCATAGTCCTGAAGTATGGAACTCCTTCAGACACCAAAAATAGAAATGGAAAATGGAAAGTAACAATTGGATTGCCACAAAACCAAAAATACACATAGAAACCTCTTATTTGGTAACAAACACCACTGAAAGCATTCTTATATCACACCAACAGCTATGGGAAAAGAACCTAAAGTGAATTAACTGGGCAGCAACACATTGGGAATGTCCAAGATAATTTAAAAAAACCCAATAGACCGTGGTTGTTAATGATCTTTAGACAGACCAGTGCCACAGATGTCCCTGTGCACGCACCTGTGAAGACACCTTTTCTACAGCTCTGTTAGCTGCTCTGTAAAGAAGACATTAATTGCATCCAATGACTAATTTGCCAGGAATCTTGCTTTTTAAGACCACTGAATCAGAGCCCTGGGAATTGTAAGGGATCGCACACAAAAGCATTTTCAAGCCCGTCTCCAAAGCCAGCATCGTTTCAGACTGAACAGCAGGTTCATCCTCTGATCCAAGTCTGTTGCGGCGGAACAGCGCCAAACAAATGTCTGTTAATATTCTGCCAGGAAGCACGAGCGGATGGGCTCCTGCATTGCATTAAGGCAAGTGCTCAGGTTAGGAGCTGGCCATCGGTCACGCAGCTCCCCCATTCAAGCACAAACCTCTTCACCCATCACCGTGTGTTGTCAAATGCTTTTGTGCATTGCAATATTAAATACTTGTACCCTGGGGATGGGAATTGAATAGGCACAACATGGAAATTATGATGCATGCAACCATAGCCTTTAACCTATTAACAAGTATGACCAAGATCACTTATTCGGAGCTCTCTAATCATCAAGGCAAGAAGACATCAACAGCTACTGTGTCACACTGACAGGGCCTTCAATGGCAAGTGTGGTTCAAAGGTCCACAGGAAACACAAAGAAGCTTTGTCTTTTGATGTAAAGAACAAAGCTACCATGTGGCACAGCATCACACATGCAATTAGTCAGGAAAGTTAATACAGTAGAAGCAGATGGTGGAACCATGTCAACATTTTTAGTGGGCACATTTCCCCTTACTCTCCAGTCGCTGTGATCCAAGGTCGGGGGAGCAGCAGGCAGATTGTTGGTAAGCTGGACCCCACCAGGGATTGACAATCCCCTTTTATCTATCCATCTGAGATACCCCTGTGCTCCCACTTCTACTGGCATAGCTCCATCTTTGACACCTCCTCTCCACCACATCCCCATGCCACAGGGTAGCACCATTAACCTCATTGCACACTGAGAGAAAATGAGGCAGAGACAGTCAGTCCCTAACCCTGGTTGTGCTGGGAGATACTGACAGGAAAAGGCATTAAAAACTCCCCTTCAGTGGCCCTTACACTGCTCATTCTGCTCCTTTCTGCAGCTCAGTGTGTTACCAAATGCTACATGAATCACGCGTACAGCACACGTCACTCTGCAGGACTTTACACGTTTGTGAGGAGCAACTGCTCCTTTCTCACTGCCAGCCCTAAAGCTCAGCTAACACAGGGTGGAAATGAGAGGCTTCTTGGTCACCACCAATATCACTGGACACACCGAAAATGTAAAACCCAAACCACAGGGATCACACAAAGAAATACAATACAGGAAATGCTGCGGTATGCATGACTTTGAAGTTAACAGCCCTGCACAGTCTTCAGACAAAGTCTCTCTGCTGCTATTGTCAACCAGTTCTTCCCAGTTCCCCAGCTCCATACCTCATGGATTTCAACAGTACCTAGGTGAGGATGGCAGGAGCTTTCAGCTCTGCAAGTCATTTAATTAAAATAAAATGAACAACCAGCAGTTAGTCAAACTGCTCGAACGCTCCAGCCACCACAGCTGCCGAATTCTGCAGCCCTCGGTCCAATCTGATTTCCTTTAAAGCTCCTGGCAACCCATTAATTAAAACACATTATTTACAGCTTCCAGGGGCTTGAAACCATGGGATGCACTTGATGGAATTTATGCAATTACGTACAGCCAGACCTAGTGACAGGCTCCATTCTTGTTCCTGCTCTCCCCTGCTCCCACACTCAGCCGTTTCCTTCCCCGCGGCTCATCCACGCGGTGCTGTTTGGCCTGGGCCTGCCACGCTGGGATCGGCTGCCATGGAAATGAGCAGGAGGCAACAAAGGACCTGTGAGTCTCTCGCTGGAGATGGAGGAGTAGCAAGGCAATAGCACAGGAAGGCCAAAACAAAGAGAAACCAATTTGCCTGCTGCCTTTAAACACAAACAACCCTCCCCCTTTGTGCAAGGAGATGTTGATGAATTGAGTTTTCCCCTGATTTAAGAAACCAAGCCCCTTCCAGCCAAATGCAACAAAGCCATGTGGATGGAGCATCCTGCCTTTGGTTCCATGCAACATTCCATCCGTTAGCTCTCTGTGGGGAAAACGATCCCAAAGCAAACCCAGAGAAGGTGTAGTTTAATAAGCAATCCCTATGTCCCTGGTACCACAGCATCAGCTGCAGACAGATTTCTCTGCTTTCAGAAGGAGTTCCTCTTTTTACTCCATCATTAAGCAGTCACGCTCATCAGCAATTCCCATGACTTTGCAAGAAAAAAGCATCTTGAAACATAACCTTACAAAGTACGACTGCCAAGCATAACGAAGTCTCCTGTGTCTTTGAACTGATTTCCAAGAGTATTTGAGAAGGATTGAGAACAGCCCTATCAGGGACTTGGGAGTGGATGAGAGGCTGGACACGACCTGGAGATGTGCACTCACAGCCCAGAAACCAAACGTGTCCTGGGCTGCATCCAAAGGAGTGTGCACTTAGACGCAAGTCTAAAAAATAAGAAATTTTTGTACAGTATATAAGATATAAGGAATATAGAAGGATATAAAGAAGATATTTTTTACATCATTGCAAAACACTGGCACACATTGGCCAGAGAGGGGGTGAATGCCCCATCCCTGGAAACATTCAAAGTCAGGTTGGACGGGAATCTGGGCAACTTCATCTAGTTGAAGACATCCCTGCCCATGGCAGGGGGTTGGACTAGATGACCTTTAAAGGTCTCTGTCAACCCAAACTATTCCATGATTACTTGTGTTTTATGAGAATAAAGGGAACATAAATTTTTATGGAACCGTGAACTTTTTACTGCTTATGGAGTCCCACATGAACGCTGCTGAAAGATCAAGCACCATAAGTCCAAGACATCCATACATATAATCCTCCCAATGATTATTACTTCCCCCCTCCCCCTCCCCAAATGTGTTTCTTACCTTTTTTTTTCCATGAGGCCAAGTAACTAATCTATGTAAAACTTATGGAAACCATCCAGAGATATAAAAAGGAGAAGATTCTAAGAAAATAAACCACTATCAAAGCCTAATAGCTTTTTTGCAGCAGTATAAAAGTAGATTTTGGCTTTATTCTCCTGTGGTTCATTCACAAAAGGAAGGAAAGCAAGAAGTGGAGAAAGCATTTCTTGCATGATGCAGAAACAGCTCCACAGATTTCAGTCTGTAATTCCAAATACCCAACGTGCACCCTGCCCTCAGCTGGTGTGAGAAATTGCTTGTCTGCTCTGAAGTCACTGTAGCTACACCAATTCAGATTAGCTCTAAAGGCCTCTTTCATCCAGATGTATTGCAGCAATGCACTGGTATTATTTAAGTCTAGATTTAAATGTACTACAGAAGAGGTATTTTTTGCTGCAGAAAATCCAGAAACTCAGGTCATTGCATCAGTATTTGTCTCCTCATTAAGTCTTTTGTCACTGTGATTTTTGTAAGAAGAGCTATGAATGGATTTATAGGAGATAGTGACCATGAAAATGTCTCTGAGATTATTGTTTTATTATGCTTTCTTGCTTTTCTGTACTGGGTCCCTGTAGGAGATAAAAGTACCAATGCTTTCCCTCCAGGGCAGCCAGCATGAAATACCAGACACCTTTCAGCAATAAAAAATAAAAAATCAACAATATAGCTTTAGACCATTCAAAACAGGAGTCTGTAAATGCCTGGTCACTAGAGTATGGAGACCTAAACTTTCAATACTTCAGTAATTTTCTGGGTCCCCAGCATTAACATACACTAAAAACATTAATCTGTGTGTACAATTTTAAGTCAACAGAGTTTGGGTTTTTTTAAATTATCTTTTTTATCTTTTAAATCTGTTACATCATAGATACTGGCAGGGCAGCAAGTGACCTGGAGCCCCTGCTAATCAGTACCCTCCAGAAATTAAAAAGTAGCATCAGAACCGAAAACTGAGTTTCAGAGATAACAGTTCTGCCTCCAGCAGAAGGAACAGCATCCTCCATATCTCAGTATGTCAGAAATGAAGGTACAAGTAGAGGAATCATTTTCAGATGTTCCACCAAAGCCTTCTCTAAATAGCAGCACAGGTAAGACCCCATGAAGACCCTGGCCACAAGGTAAAGTTAGAAGGTTTTGTCACCACCAAACACCATCCAGCCTGGATTGGATCCCCAGGACTGGGACTGGTGAGCAATATCAGAATTAAACTTCCCCTCTGCAAATGGTTTCCAGTCACCTAAGTGTTACCAAGACAACTCCAGCACCCAGAATACAAATTACCTTTGGGGTAGCACTGTAAACTCTGAGCCCTTACCAACTCTGCATGCAAATTTAAATCACAACAATTTAAGTGACAACTGTGTAAACAGCAGAAACTATTAAACTATCACGGGAGTCAATGGTACTATAGTCAGGAAAAATGTTACTGGAGGCAGCAACAACACCAAGCAAAAGGAGGAGGAGAGACACATTAAAAAGTTCAGCCTTGTAATTCATGAGTGCCAGGCGAGGGCTTCTCATTCCCTAGGAAACATCACTTTTTCTTTGACTTCTCCTTGTCCTGGATATCAACTATAAATTAGGCCCGATGTTGGGGCAAAACTTTACATGTAAGAAAGCCAGGCAGCTTTGGGTGCCAAGAGACACTGGTTATAAACAACCCTGGAGCTGTGCATTGCAATTTCTTTATTTCCAACAGCTGCATAAAAAAAAAAAAAAGGAAAAAGAAGGAAAAAAAGAAAGAAATATACCTTCTTTTGCCTTTGGCACTGATGTGTGAGGCATTTTTAAAACTCAGTGTTAAAGAAATGCTCCGGATGCACAAATTGTTTTGAAAAAAATGCTGATATACCGAGCACAGCAGTACTTACATCACTGCCCTGAAAAATTACATCAGCAAATAGCTTCAGCAAGAGAAACTGTAAGGATTTAGGCAACAGAACTAAGAATGTTAAGATCCATGACAAGCTCAGAGACTGAAACCTGAGAACGAGGGAGGGGTGCGAAAGACCAAAAGCTGCAGTCCCTCTTACAGCTGAGTAACATACAGTAGTTTTTTAATCCTTTCAGGACATTTTTTAGTGGAAAGTCCCAAACACTTTACAACCAGGACAGGCAAAGCCAGTTCTTCAGGAGGAAACCAGTGGTGCCCTTGATTTTACGCTTCCATCAGGAGGTAACTTCACCTGGCAAGAGCCAGGAGTGTTCCAGCCAAATTCCTCCCTCTCCAGCTGTCCTATCTTCATGCACACTGTAAAAAAACCCCCAAAGCCCTGCATTTTGGGGGGAGCACCCTAAACCAGATCCCTCGAGAGCAAGCAGTAGGGCAATGAGAATGACAGAAAGTGAAACAAGTCACTCAGCTACCAGAGCATTAACAGCCACTTAAGTTTTTATTTGTTAAAAATTGATTATTAGGCTCCATATTTCTCCAGCAAGACTCTTGAAAGATCCCTGACAGGTGGTCTGGACCCTCAGGCAGCTTTGCAGATCTCCCCCACAAATGAAAGCCAGCAGGGCAGTCCTGCTGTCCATAACTCACATGGCTACTTGGAAGTTGCTGAAGTGTTCACACCCCTTTATCTTCCTCTCTTACAGTGACACTTTACCAAGTGCTTGGCTACAAGAGGATTTACTGATTAAGGTATCAAGTGCAACAGCTCAGCTACACAGAGCCAAAAGCAAGGCAACATGAGCCTGACCACTTTATTCCATCTTTTCTTCTGCTAAGATGAAGTCCATCCTACCAGCTTATAAGTAAAAAGTCTCATTGTCCTGCCAGGTAAAATTACTGTTGGAAAGTCTGTATGACCAGGCAGGAGCCTCTGTTAGAGTATGAGAATTTGCCCAGTGTCACTCTCTGTGCAGCCACAATCACTTCAGACATAGATCATTCCACAGAAGATGACGTGGGATACAACCTCCCGTTATTAGACCTTTCCTTGCCCAGCAGGGAGCAACTGATGAAGTCCCAGAAGAGCTTATTTTAAAAAAATCAAGAGAACCCTCTTTATGCCTGTGCATTAAAAACCCTCCCTGCTCACCAGCCATTCCCTAAAGGCCACGTCCTGCTCTGATTGTTGTGAGACAGGAGAAGGCAGGATTTTCCCAGGACATCCTGCTTCACACCTTGGGAGGAAGATGCTGCACATGGCACAAACCAAAGGCACTTTTAACCCCCCTGGAAGCGGGATAGAGCTGTGATTGGCCCTGCTTGTAAGCCAGCAGTAAGAACATGATCAACTTCAGTACCAATTAGAATTGATGTACAAACCCATCAAACTGGCAAATAATGGCGAGACTTAACAGAATCAAGTAAAATCTTCATTCTGAAAAGAAAAATAAGAAGGGCATAAAAAGTTCTTCACCATCCCCTACCATGTCACAGCTACAATGAATAGCCCTTAAGGAGAAGTTGTGTGATCTGGTTCATCTCATCCATCTGTCACCAACTGCTTGTCTTTCCAAAAGCAGAAGATGGGAATAAAAACACCCCAATCCCTCAGGAAGCCTAAAGAAGCAAAGAACCTCAAATTACTGCTGTTAGAAATGATGTTGTTCTAATGACTCTGTCCTACAGTGCTTGGCATTGGGAACTTCGATCCCAGTATCTTTTCTCAGTGGTGTCATTTCTCCATTTGCTGTCTGTGTGCACTCTTTTTTCCATTAGTTGCCTCTAGGAAAGGAAAGGGAACTGGTAAAGGAACACAGAGGGAAGAGTCCACCTACACTGGGGAGGGATGGGGGAATAAATGCACACTGGCTTTGATAGTGTTCACTTTTCTTTAGCTGTTGTAGGCAAAAGAATAAGCAAAACAATGACTACGAAGTTAAACCCATTGCCAAGTCAATAGCACCCAGTCCCAGGTCAGATAATCACCTGACAGGTATCCCTGGACACGCATGTGGCAATTAATAGGAAATAATTATTAATAAGTACAGATTCAAAAACAACCACCAGCATCCCAAAAAGCAAACAAAAAACCCAACCAACATCAAATACGGGGAATAATGCAGCCATGGAATTTAGAAGGCAGAGGTTTCTCCAAATGGCCATACATTTAACAGTCCTGATCCTTGGAACTACAGCCACTGGCCAGCATAAGGAATCTGATGGACAGAGTCATTCCCATGTCCTGCAGAAGCAGATCACACACAGACTGACCATCCTCTGCCCTCGGCTCTCTGTTGGGAGAGGCGTGGAAGGGAGGAGTGGGCTGGCAGAATAATCATTAGAGAAGGGAAGGGGCCTATGCACAGAAAAACACCCACTTGCAAACTTCCTCTCTTGTGAAAGAATAAATGATTCAAGGATGTGAAGCTGCTAACAGATAATAGAGCAAAGCCACTTACAATATTTTAGTAAGAAAGCTCCTATATCCCTGCCTTGTGAAAAAAGTTTTGTTTCTCATAGAGCTGACTCTATTCTTTCCCTTTTTTCTTCTCAGCTCTCGGTCTGTGGCAGTTCATTATAAGATATGAACATTTCCCTTTGTTCCTGGGTCAGCCAGGTCCTGTCATACAATTCAATTGGCAGGTGAATTTTAAATGGGTCAGAACTGATAGTAAGCTCTTAAAATGAGAATAAGCTGATTGTCCCTGGAAATAGAAAAGAACAGAGGGGAGTTTCAGAGTATCTGTGTCTCCAGATAACCTTTGTTATGTAATGGAGCTGCCTTACGCTGATATTTTTTCCCCCCTGCCATGGAAGTAACTATGTCAAGGCCTGCTAACATTGGAATAGCTGTTTATCAAGAAGAAACTTGGTAAATGCACATAAAGCCTGGGAACACTGCAGAGAATCACAACCTCTGGGTCCTGCACCCAAGTCAGACCCCCTCAGGAGTTGTCCTCCTTGCATTTGCAGCACAAGGGCTTCTCAGTCCCTACGAGGCTGCTGCACAGTAAGCAAGGGCGAGGCACAGGTCGAAGGCTCCAACACGCAAAAGTGCCCAAATCCAAATGAAGGACCGCCAACAGTGACCTGTCCTGTGTAGAGCAAAGATGAACAGGTTTGCTGGCAGTCTCACGAAGACTAAGCCTGCCTCTCCCCTAAAGCCAGATGCACTATGTACAAGGGTACAAAGTTACTGTGGAGACAGATGAATTTATAAATAGTTGCTGAGAAGCTTTCAGGCTTATGCAAGTTTTCTGTGAAAACATCAAGTCCTTTGCTAACTCAGTTCAATCACAGGCTCATGATTGAGATCAAACCCTCACTGTCCTCTCCTCAATTCCTCCAAGGCCAGTTGAAGACCAGTCAGTTATATTTAAAACATAAGTTATGATGGCTACTGGCTGCTTGGAGCCCACTGTTGAAAATTATATCCTCTCAGGAAATCCTCACTGATCAAAAGCCACGCCAGATGCCAAAAACCTCCTGCTTCCCCAAGTCATGCTGTGCCTCCAAACACAGCCTGAAGAGCTTTCCTAAGGGGTTAATCTGAATTTATGTTAGCTCAAATAGAGAACAAAATACAGTCTCTTCTGTGTTCTAGCTGCAATGAAACAAGAAGGAAAGCAGAGAGCCACAGATCCCTGCTGTGATTCTCATAGTCCCAGTCCACTTTTCTCTGGATCAACATTTCTGCTTTGAGATCAAAATGGTTAACAAGTTTTTAAATAGCAGAGCAAGAGAAAATCTACAATTACACCAGCTTCAGGTCTGTCCTCAGAGATTTGATATTATCTAAAATCTAATAAAACCATTCACAAGAAACACATGCAACAGAATTACAATTTGGAATAGTTTTTCCATAGTCAGCAATAGGAGACTACTTAAATTTGATTTATGCGAACACAAAATTATACGCCTGCAGTGATATTTCCACCCATTTCCAATCACCACCTTGAAAATTACTTATTGTTTTCTGCTCTATTTGAATTAATTCTTAAAACTACAGGTTTTATATCAGGAGGTTTATATCAGGTTTTATTAGCTGTTTTCCCTGCTATTTCTTAGTCTGATTTTACTGTACAACTTGCCACACTTAAGAATCTTTATTCATGCAGCAAAGAGGCTGCCAGGATGAAGCTTTAGTTTGTAGCTTAGTCCTTTTATTAGCCTTAATTTTTGTGATCATCTTTTATAAAATCAATAAAGTATTTTATAACCATGAAAGAAAAAAAGAGGGGAAAAAGAAAAAAGAAACCAAAAATGAAAAACCACCCTCTAACCTTCCAAGGACACAGCAGAGCCCTAAATCAGTGATAGCTGGGATGCATCCCATTCATCCAAACCCTCATTCTGTGGCTGCACTGCCCCACAGTTTTCTTCCTTCTCTGGATTCCAGGTGTCCCCAGGAAGGAATCCCAGCAGAAGGTAGGACAAGCTTGTGAGCATACACACGCCAGCCCACAACCTCCTCCTTCTGGAGCAATGTGCTCCCAGCTCCAAATCAAGCTGGGAGAGATGGAAAAGAAAGGGAGTCAAGCCAGTCTCCCCCCACACCAACCCTTGCCAGGGTTCATATGAAACCTGTGGGTTATAAAATCCACTCTCTGCAGGGACAAACCTCCTCTGGAGCAGCTACATCCCAGAGGTCTCCAAGCTGCTCCCTCTGCCAACAGCCACTGTGGGCAGCCCCCACATCCCAACCAAAGGCTCTGTGGTGCTGGACAGGAGCAGGAGAGCTGCCATTCCCACCCCGTGGGGCTTTCCAGGCTGTATTGTGACAAGGCAATAAGTCAAGAGCATCGTAACATCACACCCACACAGTGACAGTGCTCTCTCCCTGCCCCCAGGGCACCTATATATCAAACCCCCTCTCCCAGGATGCCTCTCTCTGTAATTTCACAGATTCAAAAGGTCAAAATTTTACCTACATTTAGTTTAATTCCATTCATACATTATTAAAACCTTTTAGGGATCACCCGCTTGCTCCAGGCTCTCCCACAGAGCTGGGCAGCAAGGGCATGCTAGCTAGGGAATTGTTATATATTCCAGGTCAAGGACAACAATTCAAAGTCAGGCACAGAAGAGAAAGATGCTAAATAAGGTAACGTCTTAATATTTCTAATTTAGTTGTTTAAATATGTGTGCATTACACAACACTGGAATCTCTCATTTGAGCACCCACAGCCCTTTAGCCAAAGGTAGTAAGACGCTCTACAAACCTTTCCACATGAACTGTAAGGAGCAAGCAAGCAAAAAAAAAAAAAAAATCAATCTACCTGCACAAGAAATTCAGCTGCTTCTAATCTACTTATGAGAAGAAAAAGCACCAAACAACCCATGGATAGAGAATAATACCACATTTCTCCGAAAATCTGAGAAAAGATCACTCCCAAACAGTCAGTCCTCTTTCCTTTTTCATCTGTATGTACTGGAGATCCAACACCTGCTGTAGCTTTACATCCTCTTACCAGTAGGAAGGAATATTGATTTTTTGTCCAGGGGAAAAGACGAGAAAAACAGAGACACATAAACAATGTTTAACAGCATTTCCTAAAGCAATTTCTTTTTTTTAAAGACTGCCTTTGAAGATTAGGAACTAGTTCATTCCTGGTAAGCTTGAAAGATTTAATCCAAAACACAGCAGAAGGCTGCATGGCAAATCAGATGTTGAGTTTAACCAAAAGAAACAGAAAAGATGACAACGTTCCAGACAATGTCTTGTCCAAACATGGCCACTGTTTATGATGCTCAAGTACCTGTTATTGCTTATTGATTCAAAGACTGAGTGGACAGAAGTGCAATCTTATGACCAAAGGATGCACATGCAATGCTACGTGGAAACCTCTCTGCTATCCCACAGCTCCCACACCTTGGAATACCTTCCCAGCCACTTCTACAGTGTCGTTCTCTGAAGAATACCTGTGCTCCACTTGGAGTTTTCCAAACTCACTCAAGCAACTGCACAAAAAACAAGCCAGGACTGAGCAGGCAGGAACACTCAGTCTTCCTTACACCCCATTAGAAACTTTGCTGAGGTCTCAAAGGCAGAGAACAGCCTGGTTTGAACAGCACAGCTGAACCCAAGTAACACAGGGCTTCTCAAAAGCTCACTAACCCAAAGAGCTGCCGTAAGCTCCAGACTACTGCAGATGGCAGCAGGTATTCCAGTGCCAAAGAAATCAGATTTCACTTGGAAACCTGGGGAATCCAGGGAGACTCGGGGGCAGTGCTTCCTCTTCCCTCGCTCCTGTCAGTGGATGTTCACGGTACAGCTCTGAGGGCAATGATTGCCAAGCCCAGCTGTAGATGTGGGCAGTGCTTTATAAAAACAAGGAATGTCTGAAGCCAGTTTCAGACCATGGGTTGCATTTTGAACCCCCTGCCATCCATTTGAAGTTGCAGATGGAAATCCTGCTCCTTAATAAGTAAAGTCTTTCTGACAATAAAACAGGATCTGGGAAGCATCTGGCTGCCTTCCCCTATCCTGATCTCATGGGAACAGTAGCTACCACCCAATAACCTGACCTTTCAACTGGGTTGTGCTTGAATTACTCTGGTAGGCTTACTCTTTCATCCCATCTCCTGCTTTCAGTTCATCTTAATTTATTGCCAATTTCCATAATGTGCTCCTTTGGTGACCTGTGTATAAACAACAGTTGCTTCTATAAATCAACTTTTTTTTCATTTGGTTCAAATGTACTTGCCTGGCATCTGCATAGCATTTTGGACTAAAAATCTCTCACTTAAGATATCCCAGATCTTATCCTAATTTTCTGTTTCCTTCTTATTTGCCTTGTAACATTTGCAAGAATGAGTCAGGAAATAAATTAAATTGTTAAGTTACAATGCTGCTTGTGTTACCATGCTTGGAATAAACAGACCTTATCATCACAACATGTTGAGCCACCCTAACAGCTGCCAGGACACCATAAACTCACCACGCTGCAATATAACACATCCATTCCTAAAGGTACTGCTGAGATTTCTCCAGAGCCTGAAAACTCCAAACGCACTTTATTTTTTGATACCCTTAAGAGGTTCTTGTCCTAGAAACACTTCCTGTGAACAGTTAATACCAATGGCAAAGCCAAACAGGTCTAAGCCACTCCTAAGAACATTCTCAGCTGTTTAACACATTCATTAAAAACATTTTCTGAACTGCTCCTGCTAACTCACAGGGCATTGGGAGTAACGGATGGACACTGCCAGCAGTGGCTGCTGGGACTGAAATGAGGGATGTTTAGACTTCCATGTTCTGCCAACTACTAATATCAATTACGAGTTCTTGTACACTTACAACAGATCATGTTCACTGGTCTGTGCTTGTAAATCAGTAAATTGGTCATTAGTGTAACACCAAGGCCACATTCATATCTTTGCTGTAGAAAAGGACAGCACAGCATCTCATACCAAAGCAATAAAATATTCCCCAGTGAAATAAAAAGAAAAAAGCCCACAATGAAATTCTGGGTGTGTCAGGGTGAGGGGGCAGATTGTCCTGGGTTGCAGCACAAAGCACACTGGAAACTTTGTATTTTACTTTCTTTCCAATAGGTAGAAAGTTTCTCATCTTAATTATTCAAAAGTAGGTAATCAATGAGGACAATTTGTTCAACCGTGCTGCTCCTTGGCACTTGAATAAGGCTAAACAAATTTATTCCTAGTGAATCTCTACCAGCTTTAGTAAGTTTTATTACATCTAGATAATTTCTACAGCTTTCTCACAAGGAAAGTTGGGGGCAGACACTGATCTCTCCTGTCTGGTGCCCAGGGACAGGACCTGAGGGAATGGCCTGAAGCTGTGTCAGGAGAGGTTTAGGTTGGACATTAGGAAAGGGTTCTTCCCCCAGAGGGTGCTGGGCACTGAAAAGGCTCCTCAGGGAATGGGCACAGCTGCCAGAGCTCCAGGAGCGTTTGGACAACGCTCTCAGGGATGCACAGGGTGGGATTGTTGGGGTGTCTGTGCAGAGCTGGACTGATGAGCCTTGTGAGTCCCTTCTAACTCAGGATATTCTATGGCTGTGGACTGGCATAAGTGTGAATAAGCATGAATCTTGTATTCTATAGATCCAAGAAGCCCAGCGAGTATCCAAAACTGGCTCCGATCCCAACAACTTTAACTTAACCTCTCTTCTTGGTTCCCATCTTTCATCTGGAACATTAATACATACTTCACAGACCTGATTTTAAAAAAAAAAAAAATCCATTATTTAAAGTTTGCACAGTGCTTTGAAGATGAAAAGGGCTATGTTTTCTCACTAGCACAGCTTCAACCCAGAGATGTGGTTTATTTTTGCTCAGGAAATTTCTGCCATTAAGTTCTGTTTGAAGAATGTATTTATCGGGAGAAAAAATCTACTTTATATGAATAAAAAGTACTGTATTTAATAACATGTCTGGAAAAAAAGGAAAAAATAAAGAGGAAACATGGCACAACAGGAAAAGATCTTGGACATTATATGCTGGCATGATCAGAAAGGTGCATTGTCTCTCAAAGCACCCTGGAGATTCAGGAGATCCCTGGAGTGACCCTACGTGTCCATGACACAAAGCAAAGCAAGCAACTGTACTGCATCAAAACTCTGAGGGCCCTAAGCTTCAAAACCAGCCTTTTGCTGAATTCTCCTCACTTCATACTTAAGACAATAACATAGTATAGACCATTCTCTGTGAATTCAGCACCTCACCTATGGGTGCCAATGGAGATTTTCCATCTGCATGAGCAGTTCTTGCTCCACTTCACCTAAGCCGTGTCAGGATGTACTGCCACAATAAAGTGCATGTTGCAGAACGTGACCAAAAGGAAAATCTTCTGCGCTGCCTTGAGTTCTTGCTGGTCTGAGGCGCATGAAAACTGGGACCTGAAGCAAGGAGCCTACATGGATCTAGACTTGCCTCTTGTTTCCAAGTCCTGCTGCACAAACTGCCATGTTTATGCTACTTTCACAAAATATCAAATCATGTGATTTCCCCCTCCCTTGTTTCTTTCAAAGAGGAGGGTTGTTGCTTTTGTTTTGTTTAGTTTGTTGTAGCTGCTGGCATGTGCGAGGAGAGCAGCATCCCAGTTACAATAGTTTTGGAAGCTGGATTCATTGTGTTGTGACGGGTTGCTCAGGGCTCTCTCCACATTTTTCCATTTCCCTGGCAGAGCTGCAGGCAGTACAGTGTCAGAAGACAAATTACAGAGGCATTTACCCAGTTCTGGGGCTTGTCGGTTGCTATTCAGCCTTGACCGAACTGGCAATGATGGACTGAGTGCGCGCCACTGCTTGTGGGACAATTTTCTTGGCACTGCAAAGAGACTTTTCATTATATTTTTGGACAAATGCACTGTGTTAAACATACCCAAGTACTTTAGGCCAGAACCCCCATTGATGTAAACCAGTGTAGCTTTACAGAAATCTGCACAGCTGTTTACATTCAGTCCTTTAATGTCAGATCAGTTTGAGAATAGGGACTTTAAAACTCACAGCACTGCAGGATTTGTGTTTATTGCTGTACAAGCTTTAAAATCGTCATCACAGAAGCTTCCAACACAATCATCAACCAACACCATTCATGCAAAAGAAGCATGTGAACTTCGCCAGATTATAAATAATGAACACATGTATTATATGTGCTGTTACCAGATGTATTTGTAAAACCTCCACAGCTCAGCAATGGTAGAAGTCACACCAGGGCAAGTTTACCAGAGAAGGCAATTTCATATCCAGTACCCTGACTTGCTCTCACATCCCTCAGGGAGTTAAGTCTCCTTCAGTGGTCTTCTTGCCCCTAACACTCCTT
>VZTE01005518.1:327067-404612 GCA_013397775.1 Eulacestoma nigropectus | reverse complement strand
TTCCCCCTACCCCCCCTCCCTTCCCCCCCCCCCCCCAGTATATTTTTCCTCTATCACACCAACCATTTCAGCCTCCGACTTCAACTGGGTTACTTGTATTTTTAAGGCACCAGTTCCTGGGCACCTGAGGTACAGGCAGGTACCTGCACATCTCATGGACACCAGCCTGGGCATCTCTCCCTGACAGTTCTTGGGTCTTGTGTTCCATCTCAAGTTCCAGAATGGTTCACTGATACATCAGCCAAAGTGCTTGAGCTTGTTCATGGACTCACAGCTTTACAGGAGGACCTTTAAAGCAAGAAGGAATCTATTTTTCATGTTTAAATCAAATATGTGAGAAATGAGACAGTAAAAAACAAAGCCTTGAATTCTTCCCCCTTCCATGGATCTCCAGTTTGACCTTTCCTGCACTATCAAGGCAGTGACATATCCAAGGCTGCAACAAGATACCAAGCATCAGCACAAAGATGTAACTCACTCTCAAAATTCCATGGAGCTGTGGAGTATCTCCCAGTAGATAATGTCATTTTAGGATCCAGCTCATTTATCCCTAAAACCGTTCAGGAGGAAAGAGAACATAAATCACAGCTCTTCTCTCAGGGGAAGAGTGCCTTCCTACTTTTCTGCTGCTATGGAGTCCCCCCTAATCCAGGAAGTCCTGCTTGGGCTGGTTGAAAAAAGGAAAATTCCAAGCAAAATCCACTACCCTTCAGAAGAAAAGAGCAAGCAAATAAGTAAATGTCAGTCTAGATGTCAGAGTCCCTTCCAACACTAAAAAAGAAAAAAAAAAAAGCCTTTCAGAAGCAGCTATGCTTCTAGGACAATAACAAGGTACCTGGTGCAGCCCTGAATGCCACTCAAGAAGAGTTGAGGTGAGAAATAAAATGAAAAACACATTTGTGGAGATGTAATGGATCAAATTCCCTGTGGCAGGCACACTTCTACAAATACAAGTTGAGCTGTGCTCCCCCCTAGCAGTCCTGTGCTCAGGCCCATGTCGAGAAATCCCATCAGGCATGCAGCCCTGATGCAAGGAAAGTACATTCTCTCAAATATGCAGCACTCTATCATCACTTCAAAGCCCTTCCTAATATGCTATAAGGTTCTAGAAAATATTCCTTGAACTGGTTAATTCATTAAATGGTGGGAATAGTTTACCCTGTGGTTTTGCTTTAATGATTATTGTAGAAGGTATGACATTGACTAGCAATACACAATTTTAGGAAAAAATACATTGTCTAAATCTATGTTAAACTAGGTTTCTGCAGCAAACATGGAAACCTAAAGACAACTCCGCTTCCTTTCACCACCACTCTGGTGAATGGGGATATTATACAATAGGGATACTATGGAGAAGGAGAAACCTTGCATTAGCATAGTACAGCAGTGCCTAAGGGCTCCCAAAAGCGGCTGCACTGCTGCATCTGGGAGTGAAGAGAAGAGCTGGCTTTGGAAGCAACAGCCAGGACAGGTTACATGAGGGAACCACCCAGTGGGGATTCCAAGCAAGAAAAATGGTCACTGGGTGCATCTTCCCAGCTGCCTCCTTTACACAGAAGGCTGAAAATTAGCAAAGTCTGGATTATCTTTAAAGCCCTCGGCAACAACAACAGAAAAATTACTCTGGTAGGCTCACAGCAATTATTGATCACCAACAAATCTATTAGGCTCCTAGATCCCAGATGTATTGGCACACACATGCACACACATATCAGAAAGAAGGACTAAGAAAAACATTTCCTGATTTTGTTTTGCAGAGACATTTCTGTTTCTCTGGGCAGTACTAAGACAAAAGATCAGGCAATGCAAACATGCCAACTCTTCTTTCCCCCATCTTTCTTCTAGTAATATATAGTGTCACTTTGCACCTCAGTGGACCCTAGCAATGTCATGGAGTCTTTCTTGCAGAAAACGTTAGAATAAAGTCTAAGCCATATAATTTAGGGAAGAAGTGCCAAAGATCAAAAGTTGGAGAATGGCACTTCTGACTCAGAGCTGAGAAAATGGTTCCTGAGACTTCAGCAAGCCTAGGGGGACCTCAACAGAATAACATTTCAGGGATGCCTTCTGAGTTATCTGAAGGAAAACAATTACAGAGGCACCGAGTCTCTCTCTGAGCAAGTCTAACATCTGGGATATTGTCGCATCCCACGAAGGCAGCAGGATGAAAAAAAATCCTAGGAACATATGTATTTCTAGGAGTGACAGCTAGAAACTGCCATAGGAATTATGCTCTTTACTGTCTCAAACACCTCATTTTCACACAGAAAATTTTGCTTCTGCACAAACTTTTCCCTATGCCAGAGATGTCCCAGTCTTTCAGGCAGGGACCATCTACATTGTCTCTGCCATGAGCCAGAGACCATCATTTCTGTGTCACACTAATAATATCTAGAGCCAGCCAGCCTCACCCCTGAGACTGTGTGCATATAACTCAGGTTCAAAGTCTCCTTTTCTTAGCAGAGTCTATTTTCCTTCAGGCTAAATCCTTCGCCGTCTTGTCTCTGACTCCTGCCATATGCAAATGTCAAAGGGTCACATACAGAGCAGTGAAATGGAAAGGAATGGGGACAGAAACATCTCCTAGCCAGGGTGATGCTGCCTGCAGACTCAGTCTCAAACCAAAGGGGTTTTCCTACTTGCTCTCCTTCAGCATAGAGAAATAAGCAGTGTGCAAACATACAGTGATAAAAGAGATCCTGAGATGCAAAAGGCTGTTAATGACTGGCTTTCTGTTAAACGACTGTTAAACACTGGGATCCTGATGAGGCTTTGCCTGCAGTGCTCATCTTGCTTGGAATAATGTTGGAATATTTTCCTGATAAAGAGGAAGAAGAGATTCACTCCATCTAGATTCACTACATCTCAGAAAATGCAGATTGTTCACTTCCAATTCAAAGAGGTGGCAGTGACAAATATTCTAGGAGCTATTCAGGGACTTAAAAAAGCAGTTAAGCTTCCATATACAAATATATCCCTCTCTCTCAGAAGATTTTGTAGGGTGCCATACCGTTTGTGTATTTGTTTTTCATACTCTTGAACTGATACATAAGGAGATTTAAGTAACGTGCGTAAAACGGCCCAGGAAAATTTCCTTTAGCAATCATAGATTCAAGAGTTTTGAGGACTAATTCCAAAAGCACTAAAGAAGCCATGATGCTGTTGCTGTTTGTGCTGGGTCATGACAGACCCAGCTCAGACATCCTCTGTGAGACTGAATTTCCAAGCTTCAAAACTTAGGATTGCTTTTCTTCCCTGTCACCAAAGTTGGGTGAAGAAACTCAACTTCAGGAAAACATTCCAAGATCCACATGAAAATAACACCTCATGTTGTTCCAGCTGGCAGACACAGGAGCTGCCCTAATGTACCAACATTCAGCGCGAGTGCTCAGGGCTCCTTCACGGACACTTTAGCCCACGTTTTATTTCATATTTGTTGCGCAGCAGGCATTCCCATGCTAGGAGTCCTCCCACAGCACTGACACATGGATTTGCAATACCAGTGACACATTTGCCTCTTTGAGTCCTGCAAGTCTCCAAAAAGACACAAATGTGGCCAGTCTCTGGTATTTGCACCTTTCTGGAATAACAAGGAAACCTGTCCATCCTCAAAACCCTCACGGGAATCCCAGGCATGGAAAAGCAGCAGCACTCCCAAACGGAGGGACACGGAAGTGTCTACCCAGGATGACTTTACCCCCCATGCTGCTGGCTCTGGATAACGTGACCAGGTCTCTGAAAGAGTCTCCACAAGTTTAAGAGCAAGTCAGGCTGAGAGCAGCTGTAGAGAAGAATAGAACAAGGTCTATTTCTCAGGAAGATCAGCCTCCTGGACAGGAAGGACAGAGTGCCCAGCGTGCCAGACGTGTTCCTTGCCAAAGCCCCAAAAAGAAGCAATAGAAAGCTTTAAGTCAATCTGGCAGTTCCACAAGCACAAACTGACTCAGAGCTAACAGTGGATTACAAAGAATTACTTTTCTGTTTGGGTTAAGCAATCCTCCCCAACAACACTAAAAAGCTCACTCTTCAAGAAGCGAGTTTTGAGACCACCTGACAATCATCAGCAGAGACGACAACAGTTAAAATAAAAACCAAGTATAATTAGGAAGAGGCAAGCATTTTGGTTATAAGTTCTGCATTTCTCCCCTAGAAACAGTATGCTTTCTATACGGAGAAACAAGTGTTCTGGTTATGGCATCCATTAAGCAACCTGGGTGGGAAAAAAAAAAAAAATAATCAGAGCATGGAAATCACAAAGCAAGTTAAACAAAAGCAAAGAATTTTCAACATCCTGACACAAGAGGAAATATTTAGAAGTTTCATTAGCACTGACCACTGTACATTAGACCTGCTATTTCCCAAGGGCCCTGACATTTTGAATGCTGCGAGAACACCGAGAAATATCAGCTCTTGCAGAAAGAGCTGTTGTTAAAATCTAAAACCCACTTTGAAATACAAAGACTATTTGCACAGCATTAAAGTAATAGCTGGAACTGTCTGTCCAGGCTGACTGAGAGCACAGGTACTCAGAGGCAGCACATGAACCTGCCAAGTGATGCTGCAGAGATTTTTGCAAGCGTTGCCTCATGTCCTTGCACCTGCAGCGGAGAGCACTTACAGGAGCTGATGTGCCTCAACTCCAGGGCAGTCACTACTCATGGATCTGTGTTTCTGCACCTGCCTTCAGAAAGTCACCTCTGCAACACAGTTGGCTACTTTTGATCAACGAAAACATCTCCTGCAAATCCCATGCACAATGATTCCTTCCAGTCTTCCTTAAGGTCTCCTACGGAGTCGTCTCTGCAGGGTAATCAAAGCACCCTGCAAGGCACAGCAAGTCATGGTTGGTCTACAGGCAGGCCAGGAACTCAAAGCTGCTGCTTCCAGACTTGCAGAAGAAACACCTCATTATCTTTTTTGCTACAGAAAGAAATAATTGCCCCCAATTGTGCTAGTGCAAGCACAAGGCCATAGGGGAATTTTTCTAGGCCATACAGCTCTCCATTGTCGTGGGGGGTCCAGTCATTACTCCTGTCGATCTTTAGGATCCAGAGATCATGAACCAGCTTTATCACTCCACTCTTTGATGAGCTTAGGTATGGTGGCCCCTGGAAGTAATGACAACCATCTGTGTCCAGAGATCACTGGAAAGGTTCACTGACTTCACAGCCTGTGTCAACACACGCCAGGTGAGAATTTGACTCTGCCTAATGGTGAAACAAAGCGCAGAGCTTCTGCTCCTGAGCCTGTGAGACAGAGATTATGTACCTTGCCTCTCCTGACATTGCCAGTGGACCCAATGAGCTTAATTTGTTTTAAAAACAACTAATGTGCCCCTGAAAACCAATGTGTCACATTTATCACAGAGCAAAGGGGTGAATTACAAACACACACCTCTGTCCGGACAGCACCAGTGACAGCCGCAGAACCACGTGTTTAACTCAATACAAAATTTGTACAAAATTCACACCTGAGCCAAACGCAGACCAAAAATAGGTGAACAAAATCTGCATGGAACTGATACTGCTTTGCAACTTTAAATGTTTCCTGAAAGCAGTACGTGTCAGTATAAATCCACTCTGCACTTAGTGATCAGTCACAGAGCCCTCTTAAACTTTGAGATATTTGGGGCTGTCCCCCTCAGAGGCATTTCAGCTATCTACTGTCCCTCTGGACTTGAGAATAAGTGTGAAATTGGAAATTTTATCACCAGACCCACAGGCTTTGCAAGATCCATTGCTGCTGGTAGCATGCTCTGTTTCCTCATACTTACTAGACTAAGATAACGTGCAATACCTACTTACTGCTAAGTACTATGGAGTATATACACTACAAAATAAATTCCTGTCCGTTTTCAATTATGTATTGAATTCAAGCAAAGAAATGCAGAGTCTTTCTGGTATTTCATTAAAATAGAATACCTTTTTCTCCCCAAGTACAGCAGCTGTACTGCAGTGGCAACCACACCTGTTGAAATATAGAATGCTTTTTTATAGAGCTCATTTAGGCAAATAATCATAATTTTTCAGACAGAATTCACAAGGACACCAGGTCCAGAAGTTTATCACAGCTAGAAAGGGACAGTGTTTATTCACACTAGCATATTAATGCCTTGTGATGGTCATTACATTAAGACCAAGAGAATTAATTAAAAGGCAATAGCATACTTTGTCAAAAGCTACTACACAAATCTGCATGTCCTAAGTGCTGTTTTATTTAAGTGTTCTTCACAAGAAGAGCCAAACCTCCTTTATACACAGTACAACCCTTGTTTGCACGTTTGCTCAGAGCAGCGTGGTTAACTTGACCAGGCATGATAACAGCAGCACCCTCTAGCCCAAAGAGTGAGATATGATATAATCACTCCCTCAGGACAAGGCTGAAGGCAAACCTCAGAGCTGACCTTCACAGACCCTCCTGTACAACTGTTTCTTAGCATTTAATTATTCTGAACTGACCTGAAAATGTTTGCGACCACAGAAGTCACAGCCAAAAGTGGCAGCGACTCAAAGCAAACCAACCTACCACTGTAAAACATTCAGAATTAAAAATAATATATATAATCAGTGTTTCAGTGGCTTTTAAAATCACAAAGTGTTGTCAAATACTAATTTCTGACAAGTATCAACAGCACTGAGCAGAAGATGTTGAACTACCTCTGGGCCCTACCAACTGCAGAAGAGCTCATTAAAAATGCATCCAAGAAAAAATCCTCTCATGCTACAAGTCAAGTTTTATTTAAACAAACTCAAAGACAACTAAGACAACTAAGAAAGTACAGGGAACCAGGCAGCACATGCATCTCAGAAAATCCCAGGCTTTGTGCTGGAGAGCTGTGCTGTTACCCTGTGGTAACAATGGCCAGTACACAACACAGTCCCAGTCACACTGATAATAAAAACCCAGATGATATTATGTTACTGTAGTCAGGCTAGCCCTTACATTTCTCACCCAACTTGCTGGCCCATCTACCAACCCATCTCTATTTCTATTCCAAAAATTGCCAACAGTATCTTTTTGACAAGCTAGAATAAATACGCTCATCAATCCTACTCTGTTTGTATCCACTGTAAGGTTAAAGAATTTCCAGAAGCAACAGATAAAGCCAGGACCGACTGAAGGGCACAGCAGGGCACAAAGGGCCAGGTAAGCTTCGCTCTCCTTTCACTTTTGCATCCTCACTTTGGTAGGACAAGCCCCAGAGATGTCTATTCATATGCAACGTGAGGTCTCCTTTTCCTTCCCCATGCCAAAAATAATGCATTACCATCTGTTCACAGCTAACAGACACGAACTGCTTCCACAATGATCCTGTGTAAGAGCTGAACAACTCAAGCCAGTCTCTGTCCAACACAAACACCCTCCGAGACAAAACCCATGAAAAGAGCACAATGCCATCCCCTTAGCCATGCGTGTCCATCCCCGCCTCGTGTCACCAGCAAGATGATGAGCATTAATAAGAAAGCTGCTTCCCAAGAGCTTTGCTGAACTGCACTGTCTCGTTCTGTTTTATTATTTATAACACCCCAAATCTCTCTCGTAACCACCCAGTGCAAAGGCAGTGACAAGAAGGGAATGTGAATGGAAAGCTTCGTAAACATACAAGAAATAATGTCAAAAAACCACAACAAATTTCTAAGAAATGAGAACTCGGAACTTCAAAGTCAAGTCAACCGAAAAGCAACCTGTCAGGGCAGGAACAAAGGGAGCTGGTGCCGCGTGCACGGCAATTACTCCATCTGCAAATTCTGTTGAAGAGCAGAACTGACTATAAAAAGAATCCAGCAATGCAAGCCCACCCTGCTAGTCAAATGAAGGAAAAACATCCTTCCAAAGACAATATAAGCAAATGAGGGGAGAAAGTCAAGGGAACAGAACAAAAGGAACATCCCAAAATACTTCTTACAGTCAAGCTCCTGATTTTATGGGTATAATTGACAGCTACTAGAACTGCAGAGTCACTGTTGCTACATGGTCATCATTAGCTGGGAATGTTTCTTGAAGTTATTTGGCTCAGAGGAATAAAGAGAAGATCAAGGACATGAAGTTGTGCTGCTGGCATCAAAAACCACTGAAATAAAAGTAGTGTTTAATGAGAATTTCTCCTGGTGTACACAACACCGCTGCAAGTAGAAATGAAAATAAAAATAATTTTGCCTACAGTTAGAATTACCTATTAATTTTAAGGCCTATACCAAATAATAACAATTGCTTTGAATGACTTACAGAAAAACAGATGCTCCAGCATAAGCCTAAACCCATATCAATATGACAAAACCCAGCTTTTTTTCCTAAGATCTAAAAATATACTGCAATTCCCATGCACAATCATAGGATTCAGGCACTAAAATAGGTTGCTTAGGGAAGTGGTGGAATCACCATCCCTGGAAGTGTTCAAAAAGTCTGTGAATGTGGCACTTGGGGATGTGGTTTAGCAGTGTTGGTGGGTTAAGAGTTGGACCTGGCGATCTTAGAGATCTTTTCCAACCTTCATGATGCTATGATTGTCCAGTAAAACTTATGGTTCAGAGCACTCATGATCTACCTCCTCCCTATGCCCCCAAATGAAAAAAAGATGGAGCTAAAATGATTTCCTACTATCCCAGGAACAGGAGGGTGCTTATAACACTTGTGAGGCTGCCAGCTGGCCTCTGCAGGTTCCCACTGCACACAGCCTGCAAGTTCAAGGAGTTCTCTGGCATTCTCTTGTAAAAAGACTATAGAGAGCAATATAGGGTTTTAGTTGCCACCCTTTAGTTACCACCTTCTTTAGTTACACTCTTCTTACACTCACACAGGGGCTGACCAAGCAAGTACCAGAGCCTGTTTGTAGTGCTTCCAAATACATCTCAAAATGGCAAAGAGTGAGCATCACTTCTGCAGCTCCCACTGGTACCCCTGGGGCACAGGAGCAGACTCTCGAAGAGCAGTTGTGGTTTACTACACTGCTGCTCATCGTATTTACCTCAGTGTTCAAAACAACTCTTACTCAGGGGTCTGCCTTCCTTGGGATGCTGGGATTGGAAGGTTTTCCTTATTGTCTCCTGTCCTGGATAACCACACACAAACACCAATCAGTTCATGGACCAGAGATGCATGACAGCACTTACTCTTTTTCTAAACTATCTCATGGGGAAATTTTCTAAGATCAGCTGATTCACAGGGAAGACCAACTGTGTTTCTCAGCTGCCGTTACGGCTAAATGCAACAAGGCTTTTTCCCAGATGAAACTGATACATTCATATTCCTGATGAGGCAAGTCAAATCATTCCTGTCTACTTCAGCCTCTCAGGTTTTCCCTTGATATATTCACGCCTCCATCATCACTTGAGCTCAACAAGCATGACTTCTACTAGGAAATTTACATCTTTTTGGGAAGGCAATGGAGGGGAGATTTCCATTTAATCCTGTATGTACTATGGTAGAAATTAGTTCTTTTGTTCCATTAAAATGAAGCCTCAAAATACTAAACCAGTATTTTTTTTGCCTTAATTATTCCTGTTGTTGCAGAACTACCAGCACATATGTCACTAGAATAGAAAGATCAGTCTTGTAGGTAATAAGTTTTATTGAGTTCTCGGAACCATATCATCCGTCCACCAGACTTTTTAATTTGCCACATGACTGGTTCACTGTAACATCAGCTCTAGGAATACTTGGGTAGGAGGGTATTCATGCTGAGTGCTTTCCTCAGCCAAACAAAAGTATTCTTCAGTGTGTATATAGATTAGAGAACACTATTTTTTTTTCTCCCAGCAGTATTTAGATCACTTTTTATCACTTTAGAAGCAGATGACTAATTTATATTTAGCTATTTTCATGCAAACTGTACTTGCATCTTGTTTAAAAAAATAAAAGCAAACTCTCCAGAGCTGACATTCCAAGCATGGGGGGTGTGTGGAGAAGAATCTTTCATATTGCAGAGACCAATTACTGAGAAGTTCACATCACAGTCCCGTAAGAACCACACTCCACTTGCATGGACAGCACTCAGGGCTGAGGGCCATGTCTTAGACTTAGGGAACTCAAAACAAAAAAGCACACTCAGACAAAATGAAAACAGAAGGAATCCCAGAAACCTGCAGAGTTTGACAGATGTGGGTCCTTGCAAAAGCCTTCAGCACTTTCCTTTTTACCTGCTTGTATGGATCAATACTACATAATCAGGACCAATTCCTCCTTAGTGCTCCATGTGTCTCTCAGGGCCTGGAGAGGTCCTGGGGTGAGACAGTACAGCTGGCAATGGCATAATGGGACAACAATTAGTGGCAGTTCTGACAAGCTGTGATACCTTTGAAAGTGATAAATCCAGGGACTTTTATACATATCCTGTATTAGTAAGAAAAGCCAAGCGTCCTCAGACTTGAGTGACATTTGCAATCCTATCCGATTTCAATTGCCATTGCTTAGCTTTACTTTCTTATCAGCCCATTCCTCCTAAAATATAGCCAAACACAAAGTCGGGGGGAGAAAAAAAATAAAATCATGCAGTCAACCTGTCCTTCCCACCATCAGTAAAGTCAGTCCAGTCAAAATACTCAAGGTATTCAAATAGGACCTGGTATTCAAAACCAAGACAGGAGGGTCTTTCTTTGCATAAGTAAAATCCTGATCCTTCCTCCCACCATCCTGAGGTTGTTCATTCATCAAAGGTTGTCTCACTCTTTCCCTGTCCTAACACATTTAAAGTGTTTAAACATATCTAGTACCAGTATCCCGGTATGAAACTCATGGAGGGGGAAACCCCAACCACTCAACTGGACATTTGTAATCTCCGTTTTGCAATAGTAATTATGTTAAGTGGTGAAATTATTTAAACTCCATCAATGTAAGTCACATTTAACTCAAATTAAGGACATAAACACAGAATTCTATAACAATAGGCAGGAGAGATTTAATTGAAATTGATGTAACTTCTGCCTACATGCAAGCCTATAGTAAGTAGAATACCTGTGTACTAAGTGGAATATTTATCTGGAAAAAGGGATACATTTAGTCGTATTAATCCTAAATAGATGACAGAATTGTAATTGGTTTTGTGGGGGAAAGAAAAAAGGCAATTAATTTCAACTTACATTGAACAAGATACACCAGGGTAAAATATTGACAAAGCAGATGATTCTGTTCCCCTATGCAGAATGCCAACTGGCATCTACTTTCAAAATGCCAGTGTAAAAAAACAAACCAAAATAAGAATAAAGAAATCAACCATTTTAAAGACTACATTGCACATTACTGGATCTCAAGCAAATTACTTTATCTGCAGAAACAGGAGAGGAACACCAATAAATTTAGTGCTGGGATTTCTCTACTCAGCAGGTATGATCAAGGAGCACACGATGGGTCCTCTCTCAACAGCCAGAGACCCAAACACACCCTGCTGGCATCACACACCGGCCTCTAGCACAACTCAGACTCCTCTTGGTAGCAAGATCAGCATCTTGTGAGAGCAGTTCTTGTGTGAGCTGAAAGTCTCTCACAGTTCTTGCTTGCAGGTTCCCCCTGAAGCAAGTATATTACACACTTTAGAAAACACACAGTAGTTTAGAAACTACTGCTCTAAAAGAACATTAAGTTTATAAAATCACACATTCAAAGCAAACTGTCAAGCAAGATTTCCTGAACAACCTTAATTGAGCTCCCTGGTGTATTTACAGCATAATATAGACTTATATATTCCTGGGCTATTTTCTTTCCCTACCATCTGAGCCTCATTTGTAGAGCAGGGAGTTACTGAATATCGCTCTTCATCTTAATACTACACCTGGTTATTAGATCTTCGGCAAACATTATCCAGTCTCTCCACCGAATGCAAAGCTGGCAATTCCCTTTCGACATTTCATAGTGCTCTCCCAACAGCTCCTAACTCATTTTCACCAAAAATGTATACGTAGTAAATAAGCAATAAAATAACCCCCATCAACTGCACACAGAAAAGGTCGGATGAAAAGGTCACAGATTGGCAAATGTTAAAATATGGGAAAGCTTGTCAGATAAATCTGAAGTGTCAGATGAGCCCTTGCTACACAATTACTACCGACCAGGTGTAATTTTTAGAAGTGATAAACTGTGAGAATCAAGCTATTACTCATTCAAGGCAGAGACAATTTCAGCTTTTGCTGCAGCTGCCCCCTGGGTAGCCCTGGCCTGGCTGGGGCAGCTGTGCCCCCGCAGCCCACTGGACATGTGAAGGGACCCCCCTCACTCCAACCCAGGGGCCTCTCTGTGCCACACAACAGCCCAATCCCAAAATGCACCAAACATGTTGTTTCCAGGCAATTCGGTGTCAGCAGTTCCTACAGTCACTTGGGATTTGTTCTTCTCTTGCTGCCTGGGTTGCAAATAAATTTCTTTCTGTGCTCTCTAATTTTTTCTGAAGTCAGCAGTATGGTAATCCTTGGAGAGTTCCCAAGCTGCTCTTTAGGGAAGTAGTTAAAACCAGGAGTGTTTGGCAAACATTATTCTTGCTATGGGTCTTAGAAAAAAAGAAAGCAAATTTCTGATATTAATTTTGAAGCAAAACTATACTGTTGTGAAAATATAATCACATTACTGTGTATAAATTTGCAAGTATTTTTCATGCATTCTGCTCTAAGACGAGCTGTAAAAGGAAGAAAATTTATTACTGCACCCTTTTTCTCCCCCTTCTTGGTTTTATGAACTGCAAGCGAAGTTTTCCCACACAAACCCCATTTTTTTTTTCCTGCTTTTCTTTTTAGAATTAAACATTCAGGTCTCATCTCCCTCAACATGTCAGAACTAGCAAGCTTATGTTATCACGGGGAGCAAACAAAATCTGATTAACTGAAATGGAGGGGATTTCTTTTTAATAGTATTTAAACCTATTAGATGGCAACAAGAAACTTCTGTTTCATTAAAACACTTGAGAGAAAAAGCTTGTTGCTAAGTTCAGCAACATTGCACTGTCAGTAATGCACTGAAAGCTCTTAATCCATAGCCATGGATCACACAAAGAAACTCTCCCACAAAGAACAGATGAACCAGCAACAGCCCTGCTGGCTCAGGTGACGTGAGTGGGGAAAGCTGCATGAAATGAGACAGTCAAAAAACAAAAAAACAAAAAGGAAAAGGAAAGAAAAAGAAAAAAGATACGAAATATTTTAAAGGTTGGTGGGTTTAGCAGAACTAAACTAATTTCTATTCTCTAATGTGCTTTCCTTTACTAAATGTATTCAAACTTTATCTGTTTTCAACAGAAGTGCCAACAGGCTGTGTACAAAGTGGAAGTGCCCATGTAATTCAGATATAATTTAGCAGCTAAATTATCTTTGCAGCAAAGGTCCATTACTAAATCACTTCACTGAAAAATGAATAATAAGGGAACAGTTAGCAGCAATTCTTGGACATATATGCCCTCTTTAGCATGTTTTTGACATTAAAGTGCTTCTTCAGCCTGTGCCAGCTAAGTCAGTAAATTCATATTAACTTGCTTCAGAATACACAGGACACTCTGCTTGAAAACAACTTAGAAACCAAAGATGAACTGAAATCTTGGCCTCACACTTACAGGCTCAAACACTCTGCCTGAAGTTCATTCTATAGCCAGTAAAAATGCAGACTAATTTTTTTTTTTATTAAAAACTTCCCTTATAAAGAAGAGAGGAAAGTCAAAAAGCAAATTAATGCAAAAAATGCAGGGCAGGAATACTTGAAAGCAGCATTCAAGCAAGGTGATACAAGAAGATGTTCTCCAGGCAGCAAAATTAAAGACTAAAGACATTTTTAAAAACACTAAAAGTGACAGTAATAATGTAGAAAGTGCTCAAAAATAGCTTCCATTACACAACAGAAGATAACAAAATACTTCAATTTTACTGAGTAACACAAGGCTGTTACACAGCACTTAGTAAATTTAGACATTTTACGGCAAGTAACCTGCACTCAAGAGTTTAAAAGAGCTGGCTGAGAGGAGGCAATAAAAAATACTGGTTATTTTCCTTAAATCCTAGAATACCTATGTCATTCCAGGAGACTCAAAGAAAGCTAATGTTATGTCAGAATTTAAATACAATGAATGAGTGCTTATTGACCTGTCAACCTAACACCAGTTCTAGCTAAGCTAAGTGAGTGAATTGTATTCGTCTTTAATTTTAAGACAACCAACATCAGTTTATAAAATGAGATCCTGTCAGGCTGACCAGTTGTTTTCCTTAGTGTGCTATAAGCCTTGTAGAAATAACAGGGGTTGTAGCTTATCAAAGCAGATGGGAAGAGTAATTTCATTACCGGCTGGGAGCACCTACCTGGCAAACAAAATGGGGCACTAGAAGGTTCATTTAGTTGAGCTGCCAACTCTACTGTGCTCCAGTGACTTTAGGTTGAAAGTAAGTTCAGACTGGAAGTGTAACATCATTTCCAGGAGCCAGTAAATCTCAGGACAGCATTGCAGAGTCCACTGCTGGTTCTGCAGCAATAAGCTGCTAAATGAAATTTGGGTCTTTGAAGGGATGAAAGAAAAAAGAAAAAGGGGAATTACCTGTCTGCGAAGCAAAGAGCAAATCCTAGATAGCTCAGCATAGATGACAGCTCTGCTCTCGTCTGTGTCCAAGCCCATTTCAAAACATGCGAATAAACGTTCAAGAAAGATTTATACTTCCACATGTGCCTCCTCCATGGGCCACTCACCCACTGACTTCGGGCAGGACCAGGCCCCCACAGACAGAAGGGCACGTGCTTCAAAGAGAAACAGATGCTAATGCACCACCAGTGCTGCCAAACTACTGGTTCAACCCTTCTGGAACAGCTATTAAAGCAGTAAAATGAAAACGAACAGTTATCTAGGTACTGCAAATTGATATTATGAAAATGAGTCCTGAAGTTATTACACAATTTCATGTGCTTTATAAACCATTAAATACTGAGACGTAATGAGGTAGCTCTTAAAATAGTCAGGAAAAGATCAGTGGGAAATAAACTAACCAACAGTTTAGCCTAGGCCTCGGCTACGCAGAGCAGTGACCGGCTGGTTCTGTCAAGCAGAAGTCACCGTCTGTCACATCAAAAGGAAACGCGAGCTGGGAAATAACAGGGTGACAACGCCTCCATGGGCACTGCAGGCAGCAGCCGGAACAGCGGCACCTCCCCAGCGGAGCAGCACTGATACACCCGGCCGTGCTCGGCAGGGCAGGAGCGCCCAGGTCAGGCCAGGCTGGGCAGGAGACAGAGAGCCCTGCAGCAGACCATGAACCGTAAAACCAACGGTGTGAGTCGGGTTCCCAAGGCATCCTGAGTGGAAGGAAATCTCGGATGCTTGCAGGCCAGCGCAAAGGCAGCAATGCAGCAGGGGTGACACACTGAGGAGGAACGGGCAGAGACTGTTTTGGGAAAACAGGTGGAAGATGCTGTTAATATAAAGAAAATATTCAAATGTTAACATCTGACAGTAACTCAAGAGATGCTGCAATTATTTTGGTTATGCTTTCAGAATTACCCTTAAAGAACACAAGTTTCCAGAGGACTGGCCCATTTTTGCTTCCACTGCAGTCACCAGAGAATTTGCTATGGATCTCAAAGGGAAAGGCTCCAGTCACCATCAGTGAGTATTACTTGACTTCTGCCTACAACAAACACAATAGCAAGCATGTCCTTGGGTTGGGCACAAGCAAAGGTATCACCTTTTTAAAACCTCCCAGCTGCTCCACTGCCCCTCTTCCAGCTTCAAACGACTCAAATCCCTCCTGAAAAACATCCTCAAGCACTAATCCTAGCAGAATTCAGGGGGTTTTTGGTAGAACTAGGCCACACCGCTCCAGAGCGAAGACCAGACAGCCTTTGTAAACTACAGCCAGGTAACACTGAAGAATTTCTGGAGAAAGATTAAATGAAGCTATCTACAGGTATCACTAGTGCCCAGATAAGCCAAAGACACGTTTGAAGCTTTGTGCTACATTTCGCCTCATTTTTCAATGTGTTTGGAACACTGAGGCAGTTTGTAACGTATATAAAACCTGTGAACACAAGTGGGTATCTTACAGTATGGGGTTATTTTTACTTGAACTTGATTGAAATGGCCTACATAGCTTATGGCTAATGCAGCTTTCCCAAATTACAGCTTTCCCAAAGACATGTTGATACACCCTTGATGTTTCATCAGGTGCAGCGCAGGTATCATGGTTTAGGCTTTCCATCATTAATGACTTTTGCCAAACAAATAATTTCAACCGCAGTGTCCTACATATGGTCTATAGCACAGGCTATAGAACATTTTGTTCCATCACCCTCAAGTTAGACAACATAAATATACCAGTCTCATGTCAGAGGAAGCGTGGTTCTCCCAATTTAAAAAGATGTTTTTAATGTTAACATTTAGCATTCAATTTTAACAACTGTTTTATGGGTTTTTACAACTACTTAAGAACCAACATAATTAAGGAAACCAGAAATTCTTGCTTCCACTCCTCTCCTTGAAATAGTAAGGAGCAGATTCAGGAGACGTTACACTAGTACATAATTAGGGTCACAAATATATGCATAATCTAAAAGGGCAGAGTTCACTATGCAATAGTCACTCATGTTCCATTATTCATAAATGCTCTGATAGCTTTTCCACAAATGCCCAGTGCTTAATGAATCTTGAAAGCTTTTAGTTCAAACAATTATTCCTCATGAAAATGTGTACCAAAGCATATTATTTGTTACTCTATTTGCTTCTCCCCATTTAAATTTCAATTGCTGAGCAGAAAGCAGAAACAAAACCTTCACTGTTGGGCAACAGCCACAGTAAAACAAATTATGAAGGTGGAGCAGCTGATGTGCATACACAAAATGAAAGTTAAGTCCTTCAAAGTACATCATTGTGAAGACCACACTTTTGTATAAAATAAGGGTCAGCACATGAATTAATTACAACCTGAAAAGGGGATCTGACTGATGAATATTACTGGGTATTTCCAGTTCGAAACAGTTGCAATTAACTCTGCCTTTGCTGTTCCCGCAACAGTCAGTCTACGCAGTAGTGACATGAGGGGAACGATGCAGCAGTGCCCAGTTCCAACTGGTAACACGGGAATTGCATTTCACCAGTCTCTAACCCCGTCTCTTACTAGAAAGGGCTGTTTTCTGGGAATGCTGCAGCTCAAGGCTTGCAGCAGCCATGAACCTCACAGCCTCCACGCAGAGATGCTCAGGAATGCTGAAGGCAGATGCTCTACATCCTCCCAACTGCTCACAGGGAAAAGTTAGTCATGGCTTGGTAAGAAACATGTTTTGTGCACAGAACTTGGGTTGAAAGCAGAGTGGAGAGGGACAAGTCAGCCTGACCAGCTTTGAAGTCTAACCTGCCACGCCGAAACTTGCTGGGGCTCCCCCAGGAGCTGGGCCAACCTTCAGGCATCACAGGGGAGAAAAATCTGCTCGTCGTGCTTGCAGCCCTCTCCTCACCCCGGGTGAAAGGTGCATCCGGAGATGTTACAATCTGTTTCTATCTGAATGCTTGAGCTGATAAGGTTTTTCAAGTGTCTGAGTTTCGCCTCCCAGGGAGACTGGATCTGGGAGCTGCTCCATTATATCTGCACGCTCTCTCACACACATACATCCTCTCTCTATGGAGGAAACATTTGTTGTAAGCATATGGAGAAGGCCCTGCTGGAGGCCAGCATTTAATGCTCTAGTTAATAACATTTTCGAAGAAAGGGGGGGGAGAGGAGAAAAAAACCTAAATTCAGTAGGATGTGAACACAAATAAGGCTCTCAGGTGTAACAACATTTGCCAAGGTTTGAGCAAGCAAGCTTAAAGACATCCTAGGGCTCCAATAAATGAGAGACATGGCCCCCACACAATTCATGAGACAATTGCCTGTCTCTATATATACAAACACACACACACACACACACAGAGGAAAGGGGGTTCAGCCTGTTTGTGGTCATTCTGAGGTGTGCTGAGGGCAATTTGCATTGGGCTGGGGTTTCTTAACAATGTTCTCAAATACAACAGAACAGTTGTTTTTAAATGTCAGACAACATTTATCCAACTTGTCCTGCACGGTCCTCCTCTTCTGTCCAGGGAGTAGCAGCTGTCTGGCTGATGCTCTGGGTTGTTTTCCTCCTGGCTGGATTTCTCCATTTCGCTGCCAGCATTTTTGTTCTTTGATGACTGGGTTTGTAAGCTGGTACCCACTGCTAATGATAATGGCTACTGAGGTCTATTACAGAGCAGTGTAATACTGACAGTTTACATCCCAGAATGGGGAAAAAACCACGAGGATTGGAGCACAGAGAGGCAGAATGTGTGGGTATGGATTTCGCTCCAGGATCAGCTGTGCCTTCCTTGACTAATTAATCTGCAAGATTTGAACAGTCGGTAGAACGAAAAAAAATGGGTCAACTTGGCAGCACGGGACTTAAACAAATAAAAATGAGGCAGTAGCTTAGACTATGTCTGTGCTTTGTCCAGGTTTGAAGCCAACACAATATAAAATATAGTCTTATAAAATGAGATGAACTGATGACAAGTTAGATGAACCCTGTGAGGTAACTTGTTCTATGCCCAGGAAAGAAGGTGTCAGTACCTTTACTGACGGCCAGACCATGACACCATTAGGATGCAGAGATGGACAATGCACTTAATGCATGAAAATTAAACAGGTTTCTCACAGGGAACAGTAACACAGAAAGATAAAGGCAGCTCTAGTCTATATAGTCATAGTTTAACTTTGATTTAAAGTTCATATTGTATGTATGGGGGTTTTTCCAAAGTTTTGGAAGCTCAGGCAATCCCAAAGGAAGCTACGCATCCCATACTGTGTGTTAGTACCTGTTCTTTCAGTTTGTGGAGGCAGAGTTGAAGTACTGACCCCTATGGTGAGTCTTGTCAATCCTTACTGCAAAATGAGCTGGTGTCTGACTGGGATAAAGCCAACTGCCTGCCACTGGGACATGGATCAGTGCTCATTGAGGGGAAGCAAATTAATTTTGCGCACTTCTAAAGCTCAGTTTTCAATGGATTTGGTGTAAAAGATGTTAAAAAAGATTAATTAAGTGGTTTTGAGACCAGAACATGACTCCTCTGTGCAAATTCTGTGGTGTCTCATATACTTACATAAAGACCAACTTCTCCAATCCCATAAAAAGCAAGAAACTTGAAAGATGGAGGCAGGAGACCTCCTTCCTTATAGCCTTGAGACCCCCATCCTTCATTAAAATGCCATTAAAATCAGTTCACAAGTAAAAGAAGCCAGACACCTATATGCCAGGAGCAAGTGTATGCAAGTCTTGTTTTTACAGGAACATGAGGGTAGGCAGCTGAACACACCTTGTGACAAACTGGACCTAATTCTATCCAGATTCAGAGTAGGCAGCAGGCCATGTCTCCCACAAAGGGAAGCTGCAGTGTATATTGAGTCAGTCAGAGGATGCCAGTCATGTTCCCCCTCTAGGCACCAAGTTCTTCTACCTCTCTCAAACACAGCACTGATTTAATCTAAGAAGGTTTACAGAAAATAACTTGTTCTCTCCTTTCTTCACAGAGTGTCTCTTTCCCACTTGCTCTGCCCACTCCCAATCCTACCCTTGGATCACGAGCAGACTTAACTCACTCCGTTACCAATTCTCATCTGGGAGAAATCTTGCTTTGTACAAGGTACCAAGGAGTAAGAACATTTTAAAAGGATGACTGAGCAGGAAAGCATTGCAACACAAATTCTGGCCCCCAGTCATGCACACAAACAACTAAGCCACCTGCCAACATTTAAAGCAAATGTGTAGAACAAATTTCTTTGTTAATTTACTGACCAATTTCCCTCCTCCTTCACAAAGGGAACACTGTGCTCCACCCCTCTCCTCTCTGGGCAGCTCAATCCCATCCTCTGACCAGCATTTTATTTTGGTCTTGTAATTGTTGTCTGCTACAGAAGCTACTTACAGCTACAGAAGACAAATGACAGGCAAAAAGCAGCTAAGAACCACTGAATTTGTCCAAAAGCATTACATGGTATATATTTCATTCCGTAACTTAACCAGGCAGCCACAATAAAAGCCCCAGACATCTCTCCTTGTCCAGAAGCAATTCAGGCCCTGGGGAACGATCTTGAATAGTGGCTAATGTGGGTGATGCCATCTCTAACGCAACGAGGTCAAAATATGTAATTAGCATTTTTCTCTCAGGGTTTCTCTCTCTTGCTGTGGTGCTCCACACACAGGCTCTCCTGGCTGTGGGCCGGCCTCCCTCGCTGCAGGGCAAATCAGGAACGAGCTCCAGTGAGGACAATAGCAACAGCTCAGCAGCAACCAGTTTCTAAGGGTACTCAGCACTCACTGGTGCCAACTCAAATGTTACAATGAAAGCTCAACTCGGCCATCCAAGAGGTTGGTCTTCCCTTCATATTGGATTTTATCAGATCAACACTTACAGCAAGAAGCAAAAGCAGAAGCTGAAGAGTGGAACATGTGAAGCAGATGAGGGGGACCTCACGAGAGCTGCTGGCATTCCAGGATCACAGCAATAAACTTTCACTGGGATCTTGGCACTTTCAGTGGAGTCTTAAAGACATTTAAAAGGTAAAGAGTTGCCATGACAAGGAGGGCATTTGCTGCAGGTTCTGTGGGACAGTGCCTGTAGTAAAACCTCCACCCTCCTCTCTGCACATAGCATTGGTAACTGTCAGTCGTTTACGTATTCCATAGGCATCTCCAAAGGATGGACTCCAAACTGAAGGTGCTGGGGAGGCAACAAAACTTTATGGCATGGTGTAGATTTGTTCTTCATGTGGAGACCCGCTATTATCTTTATTAGGCTCATGTCCCCCTCTCCCAGCACGTCCCTTGTGTCTGTCCTTCCATCTCACCTGCATCTCTTTCCCTGGGATCAGCCTGCTGGGTGCTGCTGTTGTCCCTTCCGAGGCAGGAGGGGGGCAGCTGGGAGGAGGAAGAGGCCACTGCCTGTGGTACAAGTGCCTGTAATAAATCAACCCAAATCTCCCACATTGTTGCCCAAAGCAAAGAGCACATCTTTAATTCCGCCTCACAGCAAACACCACAACCTGTGATGACTCCTTGATTCATATATCTCTCCCCCATTTCCCTCCCTGGCAGTTTTCTTCTCTTTATCTCTACCTGAAAACCACAGCACACTTGAAAATCTGTCAAATGGTTTCCATTTGTATCCAGAAATCTCAGTATTAATAATACATTTTTACCCTATTATTTCTAGTTTCAGTGAAACTTCACAGCAAGCTGACAATTTCTGCCTTACAAACACTTCCATGACATGATTTCATGAAGTCTGGATGATACCTAAAGCAGCAACAGAACTGCCACTCAGTCTCATGAGTCTCTGCTTTGAGGAGGGATGCTCATATCCCTTCCTGTGGTACCTGGGGTTTGCTGTCATCAAGTCATTTCAGGTGCACATTTTAAATCCCAGCTACAGGGGAAAGTCCAGCTGTCCTCTCCTCCAAGAGATAATGAAAGGAAAGCAAAAATCACCTATTCTCCATATAACAAGACAATAAAACAGGATAATCTGAAGAGCCATGCAAGAAATTCTAGTGTTCACTGTTCAAAAGATTATCATTCCTTTTAAAGTTACTTACTTCTTGCTCTTTCACAAAGCCCCTCAACCTCCACCATCTGTGCCTCTCTCTTCTGCAAATCACAGTGATCCAATTTCCCCATGTCCCCACCTTTCCTATTGCTCTCCTCCAGCTCTCAAAGGCCTCTAGAGTCCTGCTCAACGGGGAGACAGAAACCTCAACCCTTTCTCTCCCCCTCACCTTCCAGACAATTATCTTTGATAATACTGCTTGGGTTATGTGATCTGCATTCACTCTCTGTGATCCTGGCAAGGTTTCCTTGGCTGCTCCTGCACTGACAGAGTCACCCACTTCCATCTGTGTACACTGCATTGTCCTTTCCTGGAGTTCACCTGTGTCTCTCCCGTACCACACACTCCCAGCAGCTCAAACACACCCCAGCCCCACAGACGTGTGATCCATGACTCACAGTGCAAGTCAGCACTTAAGCTGCTTTCCCAAACCCAAATCCAAACCATCTGACCAAGCACGCTGCAGCGCACAAACACAATCCACCTCAAAAATCAAGCTGTGTGACCAGGCGTCATTCGCTGAAGGAAATTTCTCCCTTGCTATTTCAGAACACAGCAGAATTTCTGGACAATCTCAGTGCTAAAAAAATGCCTCTGCAGTTTGAGTTGGTCCTGCTGCCTCAGCTCAACTGCTGTAGAAATGCTTCTCTTAATAACATTTATTACTTCTACTATCCCAGGTGAAAATTAAATATAGTGTGGAACAAATCAATAATAATAATAATAGCAGATATGATACACAAATTAACCTGGTGCTGACATTAGAACTGAAAAAGTCAAAGCCAATAGTTGTTGGCAGCCACGTCTGGTATTTCAGTCTACATCAAACACAGCTGGAGTTGCTCATTTAGTAAGAATTGAACACGAGGTGAGAAACCCTCATCATGTGACAGAGGTGTGCAGCCAGGACGGATGCAGCTGCAAAATGGATTTTGGTGCAGTCCAGTCCCACAGCACAGAAACAAAAAAACCAGGGGATGCACAGAAACACAAGCTAGAGCAATGGGGATTCCTAAACAACTGGAGTACGGATAACTGTGGGGATACCAGCAGAGCTAGAAAGCTGTATTCTGGAACCATTATTTCATCAGTAAACACAGGGGGCCTAATTTTGTTCTCAATTACTGTGATATAAAAAGTTACAGTGGAATCAGAGTAATCCCACTGCAAGAAAAAAGCATTAATAACAGAATCAAATCTGTACTACCTGTGAATCAATGGGAACAGCATCTGCTGTGCTGCTCTGACTTATTTTGCTTCAGGATTTGTGGCAGCCCCTCCACTTACAATGGGAGGTACAGCAGTCACTTCCACTGGTAGTAAATGATACCCTCGAGCAGGTGCTGCAGAAAATCTTCTGAATAGCTGTCTCAGGGCTGCTCAAACAGAAAACAGATATTGCATTTTAAAAAGAAGAAAAATAAGAAAGGCACACAGTAGCCTTGTTTAGACATTTCAATAATGACAGTACCCTTGTTTTGACATTGACAATTACCAATCAAAATTATATGAAGGTGATGCTCCTTGTTTTGTCTATTTGAGGCTTTAAATAACATCATCCATTATTAAAGAAGCAAAGATGTTTACTGAATTGCTCAAGTTTCTTTACAACCTGGACCCACTGACAAAATTTTGGACTCTGAACTTATCACCAGGCTGGAAGCATGAGGTCCTTGCTTGTTCCCACCATGTGCTACCACAAGCTAGAGATGCTTCCTTTTACAGTGTAGTCTTTTAACTAAATGTCACCAAAAATTTCTAACTGCCTGTCTATTTTTTCTCCCCTAAATCATCTGTCATAATTTCTCTATTCTAGCAAAGTACAATTCCTTTTAAGGAGCCAGAAACTGTGGGACTCTGTCTCCAGGTTCAAATCACATTTATCATATTTAATGTGTAGATAAAGAGTTAGATTAAAATAGTATTAGAGGTTACAAAAAACAGCTCCTATTGTCAATTCTGACAATACCAAATTTTTGAGTGCTTGACTATGCCTTCAATGTTCTTTTAATAGAAATCCTTGAAGATTATTCTCAGGTTTTGGAAAGAAAAGAAAAAATTGGAGAGAAAAATTACAGTTCCAGGATGGAAGCTAAACATGAATCTACAGAGATTTGCACAAAGCTTCATGCCCAGCCGAATTTTAATGGGGCTTTTAAAAGCGCATCCTCAACACAAAGGCAAAGCCATGACAGATTTCAAGCTTTTAATGACTCAAGTTCTTCAGTGAAGACCAAATACACATACATAAGTGAGACTATTTTCCTTATGCCTCTCTGATAAATAGCTTATCTTCTGCTTTATCAACAAAACCTGCCTGAAGCAAATGCAGAGTATATTTGGGCTCAGATAGCTAAACTAGGACAACAGAAAGCAGGGTCTTCAAAATGGAAGTTTTGAAGTCTTCACCACATGTAGCTTTGCTACCTCCATTTTACTGCCAACACAGTTCCTGTGGCAGTGATACACAGACTCTGACCCCCCAAAAGGAAAGGAAAATACATGCCTTTGTTAAGCAATCTACAAGGAAAGGAGGAATAAATTGCAAGGTAAACCATTGCTATACCTTTTGTGAAGTACAGCAGCAAAATGCTGTGAATAAGAATAGAATATCCAGGTACCCTCATTCCCTTCCATGAGGGCATGCAGGAGGGCTGGATGCAGACTGCATGTAAAAACTCCAATCTACACAGGCAGCTGTGTACTTCAGGAGCTTCTGGAAATATCCAGCAGGATAACTCCACAGACAGCACCTGGACACAGAGCATGCACCACAGAGGAAAAGCCCCTGTTCCTGGGAAGACAGGGGTATCACTATTGCAAATGCTTGCACTCCTTTATTCTCAGACTCCAAAGCATCACTCCTGAACACCACCTCTCCTCTCCCCTTAACCTCCTCAGTCAGCATGTTCTGTGCAGTACTGGATGATTGGCTCATTTTCACAACCTACAGGCCCCCAAATATTGTTATCAGAGACCCCATGGGAACTCATGCAGAGAAGGGTACAGCCTGGCACTGCACAAATCCCCAAAACGCACTGTCATTGTGACAACTCACTTGGAACAGTGCCCCAGAGGACCTGCAGCAGCCCCAGGGAGGGTGCTGGGGGCTGAGGTGTGGGGTTACCACCATGGGTGGGAACCTGCCAGGACAGGAACTTCTGAAAACAACTTTTCCACCTGTGAAAATGTAACATTTAATTTGTCCATAAACCGATTTGCCTCCAGTGTATTTCATACACAGAGCACATCCACTACCTCAAGTCCTAAACAACATCTTCTGAATGAGGGGAAATGAACCCCCACAACCACATCTAAATCAATCAAAACTAAAAACCATTAGCACCATATCTTTCCACCCTCCCCCTTCCAATTTAGTTAGTGTCAAAAGAGTAATGAGTAATCAGGAAAATTCCTGTTAGGCTTATCTCTCAGTCCAGTGGGATCTCTAAATCCTTTATCAGCATTCACAATGAAAAATAAGATAACACCCACACTTGTTTAGCCCAGACTAGACATAGTCTGATACACGTTTGCGGAGTGACTGGAATTTACATCGGGCAGGAATCCAGTTTTCCAGGATCTTCCTGCACCCTCACTGTGCCCAAATCTGCGTGGAAGCATCCAAAGAAGCAACAGAATCTCACAGTTTCCAGAGCCTTTCAGTGATCCTTTTTATAAACTGCATTTCAACCACTGGTGTATGACCCCTGCTCTCTTCAAGATAAATGTGTTATTGGTCTACAGCTTGAGAAACGAACTGCCAGGGCCATGGGGACTTTATAATTATATTTGTATTCTGGAAAAACCCTTGTGCCACTTAAACTCCAGTGGTTCTGTAGCTTTTGCAGGCATCACCGATTTTTCTGGGAGGAATATTGGAAAGCACTGCAGCAAGGATGCTCTGCTGCTGACACAGCTGCCTCTGTACCAAGGGCTCAGCTGAGTCATCCCCACTATGCAAAGCCTTGGTCTGAGGCTCCCAGGTGGCCATGGATTAAAATTTGTTATGCAGCCTGGAACTCCCACACTCAGTGACCTCAGTGGATGAAATCTCGTGACCTCCTGACTCTCAGGGAGCAACTTTACCATTATTGCTGCCACCAACACAGCTGAGTGTGCAAAGCCCTCCATAAGGGACAGGCTTGGAAAAGACCAAAATTCACTGGGCTGGGATCCTCCAACATCACATGGCAAGAGTTGCTCACGTATTTTTTCCCTCTACAACAGGAAGGTAGAATGGTCACATGCTAAAGGATCAGCAGCTTTCCCCATCACACCCCATCCACATAGAGCATCCTCTGTGTGGATATCGCCACCAGGAGCAATGCTTGGCTCTCTTCATCCCTTTCATACTCAACCAATCCAGCAGAGAGACCACACAGCACATCCCAAGCGAACCAAAATACAACTTTAGTTTACTATTTTATGCATCTCTAGATCAGAACTGCATAATTAGCTGCCAGAAGTCAATGCATAATCAAATAAGAGAGTGAAAGTAATAAAGAAAAAACCGACAACATAAACCAACTCCAAATTATTAACACAAATGGCAAGATTGATTTCCATGAGAAATATTCACAACAAAAGATGAAAGCAAAAGAATACCAGAAGCAAATACTTTGGAAGCTCATTACTTGGTCACCTATAAGAATTTCCACTAGACACAAGAAAGTACTGGAAAATCTGGAGAAACCACAAACTTTAGGAAATTCTGTAAAGACAATCTCCTGTCAGAGCCAGTGCTCATAAAAGAGCTCATTCATCTTACATATTTTGCCTAGAAAACGTAAATCTCTGGGCTAACCTAAACCACACAGCAGAGTGAAAGGGTTCACAGAGGAGGAATTCTCTTCTGGACACAAACTGGCTTCGAAAAAGCAAGATGGAAAATTTTTCTGTAGCAGCCTGTGCATATTACTTCAAGGGCAAAAAGAAGTATGTTATGCACAAATATATCCAGCACTGGCTACTGCTGGAGGCAGAATGTCAGCCACAAAGGGCCAATAGACTGATCCCACATGACAATCCTATATTTCTGTGTATTTAACCATATAATTAAAACCTGCTGCTGCTACACATACTAATTAGATGGACAGCAATTCATTTCAGGAGTCAGCACCCCTTTGACTGACAGTGTGGCAGCACCAGGTGCCTGCAGCAGCCAGGCAAAGGCTTTGCTGTTCAGAGATGTCAGCGCTGGCTCATCAGAGGACACCCTGGGAGGGCTGGATGGGGGATTAACAGGAATTTCCCCTCCACTGCATAAATTTCATTAAAGTCACCACACGTTGGACTGCTCCAAGCACAAGAGGCAGTGCCTGTAACCACCTGGCAAAGAACCAGGGGCAAAGCCAGGTTCCAGGAACATCCACTGGGGCCTCAGCAGAGGATGCTCCACAGTAAGTCTGAGAAGCTGTAACACAGAACTTTAGGTAATTAAGGCTTCACATGCTGTTTCCAGGGTCAGTACAGTGTCCAGTTCTGATCATGGCTGTAGCTGCTGCCATTTGCAGCTTGGCAGAACATTCTAAAGCAGATTAATCATTGCACAGGAAAATCTGCACTGAGGGAGAACATAACTTACACTGATCTAATTTATCCCCCCTCCACCAATGACCCACAACATCACAGGTGCACACCTGCAATCACAGAAAAAAAATTTCAATCCTGGCTTCATAAGGTGCACCTTATGAAACATGTCCCTTATCCCCACAGAACAGCCTCAGCACGAAGTGCAAGACTCCTGCAGTCCTTCAGCTGGTCTTCAGACACCTCATGGCCACTCATGTTTATCAACAGCCCTCCCAGCTCCCAAGAAAAGACAGAAGACACTTCCACATAAGAAACAGCAGCCACAAACTGTACAAGAGCAAAGTTCTGTGGATTCAGAACAACACAAGCATCAAAGGCTCAGGGAAACTTCACCACTCTTGCATGCACTGAAGCTCACAAAGCATCAGTAGTTACACTGACCACACACATTCATTTACACATCAGCTTGGGTTTTAACCTAATTGCTTTCTGCATACATAAACTCGAACGAAAAATAGTTCGTCTCAGACCTCAACCGATCACAGCAACACAAGCCCAGTGGGCTCAGGCCAGAGCTGGGCTGGCTGCTCTGCAAGTGGGGCAGCTCCACACGCAGCACAACCTTTGGCCATCGGATGTAGCACAGTTTGCTCACTCTCCTAATCCCTGTCACTCAGCTGCCTTCAAGAAACCAAGGGCTGTAATCACCAGACTGCCTTTTAACTGAAAAGACAGCGTTAGATTTCATCAGCCATTTCACTGTCACACTGCATTGTCCACACAAGATAATGAGCCCGAAGGCTCTGCTGCTCCCAGCGCTGCAGTTTGATAGGGAACATATTCCTGCACGGCACACAGTGACAGGAGCCTGCCCTGGAGCACCGGGAGACCCTGCAGACACTTGCAGGGACAAGGCACACCTGTGTCTCTGCTCGGGAGATCTGAACTGAGGCTTGGGGTTGAGCCTTCCCAGTTCTCACAGCAGAAACTTGCGACCATCATGGAAAAAAAGACACTGAACCTTTATTTAAGGGTTTCTCTAGCTAAATAAATAAAGTAAGTTGATAACAATAAAAGTATCACTTCAGAAAAAAATTGTTATGTTTCACAGAGACTGCTGAGTATCTGTAAGGGAAATTATTTCAGGTTATAACTTACCTCACTACATCTTATGGTTTTTGCTTCTTTTTGGTTCATCCTGGATATTACAAAATTGGGTTGTTTCTAATCAGCACTCATTTTCACATTCCTAAGACATACTAATAGCTGAGCTATAGCACTGCAGTGAAGTGTTAACTGAATTTTTCCAGCACTTCTCTTCACCTTTCCACTCTCCACTGACAAAAAATCTTTTCCAGCTGAGTTCAGCAAACCTGCATATCTGAGTGAAGGCAGCAAGGCCTCACACTGAGTCACAGCCAGTTTAGGTACAAACAGTTCCAAAGCAAAATTAAAAACAAACAAACAAAGCCAACAACAAAATCTGGGATGCTTATTTAAAGCTACAAACTGTTGATCTAAAACGTTGGTGCTGACTAGGGAGAAAATAGAGTCAGAACATTTGTAATTTGTGAATTGTTAGCAAAATTTACCAATGGGGAATACCAAACTAAGCTATGTATAATTAAGGTGCTAATAAACACCAGTACGAGCCAGGCTCCAAGCTCAGTGACACTGGGATAAATCCAGTCTAAATTTACAGTGGCATGACTAGGACAGCTCTGTCCTTACAAATCTATCCAACTGCCAGCAGGAAGAATTTTAGTTGCAGAGAACACAGGTCAAAGAGGACTCATCCACCTGCACCCTGCACCCCTCCTGCCTGTTCTGCCTGCATGCAGTTCAACTGCAGAGCATCATTCACAAACAGCAGTCTCCTCCTTTCTGCACTGCAACTTAATATTGCAATTATTTAATCCTACCTTATGTCATCCTGAGCTCCCTGCCCACACACAGTTTCCAGAAAGCAACTCACATGTAAACCATACAGCAACTACTAGTCCATACATTATGTAAGCAATAATCTGGAGAGCGGGGGGAGGAACAAATCCATAGCATTAGCAGGCTGGCTAAATGCCCCATTTCCAACGAATGTCAATTTGCTGGTTACCTGAACAGCACAGGGATTACAGATTTCACCCATGCTGACAGATGGCATTTTGCAGTTTTGATCCATGACACATTTAAAGGAATACATTCATGAAGCAGGACACACGAGAAAGAGTAAAGGGCCTGAGACATGAAAACATGGACTGCATTAAGCATGCAAGATTCAAGCATGCAAGGTTTTGCTCTGCTGTCACACCAGGATTGATCCCATTAACTTCCATGGGGACAGGCCCGATTTACTCAATTGTAAACAATCAAAATGAGGCCTGTGGCTTGAGTCCAACAGAGCAATTCATTTTCAGCACTGCAGGCTCCCTGGGCTCCATCAGGGCCAGGCACGCTCGGGAATTTGCCAGAACGAGCCACAGTGCGCTCGGAGAGGCGGCAGCTCCTGGATGCACCTGGCTTATCCTGCTTTCACTTTATCCAGGTGCTCAGCAGAAGTACCGTAGGATGAATAAGGTACTTTTATTTATGACGTGGAAGCAATTAACCAGCACTGGGCCCAAGCTGTCCCCTTCACTGGTTAAACAAATATAAACCCCCTTGAGGAGCAGCATAAATGTGACACGGTCTCTTACTGTTCCCCAGGCAGGCAAGTATCACCCTGAGAGCTGTTCCTGGGCAGAGGTGTGTGCAAGGGCAGACAGGAGATACAGCATCACTAAGGGTGAGACAAAATACGTTAAAGTGTGCTACTGAACATCACATCCTTACATGACAAAGAAAATTTCCAAGCTTCCTGTTTGAAATCTAAACAAAACACACCTTTATTTGCTCTTGATTTCACTGTCTCTCCTTTCTCTGCATTCTCAAAGACTGTAAGAAAGCTACAGGCTACAAACAGGCTGCTCTCATGCCCACATTTCATTTACTGGCTTTTAGAGTAGTTTAAAATTTTGTCAATTTTATTGGTTTGATTTAAGCCCCAGTGATGATGCAATGAACATTATTGCTTGACAGCTGCCTGGTGGCCCATGTGGGACCAGCTGATGGCATCACTCCAGGACCTAATAGAGAAGCTTATACCTTCAGATTAACATTAATTGGCATCCTTAGGGCAGCACAAGCAAAGAGGCCAAGGACCAAATGGGCCACAAAAATTCAGCAAACCACTTCTCTCTCAGCTGAGGGGAGGCAGACTGGCAGCCTGCAACGGAGAAACTTCTTTGTTATTCCTAAGAGAGCCAAACACACAGACAGTGCCCTGACAGGTCTCTGCAGAGGGTGACAGATGATTTCATAGACAATGAAGTTTTAAACAAAACAAATAATAAAATAAAAGACAGAGAGAGCAGATTGCCTCTGATGTGACCAGAGACATCCTTTGAGGATGCTAATGGAGTAGAGAATTGATTATAAAGCTTGCCTTTTTTGCAGCACACACAGTAAAGAACAAGTGCTTGAATCAAACATGAGCATGCATAAAGATGCCCTTCCCTGGAAGACAGCTTTAGACTCTGATTTTTTGGCAATAAAATGTGCAAAACACTAAAATATTTATCAAACAGCTTTGGTCCAAAGACCCCTGCACAGGCTCTGGACTGTTTTGACACGGGCAAACCAGGGGGCTCTTGGTACCTTAGAAAATATCAGCTCCTCACATTGGACTCTTTCTGCTAAAACTGGAGATTTCAGTTCTTCTCACTGACAGGATTCATTATAAATGCAGCTGTTATGAAGCTACCACCAGTGACTTCTCCTTCCCTGTTTATTTGGAGTTATGAGGAGGTTTTTGTTTGATTTCTCATCAGAAAATTCTGGTAACTTCCTCCTCTGGACAGGAGGCAGCACAGAAATATGCGGTCTTGTGCCTCAACACCTGGGCATCACCTGGGATTTTCAAACAGATCCCATGTGAAAATCTGCCCCTCTCCCACATAAACAAACAACAGACTTCTTATTAATATGTCAACTTGTTTTAAAACAAAAAGTTTCAGGCTTCCTTAAGCTCTCAGGATCCAGGTCACAGGAAAACTGCCTGTCACACACTTCCCAGCTTCTGACACGTCAGCATTTAAATGCTCCCAGCAGGAGCCTGCTTGTACCTGCTGCTTCTCCCTCTCCCCTTTGCCCCCCTCGCCCATCCCAGAGACAGTGAAGGGTTTGGCACTGTGACACAGAGCAAAAGGCACCTTTTCCTTGGAGCCAGTGCTGTGCCACTGCTGTCAGCAATGTATTCACTGAGAGGGTTCACACTTCCCAAACTGAGCTGGAACTATGAATTCTGACATATGACTGTGTTTTAGATCGGACATGCTCACACAGAGCAGGGCAGAGGTGGATGGAAGGCACCTTCCCCACACACCTTCCCACGGCCAGCTCGCTCCTCACCCGAACAACACACAAGGAAACAGCTGGCACCAAAACCAGGTGTTGAACACAGAGCAAGTCTATCACAAGGCTTGCCACTGATTCACAGGACATTCAGATGGTCCACGATGTTTTCAGGCTGGTAAAGGAGGATGGGATATCTTAAAGAGAGTCTTGGGCTCAATGAAGGTTTAAGTTGCCTCAACCAGCAGCTTCTAAGTGTGATAAACAGTCTGGGGGAAAAGGCCTCAGCAATCACTGAGCTGCACAAGCAACACCATCTCAGTCACCACCTCACTGTGTCTTGATCTTGTTGGGACCCCACTATATGGGTACAAAGCTGCCACACAGGCAACTAAAAGCACAAAACATGGACCAATGTTAAAGTGACCCTCATTACCCAAGGAGCCAGGCTATGCAAGACAATTCAGTAAACAAAAACAAAATGCTGGCCAAGAATCATTCTCCAAAAACTACTTTGCATGCAACTGTGTACCAGTAGCCAATTAATTTAGGAGGACATTGGTCCCATGATGATGCCTGTACCAAGAGATCAGCAGGGAACGTGGGGGAAGGAAAGGGGTTAGGGAGAGTTGCCAGGCTGCTGTTCAAGGAAGATGCTTTGATCATAGACAGAAGAAAAAAAAAAAAAAAAAATTAAGCATCCTTTAGACTATATCAGCATGGTTTATTTATCAAGCTAGAACCTATTACAACTGTACTGATTGCTTTGAAGTTCCCTGGCCTATGTCAACTGTTTATTTATGATTTCATAATTGAGTTATGTCAGAAGTGCCAGCCTGGGAATTAGACTGCTTCCTAAGGGACAGCAAACATGAGCCTGTTTTAACTCCATGGTGCTTCAATGTGTGCTGTGAGGATACACCGGTTTCTGTTCCAAACTGGGCTGCTCTTCCCTAAGGGCTGAAAGATGTTGAGTGCTCCATGACAGTGACACTAATAACTTGATCGAGAGAGGAAAAGGCTGCCACTGAACAAACCAGCATCTGTCAGCTGCGCTGCATCAGGAATGCCCATTTCACCCGTGGGATCAGGAACATATGGAGCTGATGCCACTGGTCAGGGGTGGGAACTGAGCTCCACCAGAGTCATGACACTAAGCAGGGGCAGTCAGAAGTGAAATATTATTAAATTTTTTTTTTTTTAAATTGCCATGATTTTTCCCTTCCCATACTCCAGCCATCCAGCCACAGGGAAAACAAGCAAAAAAACCCCCACCCATAGAACAAAACCTCCCTCACACTCCACGCACAGCAAAAACCAACTGAACTGAACCCACAGAACATTTCCTATGGATGATCTGTCTCCACCGGTGCCAGGCATCTCCCTAGAACACATCCTAGGGCTTTTTACATTCCAGCTTCTGGTTGAATACTTTTGAAGAACACTGCTTTCAGAGATTTTATTTCCCCACTTCTGATAGCTTTCTTCTTGGCAATACATTATCAACTATATCACAGTCATTAACAATCTAATGCTCTTTCCCACTTAGGGAGCCATCTTTCACAGCACTACACCCACTTCCCCTCACCTCACACGTAGGTTAACATGGGCATTTCTATTCCTCCTAGTCTTCCTCTTCCTTCCCCCACTTTTCATGCTGCCATCTGCCTCCACTGCTTCCCTTTCTTCCATTCTGTACCTGGACCAAAAATCCACATACAGAAAACAAATATTCCAGTGTGCAAAGCCATCATTACCCCCTTCTCCTCTCTCTCTTCATCATTCTCTGGAGATGCTATTACCAAGAAGCCCCAATTTATTTTTTTTTTTAATTACTCTCTCATTTCTCCCTTTCCAGCAAGTTTTGTGCTCCTCAAAGTATAGTATCCCCTATTTTTAAAAGCCTACTTATGTTTATTAGAGGTCATGTTTATTAGAGGTCATTATCAACAAGGTACAAGGGATTCAAACACCAGTGCCTGTGCCCCACAGTGCTTCTGTGATGTCAAGGCCCAGTACATTTAATTTCTGAATGAGGAACTGGGGGTCAGGGAACAAGGTACCTGATCAGTGTCTCACACACAGGAAGAAGCCAAAGTCTGTAGTCTGAACATTTAAAAAGAATATGTAAAATAAAACAAACAAAAAGCACACAAAAAACCCAAACAAAAAAAAAAGTGCAAACAAATGAAAAAAAACCACAGAGTAATTTTTTCTCAAGCACTTGGAGTTCACTAATGAGACATTAGATAAAATACCTGAACTTTGACTAAATCCACAACATTTACTAATTTTAACTAGTTTCCTCTTTAAATGAGAAGATGCTTTTTGCTCTTCCCAAGCCCTGTTTCCATGGTACAGCATGACCAGGGCATTCAGAGTCCCCGACCATTCAGGGTCTCACCAGTGTGGGTACCACTGAGGGAAGCTGAACATGTTACATGCAGCTCTTTTAATGGTATCACATTCAGACTTCAAAGTCCACATCAGCTGCCAAATGCAATTTCTTCTGGGTTTTGAAGTACTTATAGCCTAACTTCAAAAATTTCTCTGGCACAGTCCCTCCTTGTCAAATCACAGCTCACCAGTAACAAATGTCATGGACCCGGCCCTCCCTCCTCTGTTACTGCAGGTGGCATGCTTGACATCATGGTTTTAACTATGCCCAACAAAATCTCACATTGTAGATTTATAATTATTTCTAATTCTTCTAATTCATGTTTTTTTCCTCACACACACCTTCCATAACCGTCCAACATTTCAGTACACTGTCACTTTTCTAATTCATCTTTCAATAAAAAAGAACTCCATCTTCAGTCTATCTCTCTGTACAGGAGGAAGCTGACAATTTAAAAGCCCTCAGTCCTCTCAGCCAGTTTAAGAGTATATTTGATGAGCACTGGCATGTTCAAACCCACTGTAATGCTTTGAGCTTGAGACATTCTAATATTCCAGAGTGCAACCTTGAGTCCCACAGCCCTGGGCATCCTAAACCTCATGGGTTTTTTGTTCCAGCATTCATGACCTCCCTTCTTCATTTATCTTTGGCACTAGAAACATGTCTGAGAAAACTGCCTTTTTCTTTATCATCTGGATGACATTCCATTGTTTATTTCCACAGGCAATCGAGGGAAGTCCCACCAAACCACCTCTCCCTTTTCCAGACACATCTGAGTGCTGAGAGAGTGAATGGTTCTTCTGTTCATGATAAAGAGTGCTCAGAAATGGCTCTGCTCTCTGGGGCAGTCCTGCAGAGTAGAAATGGTGATGAACCAGAATTCAATTATGTAATGAGAAATTGCTTTAATTAGCCAGTTAATTGACTCCTCGATTGCAATAACTAAAATCACTTGTTTTTACAAGGCACACTATTTTTTTCCTAAGGGCTCCTAGGAATCATCTCTGCCTCTCACTTTCCTCCACATCAACTAAAACTAAAAAGGATCCAAGAGTGCTGGCATGCTGGAGGATCACACATTTGATTACTGCTTCAGAGCAGCCCCAAAAGAAATTCATAAGAGGGGGGCAGAGGTTCAGAGTAGCACCAGGGTAATGAACCAGTCCTCCTTCAGTGGAAAGAAGCCTGAACTTGAAGCAGGTGAAATGCAAATGAATTGAGCTGCCTTAATCCTGACTTCTTTTTACTTTTGTTCAAAGTGTCCCAACTCAGAAAGATATGGATTTTTCAACACAAGCAAGATCCAAGATCTACGCACATGATCAAGGGTCGCTCAAATGTCAAAGAAGGGGTACACAGTGCCTTGGCAAATGTCCTCAAGACACAGTTTGGGGCCAATTACACAATTAAGTGGTTCCAGATGTCTCAAAGATGAGCATGAGAGGCAATCCAGGTCACTTCTGCAGCACACTGAACCCAGTGCCTAGCCCAGGATTAGGGTATTGCACATAGACCCAAGACAGATGGCAGAAGTCAGCCAGAAAGCTGCCTCTGTTTACTGCAGGTTTGGATTTGGCAACCCATTTAATAGGGTTGTAAAATTCTACTCTGAAACAAAGAAAAAGAGAACATGACTCGTGAGTCAAGCAGTGCATTAGCACAAGGGAATTCCTGATCTGGAACAGGAATGCAAATAGTCACTAGACCTCACACAGCAATGACAACTAAGAAGAGAAAAAGGGTCAGACTGGAATGAACCATAAGTGTCTCTCTCCCAGGACTCTGCACGCTGGTTGTCCCCTGGAGAGCTGCACGGGTTTATGAAGAATATTTCTTGTAGCACAGAATCATCACCACTCTGGTAGTTCCTAAGATCTTCCACCTTTTTTCTCCTCTTATCCTATCCCATAAAGCTGCTGTGACAAGGTTCCCTGGTGTCTCACAACATACACCTCTACCTGGATGTCTTACCCAACACAGGATAAGCCTCTGTCCCTGGGGTCAGTCTGCCTCGAGGGACAGCCTCCCCTTCACAGACAGAGCTGCAGACAAGCCTTCACTCCACAGGCTTCTCTCACTGCTCCCATCAGTGAGACTCTCTCAGTGCTCATGCTGTGACAGTGACCTTCCAGCTGCGAGGTGACCTTAGGTCTCATACAATTCAACCACTTTCGCCCGTCCTGCAGCAGGTCATCACCAGGAGGCAAATAAATAATCATAAATGAACTGTGCAAAAGGCAGGCTGGTGAGTTATCTGACATTTTAAATGTGTTTGATAGCAAGGGATGGAAACCTGGATGAATGCAAAATAACAGGAGACACTGCCTGGATAGAGGGCTGAGTCTGACAGCACCTTTTAAACACCAGAGAAAACATCTTACCTTGGTGAAAGGGGAAGGAAAAAGAATCAGTGGTGTTGTGTCTTCACTGGAGATGACACGGGACTTGAACAGAAATTGCAATTATTTATATACAAACTCTTCTTGGAGGAAAACTCAGACAGAATCAACAGGGAACACCTGTGTGTTTGATTAGGGTTGGTATTTTAATCTAAAGACAAATACTCTGTAATAACAATAAAATCAACACCAGTAAGTGTGGTAAGTAGGTCACTTTTTTGAAGTAAGTATGACAGGAATTACTTTGGCCCAGCATTCTGCACCTAAAGCAAGTGAAAGCATCACCAAAAGAATGCCCTTTGGGATCTGAGCAGCAGCTGCTCCTGATGGAGCCTGCAGAAAGCAGTGCACTGTCTGGGCAAGTGGCAAACAGGGGCAAGACTCCTAGGTGGGATCACAAGTCAGATGAAATTCAACTACGGTAGAAGAGTTTGCACCAGGGAATGGGGACACAAGCAGAGACGTTTGAGACCCACTTTTGTACGAAACTTCCACTGAAAAAACTAACATCATAGCTCAACTTAAAAAGCAAAATCCATCAGCTCTTGAAGCATAATTCACTTACAAAAAGCCTGAAGAACTGGCTTCCCAACAAAACATTGGCTTTTAAATGAACCAGTCGGCTTAGGGAAGCACAAGTTGAAGTGGATGGCACACCAAATACCAGACACTTGCATGTCCTGCACAGACAGAGCACACAGACCCTGAATACAGAAGTTTCCAGAACCTGCCCCATTCCCTCCCTCAGACCTCTCTCTGAAGGTCTCCAATACATAGGGCTGGCCCCAAAGAACAAGAACCACCTTCATCCTGAGAGACAATCACCAAACACACAAAATACACACATAGCACTAAACTAAAACAGGCTAAATTAGAAATTACTATTAAAATATGTGGCAGGCCTTAGATATTTTTCCTTTAGCCCAATGGCATTCCTTTGTTTAAAAAGAACACAATTTCCACGACAGAACAACAGCCATTACAGTTTTCTTTCAATACAGAATATAGTGTCAGGATTGATTCTGCACTAAGTCACTCCTTAAACCTTTAAAACACCAGATACTCCAGGATGGACTCCAGCAGCCTTTAAAAAAAGTACAGACAGTGCCATAGATGAGTTACAGACTGGAATAAATGTCACGTCTAGGGTGGTTACGTGGAAATTTAAAATAGGCAAAATTAAATTACCCATGAGAAACACAGCCTGAAACTCTGACCTGAATTTGGTCAGAAAGTTTCCTTTGTCTAACTCACTCAAATCAGGAGGGCAAGACAGAAAGGTAGGAAGGTTGGGATGATACAAACTATGAAGAAAGCAGGGTAATACACAGAAAGCTCTGTGCCAAAATGCAGAAGGTGAAATACTGCATATGCTGAGATCTAGAAGCAAGAGAAGGGTGTTTCTGAGAATCCCTGCAATAGCCTTGGAGACCAAAGCATCCAAAAAACCAGAGATTCGGTGACCAGCAAGCAATTAACAAAACTCTTGCAATTTTACAGAGGTAATAAAGAATAGGGAAATTATCCGCAAATATCAAATATAATCAAATTTCTTCCATAAGAAGTGCATGTAGGTATCAAACCGAGCCATAAGGTACAATAAAACAGCAGAGACACTTTTCTGAGAGAAAACCTATTTGATTATAAGAGCCTGAGAAATTGATAGAGAGCTCTGTATGGCCAGCATGTGAAACAGGTCAGTCCTCACCACCCTGCTTAAAGCAGAGGTCCATCAGTTATGGGACAAGCCCGGTGTTTGAATACCCATGGCCAAAGGGCTCTGTCCTCCCTTGGTGTGACCCTTCGTGCCATTTGCAGGAGCACAAGGCTCTCCCTACGCCTGCCCTTCCCTGTGCCTTTGTTCATCCCCATGCCTGGGGCAGCTCCTCCTGGCAGGCCCAGGGGCTCAGCCATCCCTCCTGTCCCTGGGGCACACAGAGGCTGCAGGGAGGAACCCGGTGTGGAGGAAGAGGAAGGAGTGCGTGTCCAGCTTCCAACGAGTGCTTCTAAAGGAGCGGAGACGCTGGAGCACAGACGGCGCTTTACAGCACAGCAAAGCCCTCCTGCGGGAAGGGAGGGCTGGCAGACAGCATTGTATGTGCTGCACGGGCCACATTCATGGAAACAAGGCAAGAGAGGCAAGCGACCCCTCCAGAGCCAGCAGAGCCGTCTGTTCATTTCCCTGTTTGTTTGCTCTTTCAGACTTAAACGCTTGAGCAGATTTACACAAGTAAGTGCACTCAAGAAGTGGGCAAACTGAGTATGAACACAAGGCCAACTGGCGGCAGTGTCCAAGAAACAGAAAATGGTATTAATCCCCTGAATTGGAGACCAAAGTGCCGCCCGTGCCCCATGGAGCTTCCCAGTGGGGTCCCCTCCCGTCCTTCTGCCGGGCTGCACGGTGGTGAGGCTGTGGGGCACAGCAGTGGGGGGCCGGCTGAGATACCGACCAGGCCTGGCCCCCCTGCCCAAAACTGCCCTTCCCTAGGCAAGGGATGGGCAGCTGCTGGCATGAGCCTAAGGCAATTAGTAGAGAAGGAAAATAAGACGCTGGGAAGTACTTGAAGCACTTGAAAGTTTACCAAAACAGCTCTCTCCGAACACAAGAACTCTGGGTTACCACAAAAAGTGCCTCTTCTAGATCCAGCAGTCAAAAGCCATCCCTCTGGGAATGCTGCTGCTTAGGGTACCCCTATGCTACAGCAAATCCAACATAGTCTGAAGTGCAAACAGCACAATTTTAGACTTCTAACCCATCGAAGTCAGGAACTAGTTTGCAATGAGAACACTGCCTTCATGGGTATTTGTGCATGTGCACATAAAAGAAGACAGAGTCCAGAAATGAAAATGAGATTTCAAAAATGCTGAAATCCTACAGCTTGCATGTCCTCCCCTGTCTGTCAAACCCAGTTTCTTAGGAATATATTTACAATTCCTAGACAACTGCTCATCAAACCCTGCGCATGTTTTTGTGATTTTTGACAGTTAGAAGAGCATATATTTGTTCAAGTTTATTTTTATAGCATTCAACACCACATACCAAAGACTCTGTAGTATGGAAACCAACAGCATTTTCTTCTACCCAGCTGTAACTTTTACCATGCCACAGGAGAATGGAGGAAGAGATACCTACTCATATCTTCACATCCTCAGCCTTCTTTATGCAGTTTTCACAACAGCCAGAGAATAGTAGTGAAAGACAAGCTGTTCTCCAAAAATTAACCATCTACAGCTTTCTCTTGGAGCAGTGACGTTACATGATAGATCCTCATCACTGACAGAAGCAGTTGCTTGATGTTCAATAATTAATTATTGAGTAAAAATTTATTTATTATTGAGTAAAGCTGAGTTGAACTGGAAGATAAAGTGCCTGTACCTGTTACTCAGCTCTGAGCACAGGCTTCCTCACAACCCACCAGCATCTTCTGTATCTGTCAGTAGGGATTTTGCCCAATTTTTGTTCCGGTGACCTTTCCTTTTTGCACATGATGCTGTCCAGTGCCAATTCCAAGGGATATCAGAGTCCACTCTGACCTTGTCCCTATCATTTTCAGCAATCTGTGTCAGCAACGAGGCCTTCCCTCAATGTAATAAATGTGTATGTTCTGTATGTTCTACCTTTGCATACTACAATCTGCAAATTCTTCTAACTCTCCCTGCTGTCATTGCTCCAGGCATAATCTTGAATTATTTGTGTTGCCATAAATAGTACACACTGCATTATCTAGACAACATATGTTTTTAAAAGTATGTTGCAGTGTCAAGCACACAAAGAGTTGTACAACCTTAGTTCTGCCCTCTTAGGTGTCCACATTCACCAGTGAACACAGGAACTTTATGAGGCAGTTCAAGACACACAAAATAATTGACGAACATAATCCCAGAATAGAAGAATGTATCATTTCAAGCAGTATTCACAAGCACACAGACCTTCTTGCATATGTTTTTGTTCCTTTGGCAGTAATATAGGCCAGCATTTCAGAAACATCCTGCTAGTCTTGTGAAACAATCCGACAAAAGGAAAATACAATTTTTATCTCAACAAAACCTGAAAAGAATTTTAGTCAGACTTTCTTGGTCTGCAGGCTTTCTTCCTGTTGGATTTCAAATGCCTGCCACAAACAGAGGACGAGGGAAAGGTCATTTGCACCCTTCTCACAAACCATGGGAATCCTTTAAATTGGGTTGAAAAGCATTAGGCATTCAGAGCAGCAACTACTGCTGGGTTTGCCCACAGCATACTTGCCATGTTCTGCAGCCTTTTTGTGCAGCTGCCATGAGAGATTCTCCTCCTCTGCTCTCAGTTCAGTACCAGACAGCTCTCCGTAGGCCTCTGCTTGAGACAGGTGACACCAGGCAATCCAAAATTATCAGGTGTTTGATGCTGTCACTTCTACTGCCTTCACACCTGTCTGGATCATCCTGGAATAAACTTCCAGAAAATCCTATGGTTGGGCTGCAGTCCAGCAGTGAGCAATAACTCAGTCCCAGAAATGCAGCAGCAAGCAGATTCCCTTAGGCCTTTAATAGCAAAGGATATTTCCAAGGGTTCTTTCAAGTTCTGGTGAAGAGTTGTACCAAACGCACAATACCACAAATGCAATTTTTTTAATGCTCAAGGAACTTAATAAGAAAGTGGAACATCACAATACATAACTGAAGCTGCAGACATCCTGTCCCTGCTTTCCAACGTGGAACACCCCCTGCCCTTTCCCCAGCTCTCGCCTTTCTGTCTCTGCCTCCTCAGATTTCTTTTTGGTTGCAGTCTCCCGACACAAGCAACTTCCATTCCCTCCATCTGTCCCCAGTGCAATGTGATGGACCCCATGAACTGAAACCAAGGGTGTCCTCTTAACTTCCCACTGAGCTGCACTTTCTGTCTTCTCATGCTGCTCCTCTAAAACCATCCTTATCCCATTTCACTCAGCTCAGCTCAGCCAAAACAGTCAAACCCCAGGCTGCATCCTGGGGATGCCCAGAAAGCTGCTATTTCCTGAGGCAGGAGCTGGTGAACAAGGACATGACACTCCCTCAGTATTTCTCATGGCTCTGATTACCATGACAGAGAGAAGTTTACCCTCCCTGAAGGGTCAACAGAGTAAGACAACCAAGGGAAGAATATGTAATGGAGACCAGCAGTCCTGCAAACGGGTCATAAATACAGGCTTCAGCACAGACTGTGACACTCTGCCCACCCTAAAGGAACATCCCACTTGAATTATGCCAACTCACGCCAGCACTGGCTGGAGATAGAAGACTGTCTCACAGTCTGAAGGTTCCTAACTTGCACCCCCACGTTTCTGTGCAGCTGCAAACACCCACGGCTGCTTGCAGAGCAGCAAGGCTTTCATGCCCTTCAGCCAACTACATTTAAACCAGGAGGTTTGGAACTCCATTTGAGGTTTTTCCTCAACAAACAAAACCTCTTGGCTTGACTAAACTCTTGGCAATACACATCAAAAAAGACTCAACAGAATTAAACATGTTTCAGAGGAGCTTAGGAGATAAAATGTAGGTACGAAGAGCTGACCAAAGAAGGTATGATAGAAAACAAAAGGAAATTATTAGTTAAATTTTTAAAAATCAAACACCTTTAAATATTCATTTTGGAGCTAAATTCAGTAGTTACTGGCATATTTTGAAACTTACTTATAAAAGGCAATAAGATCCCAAAGCAAAGGGCACTGCTTCCAAGACGTACGCAGCCTCCAAATTCACACAGTAAAATTAGTAGAAATACGTCTGAGACTGGGAGGTGGTGGGAAGCCTGAAACCAAAAAGTCGTTCTGCTGAATATGCAAAAATATTTGAGAAGCTGTATAAAATCCAGTAGCATTCCAGAGTCTTAGTAAAAGCTATTCATTTTTTCTAGTAGTTTCCCATATTAGAAGCTTTTTAGAGCAGGAGTGTGTTTTGCAGTGTCCACAGCAATGCATAATGCAATATATTCCTGGAACTGCAGAAAAAAAGTTCCTCTGCCAGGAAACCACCCAGCTGGTAAAAGTAGTCCTGGGTAAGAGACAGGAGCAGCACACAGAAAAGACAGGCCATAGATACACTGTGCAGTGGGGTCCAAGAAGGGACTCTCCTCCCAGGATCTCACTCACTGGAGATTCCATACAAGTTACAAGTAAGTCTGGGGAGCACCTTTACCCTCTCATGATTCAGGGTGGGCTTTCCTAGGAACATTTATGATTTGTTGCACAGAAAAAAAAAAAAATAAAACCTGTTTGGGGATCTCTGCAGTGCCCCAATCCCAAGGCATTGCTCTGGTAAGCTACAAACTCAGGCTGCTGTGTCAGGGAGCAAAATCTTTAGATATCTATGAGGTAAGATTCAATTGTTCTTACAAACAAAAACTAAAATAAAACTAAAATAAAACCCAACTGAAAACAACAATGACAACTTTAAACATAGTGAGCCTACAGGCAGTAGCAAGGACTCCTGGTAGAAGAACGCCAGTTACAGTGTTTTGCCACAGAAAGCTGCTGAAAACAATCTTTCAACCTACCCTGCTTTTATTGTTACTTAAGAGATTGGGGGGGAAAAAAAAGGCACAACAAATTAAACCCATCCAAGATGAACAGACTGGTGTCTTTAAAACATAATAACCCATAAGAAGAGGCTCCTAACTGTTCACACATCACTGTCTTTTAACAAAGATGTACACCCACAAGCCTTTTCCTTTTCAGGAATTACCAAAACTGTGGGTTTGTGTTTTACTGATATGATTTTCTATACATCTATTGTAAAAGCCACAGTTCCACCTTCAAATAAAAAGTCAATCCGTTTGAACCCACAGTGGCACAGACCATCAGGGGGCTGTACAATTCAGAGCCATCTGTTCCCACTCCTTCTTCTCCTTTTGCTCATAACCAGGGAGAAGCCACCCCCCTCACCTTAGTTCCATTTGGCTTTTCCATCCTTCTCCAGCTTACCTGGCTTCTCAGGCTCCACTATGAGCCTCCTGTGCCTGTGGGCTTTTTCTCCCCTCTCCACCCCCTCCTGCTGATTAGTGTTATTAAACACACCTGTCTGCCCCTTCATCCAACTGTTATTCCATTTGTATTCACCCCATACCCAGGCACACATGCTGCTAGATAATGCTAACTGTATTAAACCACTGCTGGCAGGTGCACTGATGAGCAGGGAAAGAAAATAACATTGTCTAGCTGGGATGTGCTAACCAAGGACTGTGGAAGCAGAGCATCAGCACGGCATTCCTGGGGCACCCCTGGGAATCTGGGTCACGCTGTCACCACATGCTGAAAGCAGAGCCTCAAATGAGACAGGAGGAGTAAAATGGGCTTCAGTTCCTCACCACCACCAGAGCCGGAACTTGAAGTGAAGCAAGCAAGAGGCATAAATTATAAAGGCAACTCTGCAGAGCGATGCATCCACAGAAGTTTTTGTTTTCTGTGTGTTTTCAAGTGAGAATCCATTCTCTCTGCATGATGCATTGGCAGCTTGTGCCCTAAGGTAAAGAAATCCGAGCCTGACACAGAACCCAGCAAGTCACTTGTTCAGAGATTTTGCAGACCTTCCAATCTTCTCTTTACTGCAAAGTGTGGTAGAAAATCTTATCTAAAAGAGTTGATTTCTCTCCAACATGTATTTGCCTTTATGTCCTGTTATTTTAAACACACTCCCCTTCACGGTCTTATCTAAAACTGGGAAAACTGTGCAATGTTCTCTGTGCTGTCAACAACTGTTCAAAATTCCACACTAGTAATGTGGAGAGCCTGAGTGTAACAGCTCCCTCTTAATATTTTAAGCACAGAACAAGATTAAGTAGTATAATACAAACAACAGTGTGCATCAAATTCCCGGTTCGGCTGGAGAAACTGATGGAGCTGACATGGTTTTAAAAACTAGAAAAATCTGCAAAACATACTTAATGAGGAAATGTTCATTTGTTTGTCTTTCTTTTCACAGCTCTTTTTTAGAAGATAATTCAATGATCAATGTGCTGGTGCCATTTTCTTTATAACCATTCTTAGGAACATCAAAATAGTGATGACAATAAAGACATATCTAGAAAAAACACAAACTAAATGAAGATTGAATAAGACAAAGCACATATTCGGAATCACTCCAAATAGATAATTACTGTGTATATGTATGTATACATATATGGATAGTCTTCTCCCTCTTAAAGGGAGAGAAGACCGAACTTTAATTTCAGTATTTGAAGTGACACAACCTTTTAATTTTAGTGAAGGAATAGAACCCAAAGCTAAGCTTAAATGGGAATTTAATCCACACCATAAATACAATAAAGAATCAATAAAGAATCTGAAGCAACAGTGAGATAGTTGAAGTATTTTTTTCCTTGTAAGGCAAGATGGTTAATGAGTGCCATGTTTCATTGTAAAATTTGGAAGGGCTCAGTTTTCCCATGAGCTAGATTCAGGCAGTGCCTCCCTATAAAAATGAATCATTCTGTGTTGCGTTGCAAAAACCCAAACCCATCTGTGATGCAGCTATGGAGTAAAAGTACAGAGTTGCAAACTGCCTCAGAGGAAGCTCAGGGAGGCTGCTTGGGCTGGCTGCTTATAAGAAGTGAGCTAATAGCAGGCTTCAGTTCATCCAACAAAGCAGCAGGATGTTGCTAAAAACAGGGAACTCTGGAAGTGTATAAACTTCTGGCTATACTACATCCAAGAACTGGGTCTAAAGACTGGGAAATTATTTCTACATTGCTGAATTCCCTCAAATTTGTATCCTGCTATATTCAGTTTGAGATTTATTTTGTTAAATACAATCTTCTTTAAAACTTCTTTAAAATACTTTCCTGAAACTACTGTGGACATTCACAACATAAACTTTATACAATTTTTCCATTTTATTTGATGCTTAGTGATTCAAATACATATTGCTGGTTTGAAGGATTAAGAGTGTTTACACCCATTACATTTTTAATGGTATAATCCACTGCAGAATCCATGAAGGATTTCAAAGGTCTGAGGCCTGAGAGACATGGAGTGGTTCCTGGCTGTCCATTCCTCCCTGGTAGCTTCTTCCATGGTGCCAGGCCACCTACAGTCAGTCACACAGCAACAGATACTGCATGCCCAGGAGGAATCATCTGCCTGTAAATAATGGATCCCACAACCTTCCAGGTGTGGAGAAGTAAAGTTCAAAATGAACATGTACAATGTGTCTCAACATCCTTGGCTAAGTTACATTAACTACGTGTAGCACACCAGGTAACCACCCTACCCTCTTGTTTGCCTACATTTTAAGTTACCTTTCATTTAGTATTTAATCCCCTTTTTAGATTTATATAACAAAAGAGGCTTTCAAAACTTCCAATCTATCGTCAGCAGGCTATAACTTTGATATATTACTTATAATAAAAATGCCATCGTACCTGGAATTTATTCCATATCTTCTGGCATATTTTGTTCCGTTCTTTCTATTACCAGCAGTAAAGGCATTTGCACATTTTGAATGTACAAGAGATTTTGTATGGATGCATCTCATTTGTCCACGAACTCTCATGTGATGTTGTATGTGTGAATACAGCTGAGGGACACTTGCCAGTCAAAACAGATGCTCAATTCCTATACCAGGGAATGGAGCACAAATACAGGATTTGCTTTAATGTATTCACAGTGCATCCAGCCCCAGCTACTTCCAAGAGTTTTCAGTATAAATTGCAGCAGAAACTGGCTTAGAAATCAAGTTCCCATTTGGAAGCAAAAAAATCTGTCCACTTAAACACAAACCAAGTTCTGTACTAAAAGGAATATCTAGGTAGGCATCACAGTTTTCCATAGTGACAGTTTTCTCTGCCAAACCTCACAGACTAAACTAGAACAAGTCACAGAAAATAAGTGTTACATCTCAAACCTGGTTATGTCCAAGTATAATAATAATTTTGAGGCTGGCATGTACTATGGCAATGGTTATGGAGTCCCTCGGGAGCGGGGGATGAGCTGGGGAAGGAAGGAAGGAAAGGAGAAGACCAAGGACATCCTGGATGTGCAAGGACAACACTAGGTCACACTGTGGTGGTTCCTGGCCAGCACACTGACATTCCTGCATGGCACAGAGCAGGGCAGCCCTCACCTGAAGGGATCCCGGAGCCAGCCAGGCTCTGGAGCCATTGGAGGATCAGTGGAACACAAAGGCCAAGCCCTCCCTTCACAAAGCTTGACCAAAAGTGCTCTAAGTCAAACCACACCCTATGCTGAAGGCACTCAGTGGAACCCCCTGCGAGGTTAGAATTCAAAAACAAATCCCATGATCATTTCTAATAAATATCTTTTGCTCATCCACGAGCTGCACCACCCCAAGCACAACTATTTCAAAACCGGCATTTCTAGAAGAAAGGATTGTTATCCTTTCCAGACAATAATATTGTTTCCCTCGGAATTTATGGCACATTCCTTAGATTTAGCAATTATGTTTATCATTCTATGCTTTGTCTTCAAACTGCTGTCTACGATACAAACTCTCGTGCTAAGCTAACACTACTATTCCTGAGGGGGAAAGTGGACAGGTTGTTCTTTTGGACAAAGACAGGATAAACCCTTTTCCAGTCATATTCACAGCTTTGGGCTATAAACCTTTGCTTTGTCTCCAAGCTCAACTTTACAAGGAGCAGTGCCGAGCTGATGCTTTATGCAAACCTGGTGTCATTAACATTTGAGAGCCCTACTGACAATGCCAGCTAAGGCATAAGAAAAAAAGGAGGAAATCCTTTGATTCTAGAAAAAAACTTGCAATGAAAAACAAACACTTGATTCACAAGTGCTATAGTTGCAGGGGGAGAGAGTCAAGAGCTAATGTACCATAGTAATTGGATTGAAAGATTCTGAGTTGGTGGAATTTAGTGGCTGTATTAAAAAGCCATCTCCTCTTCAAGGCAAGGAGCCAACATAATGAAGAAAAGACAGGAAACAAGTTAGGGAGTGCCATGCAAGGTTAAAAGAAGACCCTGTTATCTTTACAATGGAAGGACGGCGTATTTCCACAAAACTGAGTTTCTCCCTCTTTTGCAATCTAGGGCTGGTTTTTATTACCAAAGTCAGCAACTGGAAAATACATTCACCAAAGCACTATTCCCATCATTATAATAATAAAAGGGTCAATTAAAACTCAGTTAAGTGGTAAATCTGTTGTGTAGTGGATTTTAAAAGAGAATTTCAGTTATTTCAAGAAAAAATATGGGCGCAGCACTCGTTACACCTTTCAAATTCTGAATCTCTACTGCTTAAGAAAGTCAAATCCTTTTTTACTAATTTTGTTCCACCCACCACGGAATGACCAAGCAATTCTGAACCATTTCTCAGTCAAGCAGTGGTGTAAGTTTCCAGAAAGAACAGATTTTGCAGAAAAATTAAACAGAACTTAAAAATGCAATTTTCATGTTTACAGCAGGAAATAACCTGTCTCTGATTACCAAAAGAGAAGAAATAAGGCACATTCAATTAATTGGTGTTTATATTATATCTATTAAATGGGAATCAACAGTTCTAAGAATCTATTGCATGGCAAAAATAGCAGTGAGGGTCTAATTTTTGCACAAGCAATTTGCATTAGAAGATGCTGGTCATTCCTGCACTGAGCAGAGAAGTCCTGAACTCACATTATATCTGAGCTGCATTTGGAGCTCAGCTTTGTACACTCAGCCATGAACTCCAACAAGCACTGGACACTAAACTGCCTAAGTGAAATCAAAGAGAAACCTGTGCATGACTTACAAGGACTCGTCCCTTCAGCTGCTCCAACACAACATGACTTCCATAGCCAGGGTTATACTTTCCAGTATATTTTTTTCATTCCTATTCTACTAAAAAAGGACAAGGGAATAAGCTTTGCAGGGTTAGAGAAGGATAGATAACATTTTAGCTCCTTACAAGACAGGATAATGACCCAGCGAGTATTAAGAACAGTGACAGAAATAACTTCTTTTAACACTTAGACTAAAAGGTTGATAATCATGCATTTCACGTCTTACCAAACAGTTAATCTAAAATTCTTACCAGGAAGAGTCTGCAATACCGTTTTACACTCAAGACTTCCCATGTAGAAATTAAAATTTCTTTCAAGTTTTATTTCACCACTTTTCTTTCTTCTCTCTCCCACCACTAGAACTGCTCATTGGCCAAAACCCGAGAGCTCAATACTGCCAGTTTCAGGAGGACTTAAAATACACACACACAAAACACCATCTCAACCCAGGCCTGCATTCTGCAAAGTGGGTCCACTTTTAATTAAAAGCAGAATCTCAGATTATCCCACCCAACCACTAAGCAGTGTAACGACTTTTCTCAGTGCCACTTTAATAGCCTGCTTTTTTAAGAAGCTTTTAATTCTGCATTCAGCTTCAAGACACCAAATGCTGCCAGCACTGTCTGATCTCTGCGTGATAGGGAAAAGTACCACTAGGTCTCTGCTCCAGTATTTCTAACAAACGTGGCTGAAGGAAATTATTTGCCTGGATTATGAGGCTAACAAGTATTCCTCAAATTAATGATGAACTGCATGAATTTTATTTTTCACTCTTGCTCTTGCTGGTGAGATACCACCAAAGCTTTCTTCTAAAAACTCCGCTTCAGCCGCAGCAGGGATGACTAATTATAAGCACCCTGTCTGGAGTAGAAAGAAAAAGAAAGAAATAGTTTGTGTAAGCTTATGGAAATGTGGCTCTGTGCTTCACTTTCTGCCTTTTCTCCTTGTCAAGCAAACAAAGCGGAAGGGTGGGAGGGGGAATGGCAGCACAATGAAACAGCCTCGGAAATTCAAAGCTGAAAAGATGTTCCAAATGATGAAAGGCAACGAGAGAAGGTTGCTCAGTTCTTACTCTGCTGCACCAGATAAGAGAGCTTGGGACAGGCAAAATCTGTTCCCTAAGCATGGTTCAGCAGGGCATATCAAGGCTTCAGAAACATTATTGCATTTTTAATAATTCAGGAATCCGCTTGTGTCCCTCTTGATTAACATCTATGTAGCAATTGTCCAAGCTTCACTGAGGTTGTCATTTTGCTGTCTGGAAATATCTGTAATTGCTTATACCAGCTGAAATGGTTATTTCAGCTTTTCAGTGTCTTTTAAAGTTGCCATCTTAATGAAAGGGCAAATTTTTTGACAGCAGATGGCAAAAATGTGCCTGGAAAAAAAAAATCAGGAGAGGAGAAAGAACAAGGAGAAAGCAGAAAAATTCATCAGCATGCAAGGAAATGTACATTGTACAGAAGCCTTTGAGAGTATATATACTTACTCCTTTAGACCTGTAATCACCACCTTGAAAGAGCATATCCATGAGCAAGAATTTGCAGAGCTGTTTTAGCTGCTTCAGCAGTACCCAGCATATGCATGTGCAGCTTCCACTAAAACCATAGGAGACGGAGCAAATGCCCTAGAACCAGGACTTGTTCCAGATTTTTTAGTGGCTGCAAACAAGTGGTAAAGATTATTATATCCCAAAATTAGCAGGAGAAAGGAATGTATTCATTTTACTAATAAAATCTGCTGGTCTAAGCTACCTATGATAGATCTATTTCAGAGCTGTATTGGGTCTCAATATGCCAGGACACTCTTTGCTACATCACAGTTCACTGCTGATCTATTTTTGAACCAGATTATTGTGCTAACTGACCTAACAGGGGTCCAAATCCAGAACAAGTAACTTGAGCCCATTTCTGACACTCTCTAGAGGAAGAACCTTAAATATGATGATCTAGAGATCCTATAGGATCTCTAATAGATCTTATATTCAGAGCAGGTGATCATGTTCTCATGCTCACTGCAATAAAATTGTTTAGTTCACACTTACATTACAGAGCAACTTAGTTACTCTAAATAATATATTTTCCTAGGACTGACAGGTAATCAGTGCTTTTTTCCATGGCAGCCCAAACAAAACTGAGACTTAGAACCACAAAGACATCGGACACACCGAGATGGTTGGTAAGAGCCTCCAGACCAAGAAGGAGGACAGACAGCATCTATCTTCAGCAGTCTGGAAAAAATATATATATATATTCTTTTGAGCTGGCTATAGCAGTCATCTGCCCTGCACCACGAGGGATGTGACAGCATCCCTGCATTCTTACCAAGTGGCCTAGGAGGTCTTGGTGTCTCCCAGGAAAAGAGGATTCTTGTTCAGTTGGAAACTGCACAAAGAGCACAATAGGAGCAAGACTTGTGCTAAGCAAGCTCCCCACAAGACTAGTCCTTTGCATTCTCCTGAATCCTTGTGATTACCAAGGGGGAGACCATGACAACAGCAGAAAAACCATTCACTGCTGACACTGGAGACACAATGGCCAACTAGCACTTTGGGTGAAATAAATCACTCACTAGCTGTTTTATTAATGACCCAGCCAGAAAGCACATACTTCATTGCAGAAGATGAAAGAGACAAGTAAACCAAGCTGCTGGTCGACAGGAAAGCATTAATATTCATTTAGCTTCTTATAGACTGCCAGGCAGACCAGCAGAAGAGCTGGGCATTGCTGCTACGTCAGCACTTAGCAGGGCTTAGGCCTTGATTATATATGGAATTTCCATTTAAATTCAAGAGAAGTGGGTGAAGACAGGACTGACACTGCCAACCATACACAGCCCGGACTGACAGCTGCCTGCTAATGAAGGCAGGGGTCAGCATGGAGGCATCCTGAGACTCTGCTGTCTGCTCTGGGTGCCAGCAGTAATGGGAAGCTGATACTTCTGAAAGGCAGCCCTACCAACAGTGAGGGTGTAAATGAGCTTTCCTCTAGGAAGCAAACTCTTGCAGAAAGCATTCACATCCTCATGTGTATTTGTACACACACAAGTAGATTTTTCCCTCCTTGGGGATTTACTTCTGCAGCTGTTCACCTCTAACCCGACTCTCATTTCACTACTCTGAAGTATGAATGCAAAATGGGGGACAGGGAGAAAAATGGAGCAAAACATCACCAAGACATTATGGCTTTATTACTTTTTTCCACTTTCATGCTTTCCTAGCAATGTTTTCACAGTTATTCTACAGTCTTTAGACACATACATTATTTTTCTCTCCCAATGTATAAATCAATAAAGTCAGCATCGGAAATTCACCAAAGCTAAAATTAAACCAGTAGCAAAATGACTCAGGACAGTATCAAACCTATCATGTTCCTCACCTATAATTCCAAGAACTCAGGATATCAATGGCTCAGACATCACCAAGTCTGTCAACGATGAAAAAAAATGAATATTGCAGTAACATATAACATTAATTACCTGCCATAAAAGGCACACACACACCTAATTCTGTTCTTCACTTCTGAGTGTGTGTACATGCTTAAAGAAAAAGTACTACCTTTCATTTCCAGTCCTTCAGGCCACCAGCTTCCTAGAAAGTCAGAAAGCCTTGCACAGGGCAAGGTTACACATGCAGATTTGCGAGTCGTGATTACAGCACAACACTACAGGGGTAGTTTATGCCGTTTCTATTAGGAGGCCATTCCTGTTTATAAAAAGTAATAATAATATTAAAATTCCCATGTTCATGCAATATTCTGCTTATTCAGATGACCATCCCCTTCTTCTTAAAAAAAGAAATAGGATACTGAGACCTATATGAGATTTTTCTGAGAAACAGCATACAAGGCTCAAAATTCACATGTAAAGAGGAGAAACCTTTTTCCTGTACATCTACCCACACTTCTTTAAGTGAATGCACTGCTCATGAAACGTATCAGAACAAAGGCTTTGAAAATTTAAGTCCATAGGCTAAGTATGCCACAGACAACAGCAATTCCTTTATATTCCTATTTCCTCCAGCAAGCCTGAACTGTTTAACATACAGAGAAGGAAGAGAGAAAGCATGGGAAAGTATTTTGATGTCGTAAATGGCACAGGAAAAAAAATAAATTAGGAATTCTGCATGTTCTTACAATAGATAGATCCTGCCAGACTAGGAGGCTGAAAAGTCACAAATAAATCAGTGGAAGATTGTACACATCAAATGGATCTTCAGTAGAAAACAACTCCAAGATTTGGGGTGAGAGAAAGGAGGTTTCTGCAGAAAGGGAGAAAAGAAATTAGGCAACTATTTTGACCGTAAATACAGTCAGAGGTTTTTATTAAATGGAATTGTAGTTTTAATGGGATATATGTCTTCAGTTTCAGAGCCCAAGATAAGCACTGAAAGAGATTAGGTAGCAACTTTCACTGATTATTTTCTATCTAGCTTCTGGCCCCATCCCCTTAAGCCCACCATAAGGGGTTCTTCATAGTGTTGCAAATGTGGAATATGTAAAATTTTCTTTAAAAAGGATTTTCTTTAATGTTTGATCTTTGTATATTTTCAAGCCTAGTCAACAAGAAGGAAGATTAACTGTGAAACTGAGAGCAGCTAACAAGCTCTAAGTGATGTCTAGGTGTTAGAAAAACAAATTACTTGTTGGTAGAATTGCCTTGTTAAGGTTTAGGGCTGGACACGTTTCAGTTACCTCAGGCCTACAGGAGGTTAACAAAGCTTGGGGAGAAGGAGGTACCACTGAGAGTGGACACAAAGAATGCAGAATTTATGGGCCACAAGGGCATTTTGCAGAACTCTGGAGCTAAGATGAAACTAATAAAGCCAACTCAGCACTTGTGCTGAAATCAGCTCCAATTGGGTAAAAAATAATTCTGGCAGGGACAGATCATGACCACTGACCCAGGAAACCCACTGACTCAAAAGGAGAGAGAGACTGAGCATGCGGCCTAATTAGCATGAGAAGCGGGAGAATTATTAACCAATAGAAAATAGAATATTAATTAATAGGAAAACTGTGTCACTTGTAGCCAATGAACACGAATTTCTTTGTTTGCGGAAATGTATAAATAGTAAAAGTTTTGATAGTTGGTGTGCTTGATTTGTGGAATACCACCAAGCACCCAGGTTTGTGCAGCTCTGAAATAAATAATCAACGTCTCTCCAGTGTGCAATTATTGGCCTGTTGCACACCAAGTAACAAATCTGATTTTTGAGAACAACAACAGAACAGAATAATGAGGATGGCCCCCATGTCAGACCTGTGAACTTTTCCACCAGTAAGAAAAACTATTCATGATTAGAAAGCAAGATTAGCAAGAATTCATTAAATTGAAAATACCAGTATGTTTTGTTTTCAGTTTAAAAATAATTTCTAGGCATTTCAAAGTAAAAAAAGCTCGCTGTTAAAGAGGCCTGTTTGATTTATCTTTCCTGCAGTTCTCACCACTCTATTTAAAACCACTCATCCAAACACAAGGTATTCTCAGAGGCACTATTGATAAAAGACTGCACAGAAGCCAAGCGCCGCGAGCAGCTATTTTTAATTATCCAAACCGTGCATGGAAAACATGCAGAGCTTTACAAGTGAACTTAAGGTTGGAGAGAGAAGCAGGGGTTAAAAAAAAAACACAGCAACAAGCTACATGCTAAGAAAAACCTCCCTATGGAACCTCCCTATCTGGTCTAGGACCCTGTGTCAGTCCAGGTGAAACATTTTGGGCTATTGTAAATGAAGATAAAACATACTGGCATCTGTGTGACAGACGTGGCCACAAATAAATCAAGCAATAAACAGCACAGCATGCTATTTCTGGCCTTGTGCCTCCTTTTTGTCACATTAGGGTAAAAAGTTGCATTCAAAGACCACAAGTGCCTCTGAAACAAGAAGCCTCCCTACATCCCCCACCATGTGGGCAGAAATGCAGACAAATTCAAGTGTCTGACGGGATTGTGGGATAACAGGGAAGCGTGCTAACAAAAGCAGACAGCCGTTGTGGCTTAAGGAATCAAAACGAACACCCCGACATCCTCCTCCCAGCTGAGTGCCAGGGGTTTGTGATGACAGTGCTTGGCCTATGACAACACTGCTGGCTACTGATTCTTTCCTGCCCCAACCCTTCCCTGTTGTTCTTCTCTGAGTCCTAAACAAACCCCAACAAGGTTTTGAGGGACAATCTCAGGCAGTCGTTGCCAGTCACAGCTTGAGTCACACCACATTTGCCACGTGAAGTTTTTCCCGCAGTGAGAAAGAAAACATGATTCTACCAACACATCCAAGAGGCCTGAAGAAAAAACAGCAAAGGTCACACGGACAAGGAGATGGACTGATACTCACAGACATTTGTTCTGCCCTTATTGTACCCTACTCCTACAAGAGACTGTCTTTGTGCTTCTCCCCAGCTGTCAGCATCTAGCAGAGAATTCAAACTCGCAGAGACAGGTCTTTGCTGTGTTTGCAGAGTGCCAAACCGCAGGATGCCCTGGTCCAATACAGAACCACCAAGTGGCACTGGACAAGCCAGATTTTCCACATGTTGCCCCAGTTTGTGCTCTCCCACTGGCCCCTTACCTCCATGGGCTGCTTTGGCTGGGAATGGCTTTGTCTCTCCAGTGTAACTGTCCCTAAGAACAATGCTGCGAGATTTCCAAATCACTCTGGAATAGTGACTGTCATCCAGGAGGGCATGTCTGTACAGCACAGCAAACAACCCCTTCAGTACAAAATCTATAGACATGCAACAGCCTGGCAGCAAAACTTAAACTATCCAAGGGCTGAAAATTAGCTCAGGGATGGAAGCAGCACAGCTGTAAACAGAAGAATTGGATGATGATTCCCCAACAGAAAAGCAAAAGTTACATGCCAGAAAACCAGGGTTTGGGACACCCTCAGGGACAAGCCAGTCCAGTGGACAAGGTTCAGTGTGGACTGATAATTCTAAGCATTGAGAGAGATACAACTTTTTGTATCTAGACTCTTTTTCTCAGTACAAACAGTTAAGATACTATACTTACTGTCATTTTAAATATTGTCATTAAAATGACAATGCATGGGAATAGTTTGCTTAAAAATAGGAGGATAAAGATCCAAGGAATTACAACTATAAAGCCGAAGATGTGTTATCTGGAAGTGCCACAATGTATTTTCTTTTCCTCTGCCTACCCAGGTTTGGTCCTAGAGGCCATGGTTGTCAGTGTCTATGCTGTCATCTTCCTAAGCAATTTTTTTAAGTGTGGAGCTCAGAGAGTCCATTAGAGAAAGTGAAGTCCCGCACTACAAACACTAAATAAACCCTATTTAAAATATGTTTCTAAATCAATCTGAGGAATTTATAGGTGAAGTTAGTTTTGGCTCAGGCAAACATGGTAGGTCCCCTTGCACACTTTTGGCAGTTGTGACACTTCACGGTAGCCCAGCTGCAAGTAAACAAGATTAAATGCATCATACATGATGCTCACCCTTTATGCAGCAATTTTTATCCATTAATCCAGTGACAGCTCACAAAGGTTGGCAAAAATATTGACATTTCCATTTTAAGCAACGATGCCCAGAGAGGTTAAGCCATTTGTTCAATGTCACATAAAAATACAGCTGAAGCCAAGGACAGACCAATTTCTGAAAAGCAGCAAAGCACAGACACCTCACCTCAATTCACTGGCAGCTCTGCCATCACATCACAGCCATTCCCATTTGATTGGAGTCACACTTTTCCCAAAAGTCAGTAGCTAGAGACACAGAAGATGATTTACACCTCTACATCTCACTGTCCATACTGCTGCTTATTACCTTCCCTGGTATGCAGACCTGTCCCAGGCCAGTGAGTTACACAGCCATCAATCCTGTCCACTTGTGTACACATGCTGGCTCCTGTTGATTTTTCTATTGATTACATGGACACATCACAATTTTGTGAACACAGCCCCAGTCCAGCAGAGTTTCAACTGCCTGATAGCTCAGACCACGCCATGGGCTACTATAGATTGCATATCCTAAATACCACTGTGGCACTGTACCTGGAGCAGCTATACCCAGCACAAGGGTACAGTCACACACTGACCTCCTAAATCATACCTGAATTTGAGAGAGGTTGCACTTGGGGTGATTTGGTGAACGAGTCAAAGCTTTGGGCTAAGCGAACACATAAAACACTGGACAGAGTCACATATTGGATTGGCTCACCAGAAGCTCACGAACAGATTTGTTTCCTCTAAGGCCACAGACTGACTGCAAACTCCTCAGAAGCCAGTTGTCTTCAGCTATTTTTAGGGCAGGATGTCCAGATTTTCCTCAGGAAACGCATGCCAATCTTCAGCAAGAAGTCAATAAAATAACTAATCTTTGCAGAATAACCAGAATGTGACAACCCTGCATGTGGATGTCTGACACCAGCACCATCTCCTTTAATGAACACTTCTCAGCACTGACAGACACCGGAAAATCTCCCAGCACAGAGTGAGCAGCCCCTTAGACAGAGCCTGGCAGCAGGCAGGCACAGCCCCAAGCTTCCAAGCACTGCTCCCTAGCTGGCCTTTGCTCCAAACTAAATTAGGGCCCACAGCCTTTAGCTGCCAAGGCCTCTGTCTCAGATTCAAATACAACTGGAATTCCTGTTCAATGAGCAGACTGGATGTGTACATTCTTACTGCTTTGTGTCCTCTGGGATTTGCCTACTGGAATTTTACTATCCTTGCATTTTTCTCCCTTTTGCCTTGCTGAATATTCCCCATATCACAGAATCTAAGGGTCCTTTTACTGCAGGAGACACAGACTCATCCTTCAGATTCCTAGAGAAGAAAAGGCTCCCGCAGGAGACCCTATTGCAGCCTTTCAATATATAAGGGGGCTTACAAGAAAGATGTAGAGAGACTTTTTATCAGGGCCTGTAGTGATAGGACAGGGAGCAATGGTTTTAAACTGAAAGAGTACACCCAACTGCACCTATAAAGCAGGTCCAACTTTTCATTATTCTGGAGCTGTGAGCATTGATAGGTCTCATATTTTGGAAGTGTCTTTCCTGTATGGCATTCACATGGAGCCAGGATCCATCAGTGGCACCTCTGTTCACAGCAGAACTCAGCACTGTCATATATTTGTAACTTAGCCCTGCTCCTGGCAGAGACAGAGCTGGAACTCCAGTTAAGTCAAGTCTGTTTGTAGATTGTTATCTTAAAGTCATGATGATTACATGATCACATTACTTTTCTGTCAGACCTCTTGTTAATATCTACTAATCCAACCAGCTGATTAATTTCAATCAAGTTGGAAAATGAAGCGTAGGTCTCAGAGATTATCATCTTTATAGGGACTTTATTAATAGATTCAGAAGATGACAGCTTGTGTGAGAGAGCTCTGAATTGGCATCCTCACTGAAGGAAAGCAAATTCTGTGCACAGATCCTGTTTGGTGGTGGTCAGAGAAGCACTGACAGCCCAGTCAGAGTATCTGCAGCTTCAAGCACAAACCTGAAACACTGTTAGGCTGGGTCTGGATCTGCTTGTGAGAATGCTTTAAAACACACTCATTAGTTGCCCTTAGTGGCATTAGTGTCATGGATTGGTTGTGCTTTTCAGGTACTCATCTCAGAAGAGTACTGAATGGGGGGTAATCAGATGAGGCACCAGACCAAAGGTTTGTGTAATACTTAAGTCAAATGGAAGAGAAAGAAGTTAGAAATGCTAAAACCTTGCTGTGACGACTTGGACTGGAAAGATGGAGATCCTATTGAAGACTTTATCAAACACCCAAAAGGTATAGCTGGATAGCTCTGGTTTGATAACTGCCTGTGAAATATTTTGCACTTAGAATACTGCTTTATCTCTAGTCAATATAGGCAGTCACCAAAAAGTGTCACTCCTACTTGAGAGGGAAGTGGTCAGAGGCTGAACTCACCCAACGGCTTCGTCTTTCGTAAGCTCTGCCCCCATGTCCTGCTCCCTTTCTGCAGGAGGATTTCAAAGGCAAAGAAAATAAACCACATTTCCCCTCTGGTTTTGGTGCTGCCAGAACAAGTCTGTAGCAGAGATTCTGTCACCACTCTGTTTGCAGACGTAAAAGCAAAGATGGCCAGCTGATCCTAAATATAAGAACTGAGCAGGGAACAGGAACACAGGTGTCCTTCTTTGGGCCACACGTGATCTTTTCTGGTCTCTATACCTGGGACTACCAGCACCACTCACCCTGGGCCACTTGACCTGAACTCCAGGCAGCTGCTGAGTCACCACTAGACCAGAGGGTAAGAGGAGAGTCTCCTTATGTCATTCCTACAAAACACGGAAAGCATTTTAAAGAAATTCAGATTAAATATTCAACAAAATCACTAAATAGTACCCACCATGAGGAAAAGCCAAATTTAAAATGTCCCATAAGATTAGGAAAGTCACGAGCAGTGACTTGATAGGAATGCAGTACCATGCCAAAAATCTTGGGGGGAAGAAAGAGAGAGGAGCATGAGCAATGGTCACGTGTTAATGGCAAAACTAATGTCCTCCCAGCTCCTGCATAAACCCACACCAGATGATCCCAGAGGAGAGCAGAGCTGACTCTGAAATGTGAAAGTCACAAAAGTTCAAATTCTTACTGTGAATTAAATTAGACTTTTTATACTGACCAATAACAGAGCACCACAAGAGACTGTAGAGGGCCCAGAGGTTAAATCAAGGTCTAGTCTACTCTGAAGATTAATGATCTTCTATCTGGAAACATCCCAATATAAAATGTGTGTTAGCCTCAGACACCTTTGCCTGCATCAGATTCAAAGTTCAGCTCTTGGTGCTGATGATCAACAGCTGAGTTTCCAAATTTTAAGTCCTTTACAGCTTTGTGAGACCAGAAGAAAACAAACTGTCCCTGCAGGTACTAAAATATTACAGTGCCCCTTGCAAGATCTCCCTGCTGTTGCCCACAGGAGGAACAGGGCACTGCTCCTTGCAGAGCTGCTGTTGCATTCAGGAAGGTCTGGAGCACTTTGGCTTCTGATGATTCATCCCCTATCCTTGGCGCACGGCCCTGACAAGGTAATAGAACCTTTTGGAGGCATTCTTTGGAAAGATCAAGTGAAAACCGAAACAGACTTTGAGCTTTGCCAGCAACAGAAACTGTATATTCATAGCAACCCTCTGCCATATTTATTTGCTTCTCTCCTCTCTCTCAGCAGCTGAAAGATAACTGCAGGAACTACTGGAAGTAAATGAGAGGAAGGAATTGAAGGTTCCTGTACAGCGGGCACAAGGAGGATTCACCCTCCTTAGAAGATGAGAGTAAAGTCACTCAGATGACTCAGTTGTCAGGATGACTTCCAAATTATTGCGGTATTCAAAGAGGAGAAAGGTGCAGCTCTCAAACATGATTGTGCCGAAAGTGATATGAAAAATAAAATCCTCAGAGCAGAAGAGTGCCGTGACAGTACAACCTCTTGAGAAAGAAGAAAAATCCTCTGACCAGGACTTTGTAGAGACTGAGATTTCAGGTGACTCTTAAAATCGTGACTGGTTTTGCAAGATCAGCATTAATTGTGAAAACTAACTAGCTCTTCTGTGATTTTATTCTATATGTGCCAAGAGAGGAACCAAATATTGATTGAGTGAGCTTCAGGTTTTATTTATATAAGGATCTGATTGCCAGGTTCATTCTTATGCAAAGCAGAGAGAGAAAGCTCTTTCAGCAGGCATTTTAAAAAATCAGATCTAAAAATAACTTTATCCTTTGGCTTTCCTTGTAAAATGCCTGAGAGTGCTTGCCCATGCTTCTTCCTTCAGTAGCCACTAAGAAAGTAAGAACCAGATCAAGGAAACCCCTGACACTTCCAGTGACTTCAAACTGGAGATAAGTTTGCTCCGAATTGGAACATAACTGACCCAACTGAGCATCAGTAAGACAGAAACATGAAACTCGTGCCCATCTCTGATGCTCAGCTGAAAGCATACCCCAAAACAACTCCCACTGTATTGCTTTGAGTGTGTAGTATTTTTCCACATACATGCACTCCTGTGAAGCTTTGAAAGCTTTTATTTCTTAGGGTTGTGTCTCCAGGTCCTTCCTTGAAGCTGTTGTTTCTCATACCACGTCTTTTTCAAGTTGTCAAAACAAACCTGTGTGCTGTATAGGAGTAAAGGCAGGAAGAATGACCCAGCAAAGTCATTTTTGAGAGAGCCTCGACCCCCCTGTAATGAAAGCAAATGGGTGGCCTTTGAAAGGCAGATCAGCTCCCTAGGCCCTTGTCTGTGAAAACCAGGTACACCTGATGAAATGATGAGGGAAAGCACATCTGCATATAATATTGTCAGTTCATTAAAAAGTCAGCTGTAACTTTTTGATAAAAACAGTGACCTCCACTTAATACCTTTTAACTTTAATGCTTTTCAAAATTTTTTAATGCTTTTCAAAATCAAAACATTGGTTTTTCATTGATAGCTACAGTGGGAGAAGCACATGACCTTGTGTGATGTGATAAAACTGAGCAAAACCACATCTCCAGACCAAAAAGTGTCATGAAGAACAGTTTGTACTGTATAAAGCCAGTCCTAGGTCACTCCTAGCATACATCCACACAGTTTATAGCCTTGTTCCTGTCTGGCTATTTATAAAATCCCTTTTCTCCCTTCAGCAAGTAGCACAGCAAAGCAGTACACAATAGAATGCAATTCTGGGATAATGGTATCCTTCTGTTTTCCATGAGGATTTTTTTTTTTCAAATTGTTATGTCTCAGGAGAACAGCGTGAAGAATCTCACCATCAGTACTTCCTTGCAAACACTTCTGCTCTTTTTGAAAAAGCCACAACACATTTCAGTGCAAAGTAAAAACTCAGTACTAAGCAGCTGAAATAAATTCTTGAAAGTAAAACCATTCATTTCTAAAGCTCTTAGTGAAGCATTTACTGCTTAAATCTGGTATGAGATCTTGAAGTTCATACTGCATACAGAAGCCTGGGAATTTGCCATTCTCCTACATAAAAAGAAAGCAAGTGCACCCAGGAGTAAATCTTTGTGACCAGAAACAGCCAGGCGTGCTGCAGTGCAGGCTTCCACAACATCTGCTCTACAAACCTAATTATCCCTCACTGCATAGATGCAAAGGATATCTGAACTGTTGGCACCTGAGACACAGAGATAATTTTAAGTCCCTTTAAAATTAACTTTTTTTTAAAAGAAAAGCCATGCAGAAGTACTTCTGTTACTAATGCACAAACTCAAAGTCAACAAAAACTGGTCCCAGCTCATTCTAATATCGGATAATCACATCTGTCCCATATGAGTGTTTAATCTTACTGCTCCTTAGACTCAGTCCTCAGTGGGATGATCTGAAACTGTGCTACTACAATCTATTACAATGCAGCCAGTTCTTCAGGATTTGGCAGCTCTTCTTGAGTCCAGCATGCAACAACTTCATTTAGTCTTAGCAGAAATATAGAAGTCCTGAAATCTAGGTAAGAACCTAACTTCCAGAGGGAAATGTTAAATTAAGCTCACCTTCTGGTAGTTACAAGGGCATTGGTGGGCACTGGTACAGCTACTGGTGGCCCTTTAATTTAAAGATTACTTCGTGAGGACAAACTACACGTGAAATTTGAGAGACATTTTAAATGGGTTTACATATACAAATTCAGCAAAGAAATGTATATAAGTGAGGCTGAGATATGTGGCCGTACAAAAAGCAGACAGCTTAAATCATTTAGGAAACAGTATATACAAATCTCTTTTCTCAAGTGAAGACATCTTTCTCTTTGTCTCTCAGGAACTCTATTTCATCTCATTGCTCTTGAATTTTCACTAGCAGTCAAGTGGCAAGCTGCCAAATAACTCACAGTTGGCTAGAAGCATGGTCACCTACAAGCTAATTGATGCCACAGAACTTCCCTCCAGGACGCCATCTGGGTTGCATTCAGTATTCTTACAGGATTCAGAAGTCCGTCCCTCTAAACTTGAAAGCTGCTTCTCTTGACCAAATGCCAACTTGCTGATTTTGTTTGCAAGCACACACATTTAACTAAACAGCAATACCAAGCTCCTGTTCCACTCTTTTGACCATTTATCGACTGCACTATTCTACAAAGATAAAGACAAACCACTTCCCCATCTCACAAGTGGGCAAATCGGAAAAATGAGAGCTGAAGGAGGCTGTCAATGAAAACTTAGAAAGGGATTTTATACCAAGTCCCTGCCCCTGCCTGATCAGGGACATTTTAATACAGCTAGGTACCCTGCTCTCGATGCATACTGTCAATGGCTATAATGAGACTTCTTGTTTTCATTTTTAAAAGTAGGGCATTTACAGGATAATCTTTGTATTACTTTTGGGGCCTATCTGCCCCACTAACAATCAGACAGGTGGGGTAGGCATTTTTACTTTCCTATTTCTACTTATTGCAGCAGAAAAACACCTTCCTGACTTGCAGTTGCACCCTTCCATTTCTCTGCATTGACAGCAATAGTTTTCTGCATGCAAAGCCAATTCCATGGAAAATAGCAACAGTAAATCAATGCAAAGGTGTCCTGCTTTCCTGCTGGGCATCTGCTGCTTGGCAAGTTCCAGTAACTGTGCCATCAGCCCATCAGACTCAGCCCTGAGGTCAGGAAAGCCCCTCATCTTTACAGTGGCACAGCTGGGATCAAGCCAGCACCATGTGAGGCTGGGAGGGAGTTATCTGATCCCAAGGAGCTAGTGAGGTCTATATGGTACAGAAAACACCCTCACCATCATTGTCAGCAGTTTCAGGCTACAGAACGAGCAGGTCCGAGCACAAACATTCCCAGATAAGCACTTCCTCTGATGACATTTGAGGTTGAGTTTGCACAGTTGCTTTGAGTGAGGAGGGGAGAGTCCACCACAGAGCCTGATGAAACAGGGACATGTTGCGTCAAAACTCAGCCTGCCCTTCCTATCGCATCCTCATTCTGCCCTTTATGGGTTCTCTGCATTGGGCCTATTTTCTCAACAAGCCTCATTTATTAAAACCACAAAGTTCAGGCATGATTGAGTTTCCAGCTGGCTCACCAGACCTTACATAGGAGTTTCATCCTCAGCCCTGGTGACATTTTATTTCTCTTTAGGCTTCTTTTGTCTTCCAGTGTGGGAGCCCAGTCAAGCAGGCTGACACACAAGCTCTCTGCACAGGCACTTGTCCACTGGAGACCTGAGGACAGAACTGTCCAAAGCACCCAGATCACCCTTCAGCAGGCCTCGCTCTCACCTGCCTGTTCACCCTGAAAACTGTCCCTGGAATGGCTGTGGGAAGCCTTTGTGAGCAAAGATTCTTGCAAGAGCAGTACAGATTTACTCTACAGCCACCTGCCTAGAAATACTTTGTAACAGAATAGATTTGGCAGGGCTGAGTCACGATTACCTGTTCTTCATCTGGAGGAGAGACAGCAAGCTGGGAAACTCCAAGGCAGTTTATTTGACTCACTCATTCAGACATAATGCTGTTGGAACAAAAGGCCAACCTGGCAAAAGCTCATCAAAACAAGTCTCCATCAAGCTCATACACTTATAAACAAGTGCACAGCAGTGATAGAGATGGAGAGTACCTGCTCACATTTGGCAATTCTTCCTGCCCATTTTTTTGCAGTCAAACAAAAAATCTAATATTCTGGAAGTGTTTTAGTACCTATATATTACAGACAAATCCTATTACTGTTACCTGAGAAAGGGTACTGAAAAAGCATGATGAAAGTTCCATTACTGACGTAGCAGAATTAAAGAAGTTTACACTGACTCACTAAATACCCACACAGCAACAATAAATTCACTTTGAACTCACCAAGAGTTCTGCTGTGCAATCTAATAGTCTGCAGCTTAGCAGGCAAAACCACCTCTCCAAATGGCTCAGGGTTGGGGTCTTCTTGCTTTGCTTTTTTTTTTTGTCAGTTGAATATATTGCACAATATCTAAACCAGAACATGAACTTCAAGTTTTTTCATAAGCAAGTGGATTAAAGCAATAATATTGAGGCTTTCCAGGCCATATTCAGGGATGGATACAATATTATCAGGCAGGGCGAGGAGCATCAATTGGGATACTCAAACCAGGCAGTAGTTCCATTTTGTGGGACAGAGGAACACTGCTCATTTTCCTTGGGTCTATTCCTGCTGTAACAGATAATGCTGCAAACTATGAGCCAAGCCTGGAGAAACTTTAGTTGCTGTGCTGTTCAGGGCAGGGTGAGCACCAGAGGCACTGGCAAAGTCAAAGGCACAGCAAGGATTTTACTGCCCTAAGCAGGCTCTCAGCAAGATTTAAATATCATGTCAAACCTTTTGCTCCTGCACTTCTAGATTTCCTGTGTCAAAGTTCAGACCTACACACTGCAGCTGTACCACACTGAGAGCTCTGGGTCTTTCTGCTCCAGAAAGCAGAGCCACCTGAAGTTTAGCACAGGAAGAACTTGCTTTAGCCGTAGAATAACACAACATCCACTGGAGTGAGCTTGGCCCCTTCCACCAAAGAGCAGAGCTGTACATGCAGACTAAGCAGCCTAAGAGGGCAATTTTACAATATCCAAATTGAAAGCAAGATCATTATAAAACTAGCGATATCACAGACTAAAATATGCCTGTGATTGATCTTTCCTTCAGCAGGACACCAGGAAACACAGGCAAAAGAAGTACTGGATACTGGTCAATAAAATATGGTTGGCTTCTATTTTCATGGCTTGCCAATGGCAAGTCCTCACATAACATTGTAGCTGGGGGATGCATGAGATAGGAATGGAGTGAAAGTGTACTTTCACCCCTAAAACAGAATTAGGGAGCAGTTAATCCTCGCTTGGAACAAAACAGTGGTCCAAGGCCAGAACTTGTTTTGTAGCTCCACAGTGATGCTCTATGCACTTCTGGAGGCTAAAAGAAAGGGCAATACACTGGTGAAAACTGCTGCAGGAAACATTTTGTGAACACCACAGGCTTGAAGCCATTGATTTTTGAGTCTGGAAAGGTTTAATATTGTCACTTGTGAGTGTTTGTAACTATGAAGGAACAAAGATCCCTTGAAATATCACTTAAAACTGTAATGTTTTATCCAGCATATTCCCCTGCCAACACTGCTCCCCTCACCATTATTTCACAGGCTCACCTCAGGAGATAAAATGTACCCAAGGCAAAGCTCTGCCTGGATGGGGACAGTGGCCCTGTGGAGAAACCCTGGCCAGCACAGCTACATGGGCACAGCCCCGTGCTCAGTGAGGCCAGCCAGGGCTCTTCTCTCGGCAGGACCTCATGAACCACACAAATCCATCTCCTTTCAGCCTTTCTGGGCCCAGAGCAGCAGCTTTTCCAGCTAAGAGATGTCAATCTCAACAGAACTACACCAGCAAGGAGGTCAGGTCTGTGCTGTGAAGCTACAGGGCCAAGTTTTAGTCAGCAATCTAAAATAACCAATCAGCATTTCCCCAGACTTGTACAGCAGCAAGATCAGGCTGAGCCCTCACACAGACAAGATGTTTTCTTTGTTCAACTTTCAACATCAGGGAACGGTGCTGTCCGCAGATTAAAGTAATAAGGAACCCCCACCAAACATCGCAATTAATTAGAGCAGAACACACAGCAAATATCTCCCCCAAATCCCGAGATACTCATCGTTTAACATTTTGAATTCTAACAGTTCAGAGTGAAATGAGATCCTCCATCTCCCAGTTCATATCCAATAAGAAATACAACTTTCTCATACACAGAGTCCTAATAGGTATGAATCATCTCCTTCCCATCTACTGACGAGAATTTATCCAACATAAGAGAGTGAAACCTCCATCATTCTTACATGTCAACCTGCTGTAAAAATCTGCTATTATAAAAGCAGAGGAAAAAAACCAACACAGTGACAGATAATCCCAACCGATTACTGTAGAAAAGTGACATTTACGCATGCCCTTTTACTATGTAAAAGGTCACGATGATGCACTAAAACACTTCGTTCTATAGGAAATTCACACCCAGCCGTCTCCAGAAAAGGTCCCTCAGGTGCACCATGGTCACAAAAAATGGCCGTAAATTAAATGAAGGGAATTCCACTTTCTTGTTCTAGATGTCACCAGCTTTGTTTTTTCCTCTCAGGAAACCTAATCCCCCATGACTTCAGTAGAAACAAGTAGCAGGGAGAGAACCCTTTTCAAAAACAACACAGCAAGATTCTGCCCTAAACCCCTCATTGAATATGTTTCTAATGCCACATTCAAACTCACACTCCCCCACAGAAAGAAAAAACCGGTTTTGTGGGAAGGGGGAAAATTAGGTCCTGTACTTGGCTGCCTTCCTCCCCCTCAGTGGTTTTCACTGTCAGAGAAGCATCTTTTTTGCATTCTAAAATTAACCCTGTGATATGATGATGAAGCCTGCACAACACGGCTCAGAAAAGGAACCCGTAAGCAACAAAGATCACTGCTCGAGCCTTATTATTATGGACAACTCACTGACAGCTATCCAGCTTGCTTGGAGAAGGCAGGAAAGAAAACAGTCTCCTAAAAGGGTATTTTGGTTTCAGGTTTTCTTGAAACACTCCTCCAGTGTGCTGAGCAGGCAGAGATGAAGCTGCCAGGGCGAAAGCCCCGTAAGCCAAGGACTCCGTAATCCCCAGCACAGCGCTGACTCTTGCTGCAGGATTGCAGCATTTCCCATGGTGCTGAATATCTCAGTCCTGGCCTTGAAAGCCAGAGGATCACAACTGCTCAGTGACAGCAATGGCTTTTGTTCTGTGAACACACATCTCCCGGGGTACTGTTTGCCAATGCACTTCACTTCGTGCCCAACAATCTGGTGCACAACTGCCCCGAACTGGAATCAACAGTAGGCAGGTGTGGAGCGCCACATCAGCTCTGGAATCTCCAACACTTGTCACCCTGGCAGCCTCAACCTGCATTTCAGTCTCAAAATTTAAAAATACTGTAAACTAAGTAAATAGATCTGGACAGGGTGAACTTAGCAGCTTCTTGCCAGCTAAAGTACAGCATTTGTACAGGAATTATTAGTCCTTTCTACAAGCATTAGCACAAATAGAGGCTTGCAATATCCACATGGTTGCATGCATAATCAAATGTGAAGAAATGCCTGCTGCTCTCAGCCAAGCTTTGCAGAGCTTCCGGCAATGCCTGAGCGAGGGAAGGTGCTAACAAAAGCTTTGTGCATTGCTGTTGAGGACAGGCACTCTGTGAAACAGGGACATGAGAATTAATGGCCAAACTCATGGGGAAAGACTGGAAGGAAAAGCAAGGCAATGAGATGCTGTGTGCAAGCATGGGAAAGGTTCCATATTGCTCAGGCACGCGTTTGTCCACCACCATAGAGAAAAATTAAGTACATTACTTATCATTTCCCTCTAGAAAAGGGTGCCCCAGGATTTCTCCCCTGCTCTGCACTCACTGTCTTTGAAGTGCCATGCCACAATCAGAGACCCTGCAGTCAAGAACTGGACAGATATGGTTCTTTTCAGCACCTGTCAACGCAGCTCTTTAATCCTAATTTAACTTCAGGGATCAACATGCACTGGCACCTTGGGCAAACACATATAACACATTATTTTACAAAAAATATGACAGATTTCTGTATTAAAAGAGCTCCTGTAAAAAGAGGGAACAGAAATCACCCAGCAAAGAGCTTGAAGTATAGCCATTTCAACACACCAGTGTGATCCTGGCAGAGACTGGTCCAGAGGTTCCCTTTGAAACTCCTTATTTATCACCTGCCAAAGAACAGTGCCCACATATTTACCGCTCCTAAATCATATACTGAGCCCACCTTGTGCAAACTTCAGAGTTTTGCAATCTAAACTGTATCTTTGTTATTTTATATGAGAAAGGAAGAAGGAAAAGAGTAGCAGCAATAAAATAAACAAGAGCAAATTAAACTCCCTCAGTTATCTTGGTTCTTTCCAGGAAATGATACGTAACAAATAATTTATGGAGGAACGGCGTGCACGAGCGGTAAGTTACTTCAGTAGTTCGTGCTCAGATAACAGCAAGGTGTGGGCAGGAGGTGAAGGAGGCTTGGAGAGACACACAGAATGGAAAGAGCCTCTTTAGCAAACAAAAAGTCTGTCATGTGCAGTCTCACAACAGGCACTTTTGGCCAGCTGAAGAAGTAGCTGCAGTGATGCCTGTCTGTACATAGGCTATGCTTCAGGATATGTTGGAATGTACAAAAACAAAGTCCATTTTGAAACACAAAAACATTATGCTCCTCTTCAAACACTTGTATTTTCTGTGTCTCTGATACTAAATACAAGAAGTGAGCCATTTGAAGCATTTCTTGCACTTGACCCAACACTAAAATTTTGAAACAGTGAGTTATCTCAACACTGGGATTTTTCTGAATATTTTACAAACTCTATATGACAAAGGCAAAGGCTAAGTCCTTGAGCAGTCGTTTAATCCAAGGAACATGGTTATCTGTGTAAAACAATGTGATAATGAACCAGAAAAAAGAGACTGGGGACTTTCTTCATGAGTCACTAATGTCCACAATGAGTTGCTGAATCACTCTACAGCCTCAGGCAGAGAAAACTTCCGCAAGCATCAATTTTCAAGTCCCTGAGATAATATTGAGTCCATTTGTATGGGGAAGATTCATAGAAAGCTGAACTGCTAAGCAGCCAAGGGATGACAAATGTGTAATGAGCGTAACACAACTACACAAACAAGGATAGAAGCACTGAGTTACAGAGGCAGAAGGTGTATTTCTTGGCCTATATCAGTCAGCACTGACATTTGTTATCAAAGAAACTGGGCCATTTCGCTCTGTTTATGAGTAGCTCTATAGATGCAACCGTGATTCAGGATGAAAAGTCTCCAGGAACAGTTGTACGTTTACATCCGAAATTCTTATTCTCAGTGCAAGCATACTCACTACTCCGCTGTTGCTGATTTCTATGCTCTTAACTACTCCCTGGATCTCACAGTAGCATCATATCTCGATGGAACACGTCCAGCAAATCCAGCAAGGTTTACTGATATACAATCACTGTTCAAACAGCAAGCCAAGCAGCTGGTATCTATCATAGGAAACTCAGGCAACACACTTGGAAAGATGCCTACAACCTTCCTTACCTAGAACAACAAAAATAGAAAAAGCCTGAAAAGCCACCAAAGAAATTAATCACATTAACTTTATACATGGAAATCAAAGACAGACAGAAAATCTCAACTCGGTAATGCACAGCAGGACAAAGACTTGGAATCAAAAGAAATTATTAATTCACCCCTTGAAATGAAGCAAAGTATCACCTCAGTGTACATCATACTACACATTACATGTCAAGGAAGGAAGCATGAAAAAAGTATGAAACAAGGCCAGTTAAAATAAAATATGAAGTTAAAACCTGGAACTGGAACAGTCATCTAAATGAGGGGCATAGTACAGTTAAGAGTTTACTATCAGTTGTACACACCAGTTTCTTCAACAATTATTTTAATTGATAAATATATGCTATAGGCTACCTGTAAAGAAGTCTGCAACAATGTAACATTTCAAATTTAAAAAGCCAAAACAAAACAGATAATTCCCATCTATTACAATGAATTTTAAACACACTCTTTTACCCCTTTCAGTATTTTGCAAGTAAAAGAAATCACACCCACAGAAGCTACAGAAACAAAGCTAGAACTCCAAAAAAAAGATAAAGAAACTTACAGCAGGCAAAATTCTCACTCAGGATGGACAAGATTCTGCAGCACTAATGAATTAGATTTTAAATTATATATCTATCTTTAAAAAGAAAAAGTAATCACAGCACAGAGAGCAGTTGCCAGAAAGAGCCCTTCTGGTTCTGCAAGTACAGCACTGTGCTCCTGCTGCCATGGAAACCGAGTCCCTCACTGCTCTGGTCCTGGTACGGTGCCACACATGCTCTCAAGCATTTAATAAATATTAATAATGCATTTAATAATATTGAAGTATCAGAAACAGAACATCTAAGAAAAAAAATTGGCAATAAAACTCACTTTACATGGCTGCAGCCCAAAGGCTTGTAAGCCTTGCTCTAAGCCAGCTATAAATCCTGTTCTCTCCTAGTTTCTAACACTTGCTCTTGGCATTAAGTGTGAGGTTAGACTGACTGCCAGGCCTTAGCTTAGGCTGAAAATAACCAGGAAACCTGAAGGAAGAAGTGAAACCCTTGCACTTGTCCAACAGGTACCTCAGCAAGGAGCAGTTGTGTGTGTTGAGCACTGGACTGGTAGGTGGGAGGCCTCATTTCTGTTCTTGGCTCTGCTGCTGACTCTTGTACAACTGAGTCACTCTGGTGCAGAAGAGCTCTAACAGCATTTATTCACCTCTTCATGAGGAGAAAGGCACAGGGCTGCCAGATCTGCCTCAGCTCTGGGAAGAAAAGTCATGGTCCTTGCCAGGAACAGAAGCACAGTCTACTAGGGCATCATTACTATGGCAAGAAACAGGATATCTCACCCTGAAAAACCATCAGTGACAGAGCTCACAACCCTCCTTTAAAAATCTTCTGGCTTCTTGTAGGTTAAAATCTGGCTCTTGGAAATATTGCAGTTTAGAAGGGTTTAGTTTTATTTTTCAACGAAAAGTTACAATAATACCATAAGCTAAAGTCTAATCAGGTTTTTATCACTTGCATTTCAGACAGAATTTTTCACAGAGCAGAAAATCTGCATTAATTTTATCACAGGGCCTTTTGCCCTTTCCCCCTCCCTTGTGGGTATCTAAATATTAATAAGTTTAATGCAAAATAGAGAGTTAGAAAAACTACACTCAGCTTTTCCAACACTTCCCGCACATGCACCATAAAATAGTGAGGATTTCCCTCTGGCTGGAAGCAGCTGTCCACACTGGGAGCAGAGCACACCAGAGCAGGCAGACTCCTTTTCTGCCGAGGAAATGCTACTGCGTAAGACAAGAAGCAGCAACCCAAATCTTCATCTACATCACCTAAACTCAACTTACTGATTTGTTTTCCTGGGCAAAGGAAAAAAAATAAGAAAAATTGACATCTTACAGCATTTTATAAGGCAGACACAGAAAAGTGTCTGTAACACAGAAAAGCAGAACTGAACAGCAACATGCTTTGGGACCATCTTTGAAATTACCAGGGAAAAGCTGCAGGAAAATGGGAAAGCTGTAGAGAAGAAAAGGCCACCAGTAAAAGGACCAGGAGAACTTCACACCAAATCAGTTCTACCACAAATGCATCCCTAACACAACCTCAGCCTCTGAGGCACACCAAAGACATGGTAGGTTTGTCAGTGAATTTAAAAAGCTGATGACATTGAAAAAGCCAGCAGAAACAAAAGCTGGGTGTCTGCTGTATTAGAAACAGCTGAGGGAATCAATAATGTTTAGACATTTTCAGGTGTAACAGAGCATTTAATGGTCCTTTAGGTGGACAATGGAGTCCAGAAAAGTTGTTATTTCTAGCACCGTCAATCTCTTAGTCTGGGTGTATCAGATAAATGTGTTCACTAACACATTACACTTGGTTTCTCTGGTCTCATAATTGCAATTTGAATTAATTTCTGAATATTTTCTGATTAATATTAAATTATCCTAAGTATCTTCCACTCTTAACATCAACTAGTCAGAAATCACATCTCTAACCTGTGCTAAGCCTGGGTCTAGAACACTGCAGACACAAGAGAACTGGTCTACATCGACTTTTCATAGAATCACATAATGGTTTGGGTTGGGAGGGACTTTAAAGACCATTACTTCCAAAGCCCCTGTCATGGACAGGGACACCTTTCACTAGACAAGGTTGCTCAGAGCCCCATCCAGCCCAGACTTGAACACTGCCAGGGATGGGACAGCCACAGTTTCTTTGTTCTATCTTTATACATTAAAATGTTCTGGATGAAGTTTACCTACCTTGGCTCAAAATGTAAAATGTGTTTATATCCTCTGAAATGACAGCTCTGAGCTCTCTGATAAACAAACCAAGTCATGTTGGTTTTGACTGCACTTTCATAATTTCCTTCTTGAACTTAATTATTATGTTCACTCTTCCCATTCTCCTTGACCTCAGGAAAACTTTTCAGCTCACAGCTTGTTCCTGTGACTGTATCTAGAGCAACCCTTGTGCTTTCTTGCTATAGCACAGCAGCACTCCATAAAACCAGTTCACTTCCCTCTGTAACCATAATGTCCCCAGTGGCTCTCCCACATACCCCAGTTCTCTCTTCTGCCTTTTCAGTGCTCCCATTCCAGTTGTCCCTTTCCTTCCCAGACCATAAGCAGGAGTGATAGAAACTCACTACCTTCTGGAAAACAGTCTGCATCTAGACCACTTAATAAATAAAACTCTTCAAGAAAATGTGCCTGGAAATAGGGAAATGGAATAGGGCATGTGCTTAAAACTTGATTTGTTACATAAAGGTTACAGCAGATTGCACTAACAGGGAAGATAATCCAGCCCCAACATGTTTTATATTTTGCATAAAAACATGCAAGTTAGCTTTTTCAGAGCAGACAACAAGAATATAATAAAAAAATGAAGATAAATTAGTAACAACATTCACTGTGGAACACAAGAAATCAGTAAACTGGTTTTGAGCCTAAGCTGGACATGAACACAGTACAGACCAGGACAGGCAGGCAGCAGCCAAACAGGCAAGCAAACAAGCCCTGCCTCTCAACACCACTCTTCCCAGTGCTTCCAGTTTTGGGATAAGCATGCAGGTTGGCCACACAATGCAGTTAAACTATCACTGACATAATCAAGAGCATATGACCATGCATATGTCAAGAAAACCTAAAACTCCACATGGTGACGTGCGCAGGCATCTCCAGAGTGGCAGGCAGCAATCACTCAGCATACAGGACACTGCCTCAACATAGAACATAAAGAAAAATTGGAGCAATGCGTAACAGAGGACAAAAAGTCATAGAATCCATGTGGCAGTTGTGAGTGCCTACTGTGTCACTTGGTCACGCCCCAAAACCTGCAGGCGTGGCACACCATTACACTCCTGCGTTTCAAAGCCTCTCAGACCATACTTAACGCTGCACAGGATCCAGAATTTAGTTTTCAAATAGGCTTTTTGATATATTTTTACTTCCAAATTCCAGCTCTAGTGAAATATAAACTGAAAAGCATAGAGACCACGAGGCTGCCTCTTGGGCTTTCACACAGGCAGCAGGAGTCAAACTGCAGACTCTCTCTACAAAGCCAGTGGACAAACAGGACTCCTTCCTCCCAATTACAAAGGGAATGTGTCTCAGCTACAGAGTCACCTTCTGTGGCCACAAGGCAGGCAAGGGCTGAGGTAGGGGAAGTTTGCTGATGCCACATGTTTACCCTGCTTTCGGGACACATGGGAACCATTTTCGAAACAGTAACTCCCTTCAGACTGCATCTCATACCTGAGGCAGCCTCGATCCTGTCTATAAAATAACCCTATGAACAGTCCTCACCAGCAAGCAACACCACAGAAAAGATACCAGTGCAAAGGTGGAAAATGGAGCTTTAAACGAGAAATAGTAGTTTTGTATTTGGCTGTGTCCCCCTGCAGGCAGGTATTACGAAGCTGAACTGATCTTGCAGCTTGTGTTTCATTTTAGGAAACGGGTTAAGCTACTGATTGCTTTTTGCAACTATACTCTTTGCCGCATTTAGTGCTTATTCAACAGTGAAACGTAAGCAGAGGTCTTGAAGTCTCACCCACACTCAGGTCTCAGTTAAGATAACGTGAACCCTACTTACATCAGAAAAATAAAAGCGAACTATCAAAGTAAGAGCTCCTGTTTTGTGTCAAATATATTGTGCCTGGCTGCAGTTTGCAAGGTCTTCCTTGTTTTCTGCTGGCTACAATGGCAAGCAGGAAGAAACTTGTAAAACTGGGGAAAAAGCCTCCAAGAGCCACTCCCCCTTCGAAGCAGCTCTCTAGGATTTTCCATTCTGACTGATGTGTCACACAGTAGCAGCACCCTGGACACACAGCACACAGATCCCTAGTCTGACCTGGCCCTGCAGCCTCCACCTTTCCTGAGGGAGACCTAGAAATAAAGTCAGTATCCCACATTCTGAGTACCCCAGCAAAGAGTGCTTTTGCTAAAACACTGTGCCTCAGAAAATGGACATTTTTCTCACTATAAAGGTAGCTTTGATGTTTTATAAAGTTGCTGCTATGCCATTACAAAAAAAGTCTCGATGACTGTGCATCTGCAAGCATTGTCTGAAATAGGTTACAAGAGTCAGTCTTGCCTTTCCAGAGTTTCTGAAGAGGAAAATGCTTCACAGGGAAGGACTAAAATGCATCTATAGAAATGATGTTCAGAACTGCCCTGGAGCCCTGTCCTCATTGTATGGACCACATTTAGTGCAGATCGTGGCACTGCAAGCTGTAAGTTGTGACCAGGATTTTGTCTTTCCAGGACTACACAGACTGGATTGAGCTCAAGCAAATCCTTTTGCACAGAGCAGAGCAAATGGTTTTAAGACAGGTTTAAACTCTGCAGTAGGTACCCAAGATTTCTAATTCCAGAGTTTACAACTTGATTTCTCCAGCAATCCAAACAATGTAACTTCCACTGTTCTTCTCTCTGGAGTTTAGTTTCCTTTCCATAGATACATTTTAAGGAACATGTCTACTCCCTTTTTATTTTCCTTTCCTCAAAATGGTACAACTTTCTGAAAACACGACAGCAAAAAGGCATCTTCATATTTAAGCAATCTGTTTACTGCTTTATTTTTATATATTTCTACAATGCACACAAATTAGCGTCTCCTCCCTCTCTCCTGTTAACACTTCACAAGTCATGTGCCTACACACAAACCAGCAGTGTCTCCTTCCTTCCTGGCAGCCTCCTTGGCTACCGTTCTTTTGCTAGCCCAGAAACCCTCTCCTGGATAAACTTAATACACCTTAAAAACTAGTATTGACCAATCTGATTTGTCTAAGACTAGAAATCATTACTTCTTCATGCTTCAGGTCTAATGTTTGCTATATTAACTCACATATGGTCCTATGGTAGATAAGTTGAACTACCAGCCACAACAGAAAAGGATTACTCACTGGAAAGCAAATGCCAAGGATGCAGTACAGTTTGATTACTGAAACATTCTCCTTAGAATCCAAAACTCTCTTTCAAAAGCCAACATTATGCCAGCAAATCTTGGGGACAGGGAGGACAGGGGGAAATGAGGACAGACACGGGACGCACAACACAACAGGTGAGACAAACAAAAACAAACAAACAAAAATTCAGTCTTGCGCAAAGACAATTTCTAGTAGGAAGCCCAGAGAGTCCTGCCAAAAAAAAATCAACTCCTTCCAGAACTCTTTAAGATACTCTCAGTTACAAAATCTTCCAGTGTATCAGACCATCTCAAACCATTGGTTTGATAAACCAGTTCTTCACACAGATAAAGACCATCCTGTCTCTTCAACAAGGAAGGATATACGCAAACAGCAATGAGCTATTACAAATACATTATCAGCTCTGGGAAAAAGAATCATCAAGTAATTACAGAGGTTATCAGGGTCCTTATCAGTACTCACTGCCAGCAGGCTACCTGCATATTCATTTCCCTGTCCATCACCACTCTGGCATGCTGAGTTTTCCAGAACAGTTTCTTCCATTGCATATGTTCATAAAATAGTTTTTAAATAAATATCTGTTTATTACAGCAGTGATAACAGAGGCGGTATCTAGAAGCAAAAACACATGGAACATATTTTTTCACCCAATGAGTACAACTCCAAACATTCCATATGCTGAAAGGCAGTATGCATTTTCAAAATAAAACAGTGTTCAGAACAATTTGAGTGAGAGAAATATGCATGACAAATGCATTTTTTGTCTTTTAGCCTGCTTGAAGAAGCAACTGCAAAGCTTCTCTATATATGAACTAAATTAACAGTCCATGAGCAATTTCTGTAGTCTGATCCCCAATCAATAATAAATGCCAAATTCAGACTAAGGTGAGGAACATATTTTTACCAACCCCAAACCCAACAACTATAAAAACCCTCTGAAATAAACCTAAATCAGATGCAATAACCATTCTAACACAGCACAATTCACACTGAGCTGATGTTCAACAGCATGCTGTTCTACACTCTCTCTTCTGACACAAAGCTCCGAGGGTTGATCACAAGGAAAAGGAGAAAATAAAAAAGCAGCCCAGACACTGACCCACTCACTCATGCAGGGCAAGAGCTCAGGACACAAACCTACTCTTCAATGTTGAATGCAGGGTGGAGAATCCGTTCAAGATGCTCCTCAAGCCATGATCCCAACCTCTGAAAAGCAGTTCCAAAAGCACTGCCCACAGGTCACCGGCAGCTCACCAAGCCTCTGTACAACAGCGCACAGAGGTTTTAAATAGAAGGCTTCAAGAACACCATTATGTACCTGCTCAGAGATTCCCAGTGCTTCCACAGATTAGTGTCTCTCTCAGGAAACACAGACTCTTCTGAGAAAACATGCCCAGTTATTGCTACACAAGAGTCTAAGGTAGTTCTCAGTCACCCCTGGCTTCCCTGAGTCTTATGCAATTTGACACATTCCAAATCTAAGTTGACTCTAAATACCACCATTGTAATTCCTGTAAAAGCCATTTCTACATCTCAGTTAACTAATGCTGCTAACTCCCTAGATCATAAAGCTAGGCACATATAAAGCCTGTCAAGTCCTCTGAATAAAAACAGCGCCAGAGATAAATGTTACATTTTGTTCGCGGGGAACATCTTGTTATAACTTAAGAGTTTGGGAATCCCAGCTCTCCTTAAAGTAATCTACTTCGACTTCACTCTGAATATCACCTGACACAGACTTATAGGTGAAGCTGTTAACAGGATAGTCACATACGGAAAAACGCATAACCAGTGACTTTTTCTTGATATATTCACTGTGCCTTTGAGCTTTGCAGAGTTCATTCACCTGGTGCACATTCAGCGCCTATTATACTACAGAGATAATTCAAGAGATGTGGTACTTGTGGTATTTGCAACTTTAAACTCCAAATTAAAGATACTTCTCTTCAAGACTTAGGCTCTTATTTCTTTTAGAGATGCTTCTTACACTCCACGGCTGAGACAAATTCTCCCGGGCTGTCAGAAGCTGTAAGCAAAGTAACAGCCAAGTTATAACAGCACAACCCTACAAACTACCCAGAGTTTATCGGCTTCCATTGATACGCACCAGGGCCACACCATAGGAGAAGGAAAGAGTGCCATCTTCTCAAGATTGAAAGTCTAGATCTTGCTCTCTCTTCCCCTTACACTATGAAGGAATCAGTGTTACATGGCTGACACTGCCAAGCCAAGCAGTGCTACTTGTTCATCTCCCTTCTCACTCTGACTGCAAACATACTTAAACACAAGACTCACACCCACCCCACATCTTGCAGGATGATTATGAGCAAGCAACGTTTCACATGAGAACCTGTCACTGGGCCTGAGCACGGGCTCTTTCGGGGTTTAACATCTCTCCCAGCTGCCTCGAGGACACAAACTGCGCTGTTCCTTTTAGGCGCTCTGAGCAGAGACATTGCTGGAGGCGAGGGGACTGGCAGGGAGAGGGCAGGGGAGCTGCCAGGTGACGGCTGCCGCCGGACTCGCGCTGCCGCGCCGCGCTCCGAGCGTC
>VZTE01005518.1:75686-326518 GCA_013397775.1 Eulacestoma nigropectus | reverse complement strand
GCTCAGCGGCTTGGTGCGGGGCTGGGGGAGACGCGCCTCCGCGGGAGCACGGCGGCGATCCCGAAGCTGCTTTGTGCAGGGATAAAAGGGGCCATTCCCGTGCTTCCCCGCATTGTTTTAAAGGCGGAGGGAAAAGGAGCCTGGGAGTAGAAGATGGTTAAACCCGAAATACAACAGACAAAGAAAAATTACAAAGCGCAGCGATGCTGGGACCTCCTGCGCATCCGTTACCGGGGCAAAACGCACCGACACCTGGGGACGCGGGGCGGAACAGGCACCGGCGCGGTCCCGGGAAAAGGGACCTGACCCAACTAAAGTTGAGGGCGGGGGGAGAACTGAGCAAATCTGCTTTGCAGACTCGGTGCCGCGCTGCTGTGATGAGGCACAAATCCCCTCTGAAAGGGATTAAAGGTGGCAGCTCCTGTCACCAGCGCTCGGGCTGCATTCGCCCGCTGAAGAGCATGCCCGGCCCCCGCAGGTCGCAACCCCCGAGCGTACTCGGCCCTCCGCAGGTCCCAAGCCCCGCGCAGGGCACCGGGGCGAGCGGGCGCCTTCGGCCGCACACCCTGGGGTGCCCGTGCCAGCAGGACGCTCGCCCCCTCCCCGGCAGCGCTGAGGCCGAGGGACCCTGGAGCTGAGGGAGAGCGGCCGTGCCGCGCCGGACCCACCTTTACCGAGGTGCAGCTTGAGCAGCAGCAGCTGGAGGAGCAGCAGCCGGGCGAGCGCTGGCCGGCACATGGTGCTCGCTCGCTCCTTCCCTCCCTCGGTGGCAGCGCGCCGTGTGCGGGGTGCGCGCAGCCGGCGCGCCGCTCGCTGCCCGCCCCGTGCCGACTGCGGCCGGCGCCGCCCCCGCCCCGCCGCGCCGCCGCCGCGCCGTGACGCGCCCTGCTGGGCGGGCCCGCTCGGCTCGGCCCCGGAGAGCGTGGCCACCGCCGGCATCCCGCCTCCCGGGGGAGCGCCGGAGGGACACCTGCGGGATACCTGCGGGACACGTCCCCCGGCAGCCCGTGGCCACCGAAAGGAAGCCCCGCAGATGGGACGGCCGCGCTCGGACGCGCGCTCCCAGGCCGGGCTTGGCACCCTGGAGCTCTCGCTGGGGTAGGCGGGCCTGGGCCCTGCTGGACCTGCCTGGATCAGGCCCTCAGGTCCTGAGCCTCTCTCGGTGGGCCCTGTTACACTGACAGCCTCATTCATGATCTTAATTTTATTAAGCCAATTAAACACGCGGACTCCTTTAAATGGCCTCGAGTCACAAATTGTGTGCTCTCCTCATTACTTCAGATCTCCCACTGAGGGATTTCATTATGACCATTCTGTTGTGGTCATCTCCACTTAATTGTATTAAAATTAGTGAAACAAGTACCAAGTATGCTAAAGGTGGGCACCTGCCTTCGTAGGGGCCGCTTACCCTTTGTACTGCCCAAGCACATTCGGTCTGATCAGTAATAACGAATGCTTTCCAAGCTATCAGGGGCCTTATCTATCACTCCATTTGCACGGTGCTGATGAGAAAGCCCTTCACCGTCTGTAATTAACACCACAGCCTTGTTCCTACAGTCAGATTTAACAGTATTCCAGTAATCGTATTATGAGAAGATATTTTTCAAGAGTAACTTGTATCTAACATCACAACAGAATTAACGTAATTATATGTGGAGTGTCATTTAAAAAAAAAATTAAATCAAGCACTAATTTTACATAAACCAATGTAACAAAGATTTTCAGTTTCAAAGCCTGAAATGCCATGGATTTAAGAACTGGGCTGCCATTTAAAAATGCACCTGTGTCTTTAACAAAAATTTTGCAAGTCATTAGTCAGCAGTGTCACTAAGGTGTTTGAATCATGTGAAGAGAAGAGCTAATCATTGAGCTATTCCACTAGCAGCTTAGAGAGTATTAACAATTTATTCAAGCCTGTTTGAACAATTTTTAGCGTGAGGAATGTAATGCATGTTTGTGTTGGCTACATCAATGTGATAGATTACAATAATTGCTTAAAGCAAATGAGGTATTTATAATACATTAGGTCAAATTTCTCTTTTTTAAATGTGTCAAAACACAGATTCATAAAGCTGCTGTAATTCATGGCCTCATTCTTCTCTTTCCTAAAATAGTTTATTACTTTAAATTGGAAGTGGCTCCAAAGGCAATAGTGAAGCTATCTGGAAACAGGTGTGAGTGTGGAGAGCATCAGTCGCAGCAATGATCTGCTCTGATTCCTACTGGAATTTTGTTTCATTTAAAAAACCAAACAAACAGGTATTTTGGCCTGAATGCCTCTCACAGTAACAACACTAATGAGATTTTTTTTGACTGAACTTCTCTGGTGACACCTGACCAGCAGCAATTTCAAGAGCCTTCACTGACCAGCCATTGTAGAGGCTACTGGTAGCCTAGTACCATCTTGTGGACATATGTGTCTCCAAGGAATTGCAGAGGCAAGAAGGAAACTGGAGGTGCTATAGGAGAAGTAGATTGGGCAAAGTAAGCCAGTTGGTATGAAAGAGAAATGAAATCTAATTTCATCCATTAGGGTTGTTATTTTACCTTGTAATTTACCTTTGTGGTTTATTGCTTCTACTTGGTCAGACACCAGTGCACATTTAACAACACAAACTAACAGATCAGACACCCACTGACAGAGCAAGGGGGTACATCAAAACAGTGAAATGTTATTTCTATAGAGCTCCGTCAGCCAGCTCTCTGTTGTTTGTCATCCATACCATTCCTTTGATCTATTTCACAAATGATTTTTATAGCTCGATTGTTTTCTTAACACAGAACTCAGATATTTTTCCAACCTTACTTTTTTCAACAATTGGTCCCCTAGATCCATATATTTCTCATGCTAACTACAGCTTATACATCAGAGAAGTCTCCTCAGTGTCAGAATGAATAACTGACCCCCTGCACCCTGGATTTTCCGCAGGCTTGTATTCATACACCAGGTTCTTTACTCACCCAGGTGTGCATATATGCACCCTCCAAATCACAGAGTGGCAGTTGAATTGGAAAAATCATTCAGAAGCATGTGAAAAGTGATGCACCAAACTTATTTTAGTGGAAGTTCCTCTGGTGTTTCCAGCTTTTGCCCATTGTATGTACACTTTTCCTTATTTTGCAGAACACTACTACACAGGTTCAGACCAGAAGTCCATCTTGAACAACATGCTCCAGGCATTTCCCCCTGGTGTGCAGTGCCCAGGAACATTTCAGTATCCACCACATCACAGCCGAGGACGCCACAGAGTGGCTGTGCAAGAGGAGGTGACCCAATGCCATCCACAGTGACTTAGAGAAAGGCAACAGATTTCACCTAATTTAACACTGGGAACCTTGGTGTGATGGTGCCAAGTCAGAGCAGAGTCCCTGCTTTTTTACTCACACCCAACTGGGAATGTCAAGAAGGCGAGCACCTCCCCTGCCCTGTGACCACTGTTGGAGAGCAGCCCCCACCAAAGAGAGCTCTCAGGAATGGAAGAATGGTGAGTGCTTCATTTATTTATCAATAAAACCTTTGCTAAATATAAGTATAATGACAGACTGTGAGGGAAGAGGAACAACAGGGGTAGTTGGGCTTCCACTGGGAAACTCTTCAATCCATAGGGACCAAGTTCCTGAGATATTTGTACTACCACACCTCCCTCATCTCCATTTCCCCCAAAACAATTTACTGTCTTTCTACAGTATATTTCCTTCTTCTTTCAAATGGACATTTAAAAAAACCTGTTCTCCTCTATTTGCATAATAACCTTTGAAAATATCCCCTGTCCATTAGGCTGACTTTTTCAGTCTTGTCTTTCAACTAGACAAATCTAATTCCTTCAATCCCGTCACGCCTTTTAGATATGCTAATGTAATATGTTTTGCAAAAAGATATTTAAATTAAACCTTTTAATTAAAGTTAGTTGAGCCAATGCACTAGCGGCCACATCCCTTAAACTGCCAACTGATATGTTAGTGCCCACAATACTTTTTGCATTTTAAAATAAAATTCTCTTGCCAAAACTACTGTGAGTTTTCAGCTATACGTAGTATTGTATATTACATTTAAAACTAAAATTCATTTTCTGCTGCTTCTACTGAGGCACAAAACAAACCACAAGCCCAGCAGAGCATAAATACCGGTTCATTTCTGATCAAGATTGTTGTCTTTCAGATTCTTATGTAGCTCCTGTTTTTTACCTGCTGTGTTCAAAATAACCAACAGTTTTCACAACCTTCCTTCCTACTTTTGGGATTCCCAAACCTACTGTTGTTTGTACTGTGTTTAATAATCTGTTTCTAAATGTTTTACTTACTGTTTTTATCTGTTAAGATGCTTTAGTCTTTTGCTGTTGGCAAATTTCTTCAAAATCTGCCCATTTTAAACTGCACAGAAAAGTTTCTTCTAGTTTTCCTCTTTTCATAGGTTCCCTAGACTGATTTCCAATTTTCCCATACTAATTTTCTTAAATCTTTCCAGCCTTGTCCAGGTGGCTGTAGGAATTTCCCCTAACTCATGCATTTAACTACAGTTACTGTAGCATCAGTGGTCATCAACATTTTACCCTCCAGCCCCGTGGCCATCTTCATCCGTCTCTTTGAAAGGGCACTTTATGACAGGTGGTATTACTTCTCATTTGCACAAATCCCTTTTTGCTTGTGTGAAAGCAAGTTAGGGGTCTTAATTCTTTAGTTTTGGGGTTTTTTTTCCAATTAATAATTTTATTTGTATCTGACTAAATGGTGTCTCTTTGATCTCCTTTTTCTATGCTTTTATTTTTGGAACTTCTATTGTTTAAAATGCTTTGTTCAATGTTTTCTATAATCTCCTTTGTTTCTTAGCTTAATTTTATTCTCTTTTAACTTCAACTTCTTTACAGAGAACTCCAATCCCCTAAGTCAGCTGTTTGCTGTTTTGCTTTTCATATTTCTTACTTAACTCCATGCTCTGTACTTCTGTGCCTATTGGATACACCTTCCCTTCTCACATTTTAAGGACCTTTCACAGCCATCAGGACTTTTCTTTTGCTTGTTTCATGTCTAAAAGGGCAATTTAACCACCTTAGCATGCTTCAGGTCTTCTAATGATATCCTTCTTTTTAGTTAGCTCATGGCCTAGTAAAGAAAGGAGGACACAATCAGATTTAAATCAAACTACAAGCCCCATCAGTTTGTCATCCAAGAATGGTCTCTCTTACAAGCCAGCATCTCTCCCTTCCATAGCCATAGTTCTTCTGCCCTTCTTTCCCATCCCAAGGTTGGACACCCTGCCATAGCAGTATCAGTAGGCAATGGATCTCTGAGTGCAACCAAACCCACCATCTCAGTAGGGACCTTTTCCATTAATTTTTTTAAGTATAAGAATGAAGGTACCAAAGAGAAAAAAAAGTGAGGCTTGGGTTTTTGGCAAGATCTTTTGCATGCCAGAGAAGCACTGCTATAGACTGCTCTGCTCTTTGCTTTTGTACAGTGACTAATCACTGTGAAAGCTAACAAAAATGCAGACTTGAGGCCACAGTTCGTAACAAGTACAGTGGGATTTTTTCAAGATGTCTCACTTCAAACTATTCATCCTATTACTGCTAACAAAGGAATCATGAATTGGAGCAAAACTGAAGTTGACAGTGTCTCGTGTAGCTCTACAGTGACCATCTACCAGTGCTGTAAAGCAGCAGATTAGTACCACAGGCTGCTGTTTGCTCTGTGGCTCCCAAAGGGCTTAGACACAAACAGGGAAAACTAGGAGCAGCACCAAGACTGAATTAGGGTTTTTTTTCCTGTTAAAAAATGCTGCTCGCTAGATGCTTGCTCCGTTTTTCTCCCACGCTTTATTTGTTCAGGCTCCAATGCTGCAAAGTGGTATTTTGTGTGTGGATGGCAGAAGAAGAGACAAGGTCTGGTTCTGTGAGGTGCCAAATTCCCTCAGCTCCCAGCAGCCCTCTGGAAAGCTCTAAGCATCTTGAAGGTTCACAGACAAATTATTTTAGCATTAATTACAACATCAATGAGAAAATAATACCCAAATGGGAATTTAGGATGATGTCTGTGTGGAATGTTTCTCATTATTTTGGTATGGATTTTGTATGACAGCAGAACACTTTAAAACCCATCTTGCTTTCAAGCTCGTGCTGGATCTATTGCCTTCGTGCTAAAGCAGCGGGCACAGTCTGTCATCCAATTTGTGAATTCTTATAGCTGCTTGACAAGGATGTCTTTCTTTATGAAGGAATGTGAACCCAATACTTGTTTTCCTTTTTAAAGTGAAAACTCATTAAAAGCAGATTTTTCAAGGTTGGATTCTGAATGGTTTTTTCTTGCTTTCTCTTTTGATTTACTAGCTTGTATGTAATAATCTTTTTAAGCTTTCCCTTTAGATATTGCCATCTCATCACTTTCAATTCTTGAATGATGAGAGAATGAGTGGAGATTTGAGCATAACCAAAAGATATGAGCTTGGTTAGAGGGAAATTATTTGTTTTTCAGAGTGGATAAAAATCAAATTGGTTTTTAAAATCCCCTCAAAAAGAGGAAGGGAGAAGGGAAAGAAAAGGGAAACACCAGAAGATCTTTTTTCAGGATAGAAAAATAATCCAATTATCATCTTGCAAATGTGGGCCCGGTTTCAAATATCTCCTCACTTTCCATGGTGTTTTGCTTAGTCAATGCTAATAATCTTCTGGGAGTCTCTATGTATAGCTTCACTAGAGACACTGGAGTCATGCAATGCAGCCTTATTCCCATATGTTTGAGAAGACTAATCAGTGTAACTGAGTTGTGAAAAACTTGAGAAGCCTTTTCTCACAAATGTTAGGACAGAGCTCAGGCCATGTGTAGAATCCATGCTTGCGTGAGTTACAGACATAACTCTGGCACTCCCAGAGCCACTTTTCAACAAAGTTCAAGAAAACACATCCTTTCAGATTTCCTGCCTGTTACACCATGTTGAAACAACAGCAGTTGATGGATCAATCCCTATGGCATTTTGTCATATCACATAAAGCATCTAGTGATAGATGCACTTCAGAATAACATGTCCTAGAGATAGAATTTCTAGAAGCATAAAACAGCTTTCCTCTTACCCTTTCCAGTACACCCTTCAAAATATTGCCCCATCCCAAATTCTTTCACCAAAGGCAAAGGTTTCTCTGAGATCCACAAATGTTAAGTTCTAACCAGATGAATCAAGATAGAAAGGCTACAAGCATATACATACTTGTAGTCTAAACTAACCTACCGATTCAGCTGGTCCTGGATTTGCTGCCTTGTGCTCCAGCCCTGCCTTCTCTTATGGCTGTGGTGAAGCCCAGTAGTGATGCATTTGTATGTCTGCTCAGCTCCTGTCAGACTTGGACAGTTTGAACTTCCACAAGCACTTTCCACAGCACTTCAAAGCACTGTAATTTTTTCTTGTGAGGCTGCTTCTTATATCACAGAATATCCTGGGCTGGAAGGGAACCACAAGGATCTTTGAGTCCAACTCTGAAGTTAATGGCCCATACGGGGATCAACCCCACAACCTTGGCATTATCAGCACCCTGCTCTGACCAACTGAGCTAATGTATTGTCTCAGAAAGACCTCATCTAACTTTAATCCCCACTTTAGAAAGCTTAAACATGTCCAAACTAATCTCAGAGCTCCTATTTTTTAAAAATAACTTCTCTGTTGCAGTACAACCTGTGACAGTAGTAGGATTGCTAGATACTTGTTGCCCACTAGTCACAAAAGGCTGGTCTTGATACTTGCACAGGAGCCCACAATGCCCAGGAGGCAAACATCAGGTCAACACAAAGCACTGGAGGAGAGCTCTGCAGCCAGTGTCACAGCCCTGCACAGCTGGAAGTTCCTTTCCTCTGGAAAATGATAAATCCTGTGGCCAGATCAGGTTAAGGAAAGTGGTTTAGAGGGCTAGGACCCAAATCATGGGCACACTCACCTGCTAAGGCCACAGGCCTCAAGGACTAACATGGGCTCCCAAACACCATGACAAGTTTGTGTAGTTCACCTGAAACTTGATTTTGGAAGTGGATCGTTTCTCGTACCATTACAAAGCAGGCATTGGAGAAATTCAGATATTCCCACCCAAATGTTTGGGATCTATTTTGATTTAATACTAACCAACCATGTGGGCCCCAAAAACATGGCATAGTGTTTTGTAACTCATAATTCAGTGTAGAGTAACACCTGCTTTCCATCCAAAAGTGAAACTTCAAATCAGCAAATTACCCAGCCACCACAAAGGCACAGAGGGAAGTAAAGACCACCTCCCTTTGTACAGGTTCACAATCTTATCTTTGCCTTGCCAAAACAAAATCAATAGAACAAAACACCAAGGTTTGGGCCTTTTGTTAATCATTTGACACCCAAAGTCTATAAATTCATTTCCCCATTTCATTCCTTTATTTATCCTGCTGTTCTGAAAGTCTTGAAAGGACAATAAAAACTGGCCTGACTCCGGCTCTCCCAGTCAAATAAAGCTGGCATGGACATGGAGTTACACTTAGCCACCCACCCGCACAATTTTAGCTTCCCAGCCATCAAAGCACAATCAAAACTGCATTTTCCTGACTGTCAGTTTCTCTATGCATTTTTTAGAGCACAGATGTAATAGGTTTTACAGGGAGTCCCTTTGATTCGTGCCAGCCTTGCACATTCTCATTCTGCCCCTAATCTCTCCTTTGTGGCACGTGGGCTTGGAGCAGTGGGCATGGATCCCAGCGGACACTGATTACCATCCAAATTCCCTTTTGGAAATGATCCCATCTGGCAACTGCAGAACCCAAGGATTCGACCCTCAGCCATTGTTCTTCTGCAAAATGAGCAGATTCAACTTTATTACAGATTAAACATTTGCTGTATTTTATGTTTAAAGTTAATTCCAAGTTCTATGTCAAAACACAGGAGCTTTGTCTGCTGACCCTCCTGTAGGGTTTTTTATTTTAGGGATGAATAGAAATTAAGCAGTCCAAGTAATTATTTTTTCTTTTTAGAATACGTAGAAAGAATTGTTCCCCAAGCTTAAATTTTGCATGTCAAGTTTCATCTGGGAGCAGATTCGTTTTTACAGCTCAGTTATCAGCTGTGCAAACAGGCTATTATTCATGTTCATCTAGGGTCTGACAGCATTATTGGCCTCTCAAAAATTTGCCAGGCCAGGAAAATTTATGCAGGAGAGAGGGAAGAAAAATGATGCAGGGCTGAACAGGCCCATGAAAGACAATCAACAACCTTGTAGATCTTACCCACAAGCTGAGGGTAGTGCAGGAATCTCCTGTTGCACACTCCCCACAGCGAGGTGTGTGAGGGATCCACAGGGAGCCCTGCTCTGTGACCTCTCTGTCCCCATCTGTGCCACATGTGCAGGATGCAGATGGTTGGGTGGCTCTGTGATCCACAGCAGAGGTGACAGAGTTGGCTCATGGGCCATGGCACTGCCTGGCAACAGCAGAGTGTGCAAGTAGTAGGGCTGTGCATGCACAAAACCCTATGAGAAGCCCTATTCCCCATCAATTGAACTGATCTTCTTACCATTCAGCCCATCCAGCAGATCTGATGCATGGATGATGATAGATCTCATTTCACAATTCAACTCCCCCCAAAATAGCCAAAGTGCACAAACCCAACCTTGAGAGAAAGTGTCCATCATATTTCTTGCAGTGATCCTCACAATATAAATGTTTTATGGATAAACATAGCTCTTCTTAAACAAGGATAATCTGTAAAACCAGACAGTCCTAATTTAAAAAATCAAATATTACTGTGCCTTATATGCCTGTGTTGTGATCTACTGGTCCTAACACATATCTTACATTTGCAAATGAAATTTGAACCAGTGGCAGCAATCTTCTCTTGTACATTCTCAAGAGCTTAGTAATCTAAGGTTACTTATCTTTCTGAAACACATAAAAAAATCTGGTAATATAAATTCACAGATTAATTCCCTGAACGAATGGAAGTTCAGTAAAGTTAAGTTCTTTCTGGTTTTACCTGTAGTGAGGGGTGGTATTTTCATGGATTTTATTACATCAGCATTTCAAAATATGAAAACTATTTCCAAATCAATCTTAAGAATCTGAAAGCATTGTATCATGAGTCTGCAAATCAAAAATAATTTTTTGACTTTTATGCAGCAACACTAGCGAGTATTTAATGTTTTTAAGAGAGACTGTCCTGTTATCTTTACCCTTAACATTTGAATTAGTTGCAGTCCTGCTGTAGAAGTTGTCTTTCTAGGTATCTTAAGTGAGTCTTTTGTCAGTCTCCTTATTAAAAATGCAGAAATGTAGTATCATCCCTTATCACAAATTAAACCATCGTGGTTGTCACCCTTATAAAATTTTTAAATTGCCATTGTTTCATGTTAAGTTAAAGCCCCCTAATTTGCTTTAGACATCTCTGGGAATTCATCCATCTCCAAAGGAAGCTGAAAGGGCAGGACAGTGTTTCTGTGATTAAATGGAAGAGTAAACAATTGACATAGTACAACATGGTGGTTTGGGCTGGTTTTTTTAACCAAGTGCACAAGGATTCAGATGTAAAAGAAGCCAGTATCTGATTCCTGCACAGCAGAATGGGAATTTGTCAGTGGATAAAAAGTAATGATTATCCCTAAAAAAAGCTGAAAAGCAAAATTTGAGCGGAATGGTAACCTTTCTTCAGCTACTGCTGTGGGCAATAGGAGCTTATTGCTTAATGACCCTGAGGCTGTTCATGGCTTTTGGCAAATCCCAAATTCTCTGTCTCCTACCAAGTGGGGAATCAGACTGGCCATCATCTTCCAGCACCTTTCTGTGTCCTCAGCACTAATATTTATCTAGGCAGCAGCAAACTTGATATAAATCCATCCTCACAATGACTGTGAGCAACTCCCATCCTGCCCAGATCTCGATACATGGTGTTGCTGTCTCACACGTAGAGTCCCCTTCAAATCCTATTGGTATTATCCAGTATTTCTTTACCAAACCCACTTATGAAACCAGGGAATTCCTCCTCAGCACCTGGAGGCCAATCAGACTGCCCCTCTAGCCTTGAAGGGGGATAATTACACATTTTTCCTTCTGTGAGTAACAGCAGCATAGGACACACATATAAGCAAGCCTGGTGACTGACCAGTCTGGCATCTCCAGTCCCTGCTGTTGCGAGGGGCATGAACGACCACCATGTTCCTAAATAACAGTGGTACAACAGGAAACACTGAAGTCACCAAGCCTGCCCACCAATTTCCATGATGGAATTCTGTTCTCACAATATAAATAAAATTCATGATGTGAAATACCTGCACCAGGCTCACTCTTTATTTTCTTTCTGAGTTTCAGACAAAATAGTTTGCATATTTCAGAGGACTAAAGCAGGGAGAATGAATTGTTCCCCCACATAAAAGAACAGAATAACCCTAGAACCATTTAACTGAAAAGGCTTCAGAGTCGTCAGATCTTGAAATAGGGACTTCAAATGAGTTAAAAACCATGTAACTTATTTACTGCACACAAAAACTATGCTATGCTTACGTTATAAAGGCTGCTAATCAAGCACACAAAATGGTGTGGTTGCCTGTGAAACAGTAATTCATGTGCTTGGTGCACAGGCACCACGATAGCACTGTAAATGACACTGTCACATGTGCTGGTTTCCATAAGGCCCTTGCCTCATTCAGTGTGCAGAATGAACAATGTTCAACTAATGTGTAGCTTTCAATAGTTTATTTTCCCTTCATTATTCACTCTCACCAGGCATTATTTATTGCACGCTATTCAGATTCTGCTTTGAAAACAAAATTATTCATTTCTTCATAGGCTTTTCTGCGGTACTTATCAGAACAGTGTGAATGCGCCAGACATCAATGCATTCGTTTTTATAAACTTTCTGGGGGGTTAAGGTTACAGTTTTTGCCATTTTTGTGGAACATGAACTGAGTCAGAAGTATCAGCTAAACTTGGGTACCTAACACAAGCTGTTTAAAACCTGAGTTTTCAGACTATTATACAGTACTTCATATATTCAAGATTAAGATTGCAGTGGCCTCAGCTGGAACTGTGATTGCTCAACAATTACACCGTTTACAACCCTGGGATCTTAGCTGTGTAGCACAAAACCACAAAAACCCACAAGTAGAAAATAGGCTTGAAAAGTTTTGTTTGATGTGAGTAGAATGCTGAGAATCAAGAGATCTCTGGTGCATTTAGAGATAAAACGCATTTCTCTGCTATTCACTTGCCACAAGAAAAAGCCATCACAGACCCATCATTTTGCCTTCTGCTGATCCTTGCATCACTGGTTGTGTGCCTTTCACTTTCTGCAACAGGAAAGGCTTTGGCGCTCATTCCCTGCAATTCCTATTGATTTATCTCTGAAGCACATTTCATTACACCAGCTTTTAAATGAAGCAAATGTCCCAAGCAAAAAACTGTAGTTTGGAAACCCATAATTTCAGATTAACAACATTCAGGTGTGTAAAATAGCTGAAATAATGCTGCACAGGAAATGTAGGAAAGCTCAACTGTGAACTTAACTTTGTAATTTTAACACTCCTTTGTCATAGGTTTTCTAAATGGATATATGCGCAGTCTGTGTTCTTTATTAGCAGAAGCCATAGCCCAGCTGTCACCTCCTCAGACTCTCATCCAGGCAGCTGCTTTTGCCATTGTTGGGCTGTAAGAAGAGGGAGGATGAGTGCCCAGCCTGACTTAAAGTATCCCATGATTGTAATGAAACCCTGCTCAGCTAGAGCAGACCATGCTCTCCGCATGCAGTCAGGAGGTTTCAGCAGTGATGCTCTGGAAATCTTTCTGGACCCAACCCATGTGGATGTTGGCCTATCAGCCTGCAGGTGACTTTCCATGGGAAAAGTCAAACACACAGAAGTAAGACTCCAGCCAGGGCTGAAGGCAGAAACAGAGTAGTTGAGTAGCAAGAGGGTTTGAGAGACGTAAGGGGTTTCTTATGATGAGTTCTAAGATAGATTGTTTTGTGTGTTGATAAATCAAGCATTTTTCTTCAGCATAAGTGAGTTTTTTCATCATACAGTCTCCCTTAGTATCCAGCCAGAGGGAAGTCTGGACTGCATAAATGGCAGATGTGTCTTGGCTATGCTGGCTGAGAGCTCATTTTAATGAGGGAGAGATGAGACTGAGGCAACAAACACCGAGACAAATCCTTATTGTGGGAGATTATCTGAGAAGCTGAATAACTGTTGCAGAAAAGGTCCAGCTGGGTTCACAGAGAACTCAGATCTGCTCTTATCTAACTCTGTGAGTCAGAAATAAGTATTTTGAAAAGTGCCCTATGCTTCTGGAGAGCTTGTATTATACACCCACCACCATCTTCTCAAACACTTGCATTGCAAAGTAGCACATGGGCAACCAAAAGAACAGTTCAGAAATGCCAGATAATTTCCTCTTTGCACATATATTGGAGGGCTCTTGTTGGGAAACACAACAGCAACTTTGAGCTTTCTCCAAATAGCCCTTGTTGGGTGATAACAAATTTCAAAACAGAAGAGGGGATTGAAGAAGCCCAAACCCATCAATACCACTTCCCTATATGGCAAATGAGCCATTTAAATTAATCACACCAGCAAAGCTTAGACTTCAAAGCCTGGAGGATTCTCATCAGTTCACTAGTTACTCTTTTAGAAATACCTTTCATGTTAAGTGAGAAAGAAAATGAGTTCTGGATGCATCCTTCTGCACTGCACAGATACAGGCAGTTGTGCATATGAGCACAAGATAAAGGGATCTGGAGCACCAGGAAATTGCACTTACATTAATGGAAACGTTACTGTGCAGTGATGTGGTATTCCTGGCTGGGAGCTGGCATGAAGCACAAAAAGGGAACACACAGCAGGGCACCTGATTAGACAGGTTGTTGTTGCTGCTTAAGAGCAGAGTAGTGGGTGTTCAGAGGACAACGCTGAGCCAAAAGCCTGCTCACCCTGCTCCGCTTACAGAGCGGACGGCCAACAGGACCTGGGAGCAGGCACAGAGCCAGGAGGAACTTTGTGACATCTGCAGACAAGGGCAGTCAGAGAAAAGGAGCCTTGAAGAACTGCAGCACAAAGAGCAACATCCAGGTCTGGGCATCCCGAACCTGCTGCTCGTGCTCCTCCCAGGATGTGTGGTTTTGTCCTGACTGAGCTGAGTACAACACTGCAGTGATTCCGGGGCAGGCGGTGCACAGTCAGACCCGTACTCAAAACTTGGTGCACACCAACACATCTGTACCCAGATTACTGTATATGCTTCCCTGGGACAGTATTTGGTGACCTATTTGTTCAAATAAGAACTGGTTTAGATTAAATGATTTTTAAATTTTTTTTTCACACAAAGATTAGTTTCTCTGGGTGTAGAATTAGTTAAAAATCAATGACATGTTGTGAAAGACAGAAGCACTCAGTGATGCTTACTCATTCTCCTAACTGTATGGATTCAGGCATCTCTATATTTCCTCATTTTTCACATATTGTATTTCTTATTAGCAGGTCTGAAAAAAATCCCTTTTTCACCAATAATATTGGTGCTTTCTTGCTGTAAGATACTGATTTTTTCCACACATCCTCCACTCTCCATGGATATTCCTTTTGCTACTCTCTTTACTGTTTTGACCTAACTGAATATAGTCATCATTAACACAACCAGAGAACTGTATGTTACAGTCACGGAACATGGAGCATTTAAAAATTAAATTGCTGGCTCAGATTTATTTAGATCACTTGAAACAGTCAGTTACCCTGAGCAGGCAGCTGATTTGAGGACATGGCTCTTGCACTGGGCCAAGCAGGAATCTGCACATGACAATATCCTCCTTCCATCAGTGGTCAGATTGCAGTATAACCCATTCAATCCATAGACTTCAGAGAAACAGTACTTCTGGGAATTCCTGCCTGATAGGTTTTTTCTAGACCATTTTTATTACTACCACCAGTGGGTTTAGTTTTAAGCAGAACTGTTAATTTACATAGTGTTAGGGAAGAGCAAGGCTTTGTATGGCAGTATTGGGTGTTCCCACTGATACAAGAAAAGCACCCAAATGATAGAAACCGTTTGGATCCCACCTGGCATTAACATTATTTTTGGAAGACTGGACCACTGTGCATGAGGTTGTGAAGAATATCCATCATCACTGCCCACACTATCTGATTTATAAGGAAAGGGTGTACAGTTTCCAGAGCTACCCAGCAGCATTCATGAACAGAATGCTTACAGAGAGATTTATCAAATCAAGGAAGATTTACTATTTTGTTGTCAAAAAAGTCCCCAGAATTCACAATGAAGGATGAAGTTGGGTGAATAAGGAGGCTTAGATCACAAACTGAAACAGATGCTGTTTCTATGGACTACACAACCCATTTGATATGCTGTGCAGAAAGCTTTGTGGCTGCTATGCAAAGCTTAGAGCTCAAGAGCAGGAAAATAAGGACACAACTAAAGCAGGATGGATTACTTAGACACCAATAGAAAAGGGAAACATAACATCGTGGGTATTACTTAAAGCCATTTCCTTTCAGATTGCAGTGTTGACATCTCAGAAATTCAGTGTAAATCCATGCCACTGAAACACATCTGACCTCCAAATAAGGGCCTGTTACAGCAACAGCAGTGCCCAATTTACCGGAGTTATTTCAATCCAAGACCACAGAACTCTTGTTGCACACATCAAGTTTTAGCTGGGTTTGAATGATTCAACAGGTTCTCTTGCCAATCAGCAGAGCAAACACCTTTCTGTACTTCCAGGTACATTACTTCCAGGTGTTCGCATAACAAAGTGAATATGCATCACCAGATCCGTGTGCCAGCGCCACTCTCGGGAATGGAGGGCACAGCATCTGCAGTGAAAAGGGGAGGAATTGTTTTGTTTCGGACACTGCAGATCCCAGGTGTGGGGTGGGCACCCTCCCTCGCTGGGTGTGGCAGGCCAGCCTTGCTGCTCTGCGAGATGCTCCTCCTCTGCAAGCTACCTTGTCTTACCAATCCACGGGTTTCAGGATAGAAACGATGGTACATTCATGGATTTGTTTGAACCGAAGTGGAACACTGGCATCTAAACAGAAGTCTCAATGACAAACTAACCCATTAAAAACAATATTTATGAAACTGAATGTACAGTTATTCAGAAACACAGATTATCCCTATCAGTACATCTCTGATAATACTGCAGCAAGCTGTTCCAGATTAGATTTTCTTTCTCTGCTTTATCATCATTTCTATTTAATATTGGCCTAGATCTCATTTATATGGGGTGGGCATGCCTAGAGACTCTACTGCATTAAATTAGAAACTGTATTTCCATATTATCTGTGACATTCACGTGCACCTCTATTGATATTTTTCCTTGGTTAATTAAGCACTGACTTGAGTATTAGTTCACATCCTGGCCTTCCTCTCAGAGGTGATTGTAAGCTCTACATTCTCTCCAGGAGCAAATATACACCAGCTGTGATAATAAGTGTACAAATTCTCTGTGCTATACCTTTTGCAGAGTCTATCTTCTGTCCTGTATTCCCACACCTATATTTAATATTTCCTTACCATTACATAATCTGCACCAAATATTTGTTCTCTGAGTAATCACAGAATAGTTGAGGTGGGAAGGAACCTCTGGAAGTATCTACTCCTACCCATTGTTCAGGACAGAGTCAGTTAGGACAGGTTGCCCTGGGCTGTGTCTAGTCATGTTCTGAGAATCTCAAAGGATGGAGACACCATAGCCTCCCTGGGTAACCTGTTCCAGTGTTAAACCAACTCGTAGTATAAAAGGTTCTGACATTCATATGGAATTTCCTGCATTTCAGTTTTTCTGTTCATCGTCTCTTTTCCTGTGACTGGAGACCAGTGAGAAGAGTCTGCTCCTGTCCTCCTTACATGGCTTGCCACATTTGCATTCTGTCATAAAAAGCAGCTTTGATGATGTGACTCACTCCTGGGTATTTGGGCATCTAACCTCAAACCTCAGAGTATCACATGCTTTAAAACACAAAGCCTGGTTGGGTATCAGGAAGCCAGGTAAAGTTTAGTATGTCAGTAGCCAGGCTTCTGACATTTCCTAGTGTTATACTACAGAGGAAAGCTGGAAATGCCTTTGTTTCATTAGTAAAATGACATGACATTGTTAATCTCCCAGAAGTATCTTCCACAGAAGAAGCAACATATTCTAGTACCTTTTAAGAGGGAATCAACCCAGAAACATTGAGAGAAGAACCACTGTGCATAAAATAATATGTTGTTTTCCTGAAGAGCTGAAGAAACTGATCCTGATCACCATTTCCCTGGTGCCAGCTGGCATCAGATGTTAACTACAGCCATAGGCAGCAATACCAGCTCCAACATCTCCTAAGGGGATGCAAGTACACAGCCGCCCCTCACACTTGCAGCTAAGATCCCTGGCATTAGACTTATTTCACCTGTCATAGTGCTTTAGAGGATATTAAAACAATTATGGAACTGGAGGAGAACTTCACCTACAAAAACTTGGATGAGTCACCTTTCCTGCGGCACTGTTGAGCTGTGCATGGATACAAGACAATACTGTTTAGCTATAGGTGTCTTTACCAGTTCTGTGAAATGATGTAAGGCTGAAGTTGTTAAGAGTGACTTGGGCAGGCAGGAATGCTCGAGCTGTGTATGAACAGGCTTGTGAGGGGAGGCTGTGTGCACTGCCTCACTGGTCCCATGTGCACATGGCAGTAACAGGAGAGTGGAATTTGAGAGTCTCTGTCTTTTCATCCAAAAAGACTAAAAAGAGCATGGCTGACGCACCCACCATTTAGTATCTCAGCTTGCTCTTAAGAATTCTTATAAACAGGCATAAAATGTTATTAATAACGTTTTTCTAACATAATAATGAGCAAAATCTGATGCTTTATAGCATTAATGCTTTATGATTTTCCTGGCACTAAATGAGGTCATTACTGTGCTGCTGAACCGATCACTGTTAGACCCCGAAGGGGTTCGTGTTGAGATGTCAGCAGTGAAATGACCATGCAAGTGGCCTGCCTGTACAAGTTGTGTTTTTTTCACACAAGTCAATGAAGCATAGAGTGACTGTCACAGCCCTTTGTTTGAAAACAGCAGCAAGAGAGCAGACTACATGTGCAGCTTCACAAGGCGTTAATCAGTTGCTCACACCATTTAATTATTATCTATTATTTTATGGTTTTGATAAAGTATTCAATGGAATTAAAGCCTGAGCATCACTTTCAGCCATTGTTATCCAATTTGGCTTTAGTGAAATTGCATAAACAAGTACACAATCTCAACATATTTCAGCACAGTTTCTGGCTCCAGGGATGTAAGTTCCAGGAACAGTTTGAGAGAAAATAAACATGATTATTAATAGAAGTGATAAAGGAGTAGGATGATTAAGCCATGTGACTATTGAACAAATACCGAATGAAATAATAAAACATCCATTCTTTTCACCCAGCTACTTAGATTTAAAATCACTTTTAGTCTTCTGTATGAATAACAAGTTCACCTGCATGTCCTCCTGAAGAGGACAGAATGGAGCTTCAGAAAATATTGCTCATGTTTTTCACAGACTTGTACAAAAGGTAATAGAGGTTATACAGGGGGTTGTAGAACATAAATTTACAGTGATGCTATAAGCAAAGGAAAGGAGATAGAAAGATGGAACTACCATATAACATATTAAGGAGTAATAATGTAAAGGCAAACAGTTCAGAATAGAGCACCCACTGCTTCTACCGTCACAGCTACTGATAAACTGAAAAATTAAGTTGTTCTGAAGGTGGAAAAGCATGAGACTGTATGACTCTGTCATCCTGTATGGCAAGCTCTCAACAAGGATTATAAATATACATCTCTCCCTGATGAGATATTCAGCAGTGAATGTGCTCAAAGATATGACTTTAATGGGACTGAACTGGACACAAAACATATTAATAATGCCAGTAAAACACACAAAGCAGACTTCAAGATAATGTTTATCTGTCCTACAAAAAGTGATATGGAAAAACTGCTCAGCACATGTGGTTGTAGAGTTTAAAACTGGATGAAGTATGCACCATCATCAATCATGCACAAAATTGCTGCAGTCTATTTTTTATGAATTTGTAGAAAGACATCTCAGAAAAGCTGACATACTACAAATGACTACATCTGTCAATCCAGTAAATTGGAAATTTACGCCTCCTCCTCCCTCTCCTCCCCATCACTTCCCAAGCAAAGAGGAGAACTCGCTTTTCCATTCAGAACCACCTTCCTCGTGCTGGTCAGCTGTCAGTGTGGCTATGGGGGAAAACGAGCAGCCTGAAGTTTGCAAGTGGCACATACAGGAAGGTAGCCAGAGAATTGTTCTCTGCCATGGCCTGATCAGTAAAACCTGAGGGAATCATCTGTGAGCAACAAGGGGTGGCTTCAGCATGGGAGGCACAGAAGGCTGCATAAGTAGCACCATAGAAAGCTGCATAGATTTAAGGTTGCCCTTGATAATTTGAAAAAGTTCAAAACTCTTGGAAGATCCTTTGAACATGAAAGGCATTGTCATTAGAACTGAGCACTACTAGGAGTGCATCACATTTAGCCACCTACAGTTTGAACAAAAGGGTGTCTTCACCTCTCAGTGCCCTTCTGTATAATCTATGTGTACAAACCATGGTCCAAGCATGGGAATCCCTGCCAGGGGGCAGAAACCCAGCACAGCAAAGCAATTCATCAACATTTCCACAGCCTGTTCCTCACACAGCTGTAACAGGCGACCTCACAATGGGATGTCACTCCCCTCTCTGTTGTCTCACTTTAAAAAACACAAATGCTGAGGCTGCCTGGGATTTCTTGGGGTTTTAGGTGTTTGTCCCACATTACGACTGGTCAGTGCTTGCCATCATCTGCCACAGCTGCAATTGCTCATCGCCAGCACAGGTTGGATGAGAGCTGCATATGTCCTGGAGGTCACACAATTTCCTTCACATTTGTCTTCAGAACCCTGACTAAACTTCTCTTTTCTTCTCCTTCTTCTTCTTTCTTTTTTTCTTCTTCCTTTTCTTTTTCTCCTTTTTTCTCTACTTAGTGTGGCACGTACATTCTCTAGTTTTAGTCAAATGTCCTTAAGAGAACAACCATTCTTTTAAATATAATAATTTTAATTACAACTACGTGCTTTTGTTTAAAAGTCGTCCAGATGTACAATAGTCACAGCAGTAATTTTTAAGAAATTTTAATCAGAAATAAATCAGTTATACTGTTCTGTCTTTAGCTATTCACTGAGAAGTGACACATCCCCTCCTCAGTCTTTTGCTGTCACTAACCATCATTAAGTACACTACACGAATTCTGTCCAAGTACTGCATCCTTCCACAGCATCCTGCTGATCTCCTCGTACCTATAGGTAGAGCAGGTAGGATTTTCAGTTGGTCCAGCTCTTCGGATGGACACTGGCTGTGGGTTTCAACAGACAGCTCCTGTTTGCCACACGTCCGCGCCTGGATATCCTTGGAAGCTTTTCAGGATTCCATCAGAAGCACTTGTTAGCCAGGCCCACTCTGAAATTCCTTATGAATTGATGCTTCAATAGGGCATCAGGCCAAGGAATTCAAGATGCTTTTCCTTTTACACCAGTCTAGAAAGTTTAGATTTCCTCAGTTCAAGCCATAAGACAGCCCTAACAGAAGGTAGGAGACAATACCAGCATCCTCTATGTCAATCTTCCATTTGGAATCTGTTCAGAGGCAGAATTTTTCATTTTCTTTTTCCTTTTGTCTTTTTTCCTTTAAAGGCCTTTATTTGCCATCTTTTCATCTGTCTCTTTTTTCTTTGGTTCCCAGTACTTTGGGCTAATACAGCAGGATATTAGTCTCCCGCAGAAAATACTGCTAATTAGTTTATTTATGTAATCATCACCAGCTTAATCTTGTAGGGTACAACCCAGCTATCAGGCTATTTGGAAGAAATTCTGCTCACCTCCATTTTTGCAACATGTTTGTACCAATCTGTCTTGTGTTTTCTTAAGGATTTATAAAAATAAAGTATGAAGACAGACTTTTCTCCTCCTGCGGTTTATCTAAAGACCAGGTTTTGTCACCGTTCCTCATACTGAATGGTCACTTATGACATATATTCTTTAATTGATTTCAGTGGGATTTCTCATGTAGTGTGCATGGTAAAATCTGGCTTCATAAGCATAAATAAATGCCCTTCTCCCCCAGGCAAGGAAGGGCTTCAAAAGAAAGACTCTCTGCTCAGAAAAAGACCTTTATTAATTCCAGAAAATTAATACAGCAGCACTAGCAGGACCACAGCTTCTAACATACAGAACCAAGAGTTCTATTTTCAGTATAAGAACTAGAAGGATTTAATGCCACTATTTCATCTCGTTCAGTGGCCTGACATCCTCACTTGGCTCAATTCCCCTTTATGTTATGATCCTGTTTACTCAAATGGTTTTGCCACTCCCTTCTATTTCCGTTAAAGGTTTAAGTCCCTCTTCAATCCTATGGACATCCAAGCCTTTTAAAAGCAAAAGATTGCTTTAAATTGTCATTGATGCTTTAGGAAGGAACTATCAGGAAATATGGTAGGACTCACATTATAGTTCCACTGTCAGTAGATAGCTTTTGTGATTCAATAATAATACAAGTCACTGTTTGCTCAACAGATTCCTAAAAAATACATATTTTCAAAGAGAATCCTGCCCAAAGAACCACAGGAAACCTCAACAAATAAACAAAACAAATTCCTGATGTTTTTTTGGTTTCTGTTCCTCTACTAAAAGCAGCCTGGGGTGATGAGAGCAGCTGGCCCCATGGCCACCTTTCACCAGAGATTTGGCATTTCAGCCCCCTTTAGACCAAAGCTCAGACTGGAATTTATTTCTACTGTGGCTTTGCCCAAATAAAGCTCTTCAGACAAGCAAGGGGTGCAGTTCTTACACCTCCAGTAGGAAGGGAAAGGCTTTCCTACTGTAACAACTCAGTTACTTTCACCAGTGTCCAATTCTGTCTATCAGTAACACAGAAGATGTAAATCAGGCTGAGATGGGGCTGAAAAGACAAGGAAAAATGTTGATGGCCAAACCAGCAGGGTGGCATTCTTGTCTTCCTGCTTTTGCATGCTCCAGAATCCACATCTCTGAGCAACAGGAATGAAGATGCCCAGTTCATAGGACACATGGATGTGCAGCCTTACTTGGAGGTAAAACTGCTACTGCTGTTTTCTTGCAAAGTACCTGAGTCAGCAAATACATACAGATAGGTACTGCTGCAAGCTGAGTGTCTCTCAAGCCCAAGGCTAGAGATAAGCACATTTGTATTGATTGCAAACCAGAATATTCCATGATTTCAATCCTGAAGGAGTTTTATTCCAAGGAAAACTAAAATACAAGAAATTCGTTCCATCCAAATGAGGGAGAAGGGAGCTGTTAATGACAGCTGAATTGCACCCAGGGCTGGTTAGGCCATGCCCACACCACAGGCAGCACTGCAGGGGTTCAGCCCAGCACCAAGGGCTGCTGCAGTGGGGCCAGAGCACTCCTGCGGCTGCACCAAGGCCTGGCAGGCAAGAGCCAGGCAGGGGAGGCTGCCTCTGCAGCTCCTGAGCAGCTGAGCAGCCAGGGGCCTGTGCACGCTGGCATCTTCGTGGGACTCGGGTCAGGGAGTTGGAGGCACGGAGGGAAGTCTCAGGAAAAGCAGCTCCAGGTGCACTGGCACTCATCTGTGCTGTGCCCTCCTAAGCAAAGAGCTGCCTGCAGGCAACATCAGCCTAAATGCCAGTCTGGATTATCCTCTGCTCTTGGACTCACCAGGCAGGGGAGAGAAAAAAGCACTGAGCTTGCTGTGGAATATCTGGATCCAGGAATGTCTGGTTCCTGCTAAATCACAAACATCTTGTGGAAACACCCATAAATGACAGGGAAAGGACAATTCACTGTCAGTTAAGTTTCTGTATCTCCACAGAAAAGTGCCACGAGAGAAGGCAGAAAGCAGCAACCTAAACAACAAGAGAAATGATCCTGCTCCAAGAGGTCAGTACAGCTCTGTGTGCACCACCCCCGGGCCATGGCAGGCTGAGAGCACGTGCTGGCACAGGCACTTCTGAGACACTTCACAGCATATTGAGGCTTCCCAACAATGCAGAAATACTCTGTAAATTGTTTCCAATCATTCTGCCTTCCCATTCTCAACTGAAATAGAGGATTTGGCTCTAAAAATGTCAGTTACATGAAACAGCTGAGAAAAATACTGGGGTGACAAGCTCAGTTTTTTTAAAACTTGTGAAGTAGATGAAGAATATTCATGTAAATACTGTAACAGATTTAAAGAATTAGAAATTAATTAGGTCAAAGTAATGTCAGTCAAGACTTTGCAGAAAATAGCATTAATTTTTAGAATAGCTATAGTCATCATGTTAGAATAAACATAAAAAAAATAAAAATAGGAGACTAATTTATGACACCTTAAAAAAATTGTAAAGGGTGGTCACTCAGTGTTTTGCTAAACCATATGACTTTGCAGACTTGCATTTCATGCATCCAAATTAATCTTATAAGGCATTTGGAAGACTTTTGGAGGGATTTTTGGACTGATTCTGAATGAGCAGGAAGCTGACGAATTTAACGAAAACAGAAAAAAGAAATTAGTCTAGGCACATTTCAGTAACTTGATCAAGGTTAACTCCTTTCTTCTTCCCAGTAATGTTTTGTGTCTCTCCCATCACAGTATACCAGAAAGAGAAGGGCCAAATGCAGCAAGTAGATGAACCTTGGGAAAAAATCAGGAAAAAACACAAAAAATTTCCCAAGCAACTTCTTGAGACACTCCTGGACAAATTCTTTAAGGGTTCAGTGGTGTGCTAATTTTGGCTGGGACAGAGCTAATTTTCTTCGTCGTGGCTGGTATGGGACTATGATTTGGATTTGTGCTGAAAACAGAGTTGATAACCCCGGGATGTTTTAGTTATTGCTGTGCAGGTCTTACACAGAGCAAAAGGCCTTTTCTGCTCCTCACCCCACCCCGCCCCACCCCCGTGCTGGAGGTGCACAAGGAGCTGGGAGAGGGCACAGCTGGGAGAGCTGACCCCAAGTGACCAAGCAATATTCCAGACCCTGTGATGTCATGCTCAGCATACCAAGCTGGGGAAGAAGAGGGAAGAGGGGATGTTCAGAGTGATGGTGTTTGAATTCCCAAGTCACCATTACACATGTTGGAGCCCTGCTGAACACTGCCTGCCCATGGGAAATGGGGAATGAATTCCTTGCTTTGCTTTGTCTGTGTGCTTTTGCTTTACCTGTTAAACCGTCTTTATCTCAGCCCAGGAGTGTTCTCACTTTACTCTTGGATTCTCTCCCCCGTCCCGCAGGCGGGCAGTGAGTGAGCAGCTGTGTGGGGCTGGGGTTAAACCATGACTGACAGAATGGTCATCTCCAACCTCATAAAGACTTCCACAAACCTGCAGCTATGTCTTTTTACAAATATGTATCATGAAAATACTTTAAACTGATTATTATTTTATTTTCCATTATTTATTTCTTCACCACCACCAACACATACAAAATTCATCTGATGCACAGAACGATGAACAAGGTAACACGGACTCTTGCTACTTGCTGTTGATAATAAGAGATTTTTTTGTCTCTCTAGACTAATTTTTATTTCATGCTTCTGAGTTTTGGGCCTTACCATGAGGTTTGAGCATCAAAGCACCGCAGCACGGAACAGGACATGTTTGCCACACATTTTAACACCAGAGGCAGCTGCTTCTGTTGTCTACTGGCTAGAGCCTGTTATACAACACATGGTACAAAGAGCAAAATAGACTAAAACATTTCATATGGAAGACAGCATTGAGGACTTACATAGTGATGGGTGACAAAATATTAATTAGATATGGCAAGCTATCCAGGGGAATGAAAGACAAAGAACAGGCAAAACCTGCTCGTCCTTACTGGCTTTGAACTAATGACACATCAAGCAGGAGCTTACTGCCTTCAGAGCCAAAGGCACGAATAATTTGACACTTCTCAGAGGACTGTTGATTTTACCAGACATTGAAGGGCAGTGAAAAGTTTTTCCTAGTGACAGAAGTGGCAAAACTGCCACTGATACTATAATTCAGGCTTGAAGTCCTGGAATCAAATTTTTTGAAAGTCTTTTCAGTTATAGCTTTTTCCCTGCCTAAGCAATTATTTAACTATATTTCTTTTATATTTTATAAATATTTTATATTTATATTTCTTTTGTGTATTTCTTCCCTGCCAACTCCTCCTTTGCAGAAAGTGGCAAAAGATGAGCCTTTCATAACAAAAGTATGCAAGTTACTAAGATTAGTATCATTATTTGTTGATCTTTTTTCTCAACAAATTTGCGAGCTGTACAGTAAATATAACAAATACAAGCAAGTGAGCGAGGTGCATTAAAGAACTAAATATTTTTAATCAGTGTGACTAGATTAAACAGCTTCTTAAATATTTCAATGTGGCAATCCTTTAGGAAGTGTTTATGACAAGCTTATAGCGGTGCCAGGCAAAAGACAAAGTGGAATCTATCCAGGCTCATCCATATTTAAATGTGTGTGCTCAGTGCAAACACGGCTTAGGGAACGGCGATGACATCTCCAGACTTACGATAGGTGGCAGCAGGAATGTTGGCAGAGCAACCAGGAGAGATGCAGGAGAAAAATAGGGAAGCTGACAGCAAGAAACCATTTGAAGGTGCAAATGAGCTCAGGAGAGAAAAAGACAAAAGAGAATGCAAGTCTTGCAGGCCAGGATGGGCTATAGGTCGCCAGGCTATACCAAACTTCTTGCAAAATTTTTGCCTTGGGATATTGTGAGGATATGAGTGAAGAAAAGACAGCTGCTATAAAATAATTTGGTTCTCAAAATTTTGAACAAACTATTTCAAAATAAGGGGTGTGGGAAATCTGAGATGCAATAAGGTGGCCAAATATTTCAGATACATGAAGAGCTTCAAGCTGCCAGGAATGAGAGGAAGACAGTGGGCATGGATCAAGCCCTCATGAACAGCAGCCTAAGTGAAAAAGCAATGGGAAAAGAAAACATTTCCAACATTTCTTTCTGAGCTGTGCCAGGGGCTGTGACTACAGCCTGTCTTTCTGAGGTGGAAACCTCTTCCTCTGCAGTTCAGCATGCCCTGTCTGCACGGCACATATGACTTTAACAGTCACTGCAGGGACGTGGGTGTCCCCAAATTGCTGGAGGCTCATGTGTCCACATGCCAGCCCTTCCACGTTTCATTTCTGGCCAGTAATTCAGTTATGGAAACAAAGTACAGCTCATATTTTCTGCCAATTCAATTTATTCTCTCCATCTGGAGCATAGTCCAGCATTACAATACAAGATTAGTCTTTTCCAAGATACCCATCTGCAGAACATAAGCTATCAAAAGGTAAAGCTCCATTCTGTCTCCAGCTCCTACCACTTTTAAACACTGACAAACCCTCAGTTTTTCCACTGTATCACGTTAAAACTAGTCAGTAGAACAACAGCTTTTTTTTCCTCTTCCTCCCCAGTAAGATCACAGCTTAGTTCCAGTCTCAGAGGGTCTCTCTGGCATATAAGCAGATATCAGATGGCTGGAATTAGATTGAGCAACGTATATATATCATGGAGTACGTCTGAATGTGGAATTGGCAAACTTTCTTTGAGGGAGAGAATCACTGAATAGACAGTCCAAGATGAGGAAACAATCGTCATCACAAGTCCTACTCCAGAAGCCACATCTGAAATCACAGTGATATTCTACCCATAAATGGAATTTGCTTAAAGTGGCCATTTAGTAGGACATTTGAAAAGCAGTCAAACACTGGGACAGAGCTGAGCTCTCAGCAAAGCACTGGTAACAGTGTGAGCACTGAGGAGGAGAACCACCACAGAAACACTGACCACACATGCAGCAGCACTGACCTAAACACGAGATCAGGCATACTACCATGATCAGATCAGTCTCTGTGTTCTGATCAATGCCGAAGGAAAAAAAGCATCTACTGCACAGGTAACTCTCCAGGTTACTGGGTTTACTCTGTAAGAGCTACCTGTGTAATTGATGTGCACAAGCAGCAACACGAGATGAAAATATGCCTCAAGGAAGAAGGGAAGAGGCCAAGCAAATAGAACAGGAAAGGAGAAAATAAAAAAGGGGGACTACCAAATCTGCCTGTATTTCTGCTCCTTCTTATTTCCTTATTGCCAGTATTTTGCACAAATATTCTGCAGTTACAATACAGAGATCTCACAACCCAGAGACAAAACTATAAATATGTCAACAGTGGCATTTTCCACTTAGATCTATATAAACTTTTAGAAAGGGGAAAAAAAACAAAAGCAAACTTTTGAATTTGCCTGATCTCCAGTTTTTGGGTTCCTTTTTTTTTATAATCACCGATTAAGGTTTGAGGTCAGCAGTCTCTGAATGCTCAGTATTTAATTAGCATTAGGCACATAACCAGACACTGTTGTATCTAACTTCTGGTTTGGGACTTAGTGTTGTAGGCTTTCCACTGATAGCACTTGGCGACAGTCACCCTCAGGAATTACATCTTCATTAGTACAAAAACCCTCTCTTTAAATTGTTGTGTAATCCTAATTCTGCTTTTAAAATACTGAATGCAAGAAGAGCTGTTCCTTACAGTATTGCTACCTTAAAAACAGATTCATTTTCATATTTGTAGACACTGATGGTTTCTTTTGTAATTCTATATGCACAAAAAACTTTTTCTGCTCCTGCCAATACCCCAATTTGCATGCTTTCTGTCACATCAAATGAAACTGCTCATTGGAAATTGGGACATAAGCTGCCACTTGCATTCATGAATATGTGCCCGCTTCCCTTTAGCACTTGACATTGTAATGTACCTTGAGCAGTTCTGCAGGTGAAAAGGCCAGTCATTATCAGCAGCCACAGGAGATAAGAAATATATGGGGAAAGCTTATCTGAATCTGAAGAATTTCAGCTTCAGCAAGTTTTTCACACTATTCGGTCCTTAAAAAGAAACATGAAAGAAGCTTTTCTCCCTCTCTGTTTCTGGAGGTGGGTCTTTGCATATTCACAGCAACCTGCACAAGGATTTCCGGCTGTACATCCACTGTTTCCTGAACTGCACTTTACAGGGTAAGAAATGAGACAGGGTGACTCTCCCACAGCAACTACAAGAGGCTTCAACCCATTAAAAGATGCTTCAGTGCAACGAGGCTTAGTGAGCATGTAGGTACCAGTGTCTCTTCACAGCTGCTCCACAACAGCATTAAACACTCCGAGCCTCAGTGTAACAATAAAAAGAAAGCCATTGAAGTGACCCACTGAAATAATTTGTGCAGTCTAACATAGTAATTTATTAATTTGTAATTTCTCTTCAGGTGCACACTGATCATAGCTCCAAAAGTATAAAAGCACTATTCCTTCTTGGTTGAAACTTATCTCCTGTGGTAGCTGCAGGTCTCCCAGGATCAGCCTTGTTACAGCTCTGTGGAAATGGAGAGGGTTCACCACAAGATTGTTCACACTGGGTTTGCTCACACGATGAACACAGATCTGGGTTAGAGCCTTGGGCTCTATCCACTGCACTGCCTGTCACGTGTGTCTGATCAACTGAGTGGTCTGCAGGGTCATATTGTATTTAGCTTAATCAATTGACTCAACCAACTGAAAGGGCTCTGTCTATATTGAGAAGTTACCTGGGAAAAAATGCACACCTATTTCCACATGAGATCCTGCTCCCATGGAAGACAGGCAACATTCCCACTGACTTCAGACAATTCAAAGTCAATCTACCAGCTGTTTGGCCAAAAAGAATTTAATCTTATTTTCAAATCCAGGCAATTCAATTTTACACCCAGTTTTTAACTTTTACCTTCATTTTCCTCAGCACTTTATTCTTTTGTCATTGTTTTTTCCTGTCCCAGCAGTGGTTTTCCAAGGAAAACTATTCATCTCAATGTTCGTGAGACTGACGGGGCTCATCACCAGCTCACAGAAATGATGGAGATAAACAACATGCAGTTTATTCAGATTAATGGGTGTGATAACACTGAGCTCATGGCCGGAGCAAACAAAAGGCCTTTACAAGGTGATGATGACTGTTGTTCTGGTGAACTATGAGCAATTTCTACAGACTGGAAATTGGCAATTAAAAGATTCACTCTCTGCTGTAGGCATCTATTAATAATAAGCCCTCCTAAAGAAAACAGGGGGTTTTGAAGACAAATTGTCAGCCACATCTCCTTTAATCTAGAGTGCCCCAGGAAGTGGTTCTGCCAATAGAGTAACTCAGTCTGCAGCAGAGAACAGCTTTCAAATAAAGGAATGGTGCTTGAGAAGTAAGACAGCCTGCAGCTGAATATTTTAAGATTTCACATTCTGATGGAAAGAATTTTATTTACAGTTTGATGGCCCTTCAGGTTTGCTGGGAATAAAAACAAACACATATGAAATGAACAACTAAGAAGTGATTTTGTGTGGCCATAGCTCTATAATACATTTATGGTGACTACTCTGAGGGCTAAGTTCAATTGGATTGCTTCGGATTTGTATCACAGCACTATATTCTATTCTCATTTGAACTGGTATCATTCTGGAGTACTTTGATTAACAATAGTGGGATTACTCCAGATTTGCATTGAAGGCAGGCTGCCTTTGCACTCTATCATATGAACAGTATTACTAGGACACTGGCTTCTTAAACACATGGCACTCAGCTAGAAGCCTTTTTACAGTGTTCAGGTGAGGCATCAACAAGAACAAAGAAACCTCCACAATTAACCAACACCAATAAAAATAAGATTAGGTTATTTACAAAAACTTTCCAGATTCACAAGGATTAGAAATATGCCGATGAAAACTATATTTTTTTCTTATTGTTTCTGAAATCATTAATCATGGTGCTGAATATCAAAACTATCATTTAGATGCAGCTGGAAAAATAACTCATCCACAGCTGAACTGGAACCAACTCCTTAAAAATCAGTAAATGAGCAAATTTTTAATCATTACTAAGTGCAAAATTATGCAGAAATGCTGAGGGTTCCCAGGCTGCACTCTCTGCAGCTGTCTGCAGCAAAGCCCGCTTGAAAAGGAGGAATAGATTTCCACTGCAGCTATTGCTATCTTTACATTTCTCTCTTACCCAGTACACCATGACCCTTTACTTTGTACAGAACATGGAAGGATACTCCAATGCATCCTTTTCAACAATACAGGTGCAGAAATAGACTGTGTGCCCACGTGGAGATGTTCTTCCCTACTGTGATGGGTTGGCTGGCAAGGTTTTTGGGAGCATGGGGTCCAGGGGTGGCCTCTGTGAAAAGTAGATAGAGCCAACGCCAGCTGGCTCTGAGACAGACACAGCACTGGTCAAGGCTGAGCCCATCAAGAAGAAAGGTAGAGCCTCTGGGATAATAGATTTTTAAAAAGATGGGGGTGAAAACCTGCAGCAGAACAGCAGCAGAGAGAGGAGTGAGAACATGCGAGAGAAAAAGCCCTGCAGACCCACTGGTCCATGGGGAAGGAGGGGGAGGAGGAGCTCCAGGCACTGGAGCAGAGATTCCCCTGCAGCCTGTGGTGCAGACCATGGTGAGGCAGCTGTGCCCCTGCAGCCCATGGAGGTCATGGTGGAGCTGAGATCCACCTGCAGCCCATGGGGAACCCCCCACTGGAGCAGGGGGATGCCCAAAGGAGGCTGTGACCTCGTGGAAGGGACCCACACTGGAGCAGTTTGTGAAGAACTGCAGCCCAGGGGAAGGACCCATGTTGGAGAATGTTGTGGAAGACTGTCTCCCATGGGAAGAACCCCATGCTGCAGCAGGGGAAGAGTGTGAGAAGATTTTCCCCTGAGGAGAAAGGAGCAGCAAAGACAACTGTGATGAACTGACCACAGCCCCCATTCCCTGTCTCCTGGAGCCACTGGTGGAAAGGAGGGAGAGAAAATGGGGAGTGAAGTTTGGTCTGGGAAGAAGAGAGGGGTGGGGAGAAAGTGTTTTAAGATTTGGTTTTATTTCTGATTTTGATTGGTAGTAAATTAATTTAATTTTTCCAAGTTGCGTCTGTTTTGCCTGTGACAGAAACCGGTGAGTGATCTCTCCCTGTCCTTATCCCAACCCATAGGCCTTTTGATATATTTCCTCTCCCCTGTCCAGCTGAGGAGGGGAGTGGCAAGACTGGCTTTGGGGGCACCTGGCATCAGCCAGGGTCAGCCCACCTCACCTGTTATTCTCATAAAACCCTTCTAACACTTCCAACACTTCTGTTTGAAAGCAGCCAGCAAACTCAGCCTGTCCAGTGGAGATCCTAGGCACCAGCTCTAACAAGCTCGCAGATCTGACAAAGCCGCACCAGGGACACTCTGTCCCCATTCCAGAGGAGAGAAGAGATGTGCTCAGTCCCGCCTGTCATTACAGCAGGCAGCTCTTGCCCTGTGGCAGATTGCTCTTACTACACAAGCATCGAAGGACTCCTTCTCATAAATAAGACAGCAAGATTGTATTTCATGATCATCCCAAATATAGTTTGAGAGAAATGTTGCATTTATTCACAAAAAATGGCCATGAATCAATAGGAAGTATAGTAACACAACTCTTGAAACTGAAGACGATTTTCCAGTGAAGTAACAAACTGAACAGAAGTGCAATTTTATGATTCTATAATTATAAATTTTCTTTGAAATGTAACTTAATTGTACCTTGCCAAAGTATTTATAGATATAAAAGTAATAAAATGTATTTCTAAAGTATTAACCTGAACTCTACATAGCTCACTGATGGAAAGCTCCATACTTTTTAGGACAGCAACCTATCCATAAGACATGGCAAGCAGCAGATTTGTTCTGGCTCTTTTACAAACACTGTTTGTTTGCTAAAGCACAACAAATTGATATGTTGCTCTATGTGCTGTATACTCAGGATTTCACAAAATGAATAACAAATCAGACAACGTTTAATGTTGGAGGAGCACCATTAAAGTACCTTGCAAATGTCTGTGTCACAGGTGTTTTGCCACAGATTCTACCCCATGAACACACAGCTGGTTATCATCATATAAGGTAGAGTTCAGATAAAAGGAAGATGCGACATGTTGGTTAATCAGGGAGAAGACAAAAAGAAAAAAATTACGCTTCTGTCTCTAACTCTGTTTTCTGCATCACTGAGCAATGAGACACAATGTCATTTATTCCAACCATATAAACCATGACCACATATTTGCAGATGCAATTACTTCAACTTTATATTCACTAGCTTGGAAACAAGCCCCATTTGTCTCCTTCCTCAAGGAAAATAGGAGCCATAATGCAGAAATGGAGAATAGAGATGTCACATCCTTTCAATCCACCCTCGCAGCTTCCTTGTCTCTGATACCAAACCCTGTTCCTGAGTTCCTGGGGACAGGTTTCCATAGGTCTCACAGGAACTGATCTGTAGTAAGATTAGTTTTGTGGGATAAAGATACGAGGAAACAGGGAAAGATGAAAAGGTGTCAAAGTGGACAAGCACCAGGATACAAATTCAGAGCTTCCCTAAGGGGCAACTCTCAGAGATGAGCAACAGCTCTAATGCTCTTTGCAAATATTATTCCTCTGCTGTTGGCTGGCTAAATAGCCAGCTGAAGGACATTTTACTCATTCAAACTTACTGCTAGTAGAAAGCAGCAATTTACTTAAGAGCAGAGTACTTCAAAACAGCTTTTTGTGCATGTTTCTAGGCATTAACAACAACACTATAAGCCTCTCTTTAGACAAATAGCAAACTGATGCAGCACTGAAGTCCCTGAAAATACCAGAGCATGTTCTCAAAGAGGAATAGAAGAACTAAGAATTGCTCATGTAAAATTTCCAAACCTCACTGAGCTACAGGAAGGCAAAGTCCAGTGTCAAGATCTAGATTAATTTTGTCCTTGAACATTATTAAGCTAGTGAACAAAATGAAAGACTAACAAAGGGAAAAGATCAGACCAAAACAATATAAGAAAAGAATAATTTTCCTAAAAAGAACGTTGGGGAAAAGAATCATTGTGTAAATGCAGCATGAAAGATATCAAGGCAGAACAGTACAATGAAGCTGGATGCACCTGCAATGATGATACACATACTAGTCCTAGGACAGTGAGGGGAAATTATTTTAGTATCTTTGCTGCACAGATACATTCTTAACACATTAATACTTCAAAGGCTGAAAAATTCATAAACACACACACAAGGCATTAGCATTGTATCTGTATGTTGAAGCGCATTTTCACATGGTCATGCTGATAAAAGCAGATTATCCCATTAATGAGATAAATAATTACAGATGCACTTCATGGAAGAGCATGTTATTCTAAGAAAATTGCTATAATTACTGGAGGTGCCCTGCAAAGTATTATCCATTCCTAGCAGGCTGAATCTTAAAACTTTGACTCAGCTTTTAATAAAATATCCTAACTAGAAATGTTAGCTATGCCCCTAATAAATAACCCTGAAAATAAACAGCTAGTTTATAAATTATGGGCACTGTCCATCTCTATGTAGACAACTCTGTATACTCTAGACATAAAGCCAGTGCTCATCAGATAAAAAGAGGGCAACTTAATTGCTAGAAAGTGAGTGACAAGACAAGGAAAAGGAAAATCACTAATGGCCTAGTGGGCGTGGATCCCAGAATGATCTCAACAATACCATGAAATAAAATATTAAAATAAATGTGAAATGCTAACAGGCCACATACTAACAACATTTATAATTTTCCTGTCTCTGCTGAGTTAGATACTTGAGAGTAAGTATGGGAACTTCTTTTACTAGAGGCAGCTAAACACAAAGTCTAATTCCAACTTTGATATTTCCACCACAAAGTCAGTAGTTTTGACTGAATTTCAACTTTAAAGCCATACTGCATAACTATAAACAGTAATATTTGAATTCTCTCTGTCAAACTGGCCTAGAAAAATGGGACTTATTTGACATCCTCCTATCTACTTAGTAAGGAAACTAATACAAATATTTTTATACTGTAGATGAGCAAAAAAAGCTAAATGCTGCTGTCTAGAGATATTTCCTTAGAAGTCCAATGATAACAGAATACTACTGACAGAATACAGATATAAGAAAGAACATTCTTATTACTACATGGCAATTTGTTTTCTCTCTTCCCCACTCCCATCAGCCCTGACATCCTTGGACCATTCCAATTTATTCCATTTTTCCTCAAAGCCATGGTTTTTTAGATCTGTGATCCTTCTGGCTACTGTCACTGAGGACTAGTTGATCCAAGTGTTCCTTAAGTGCAATGTGCCAAATGGGTCAGACCATTCCAGCAGAAGAGGGAAGCCTGGGGCATTTATACACCTCACCTGCAGGGCTTCAGATTGGACAGCTCAAGTGGTGTTTGTTATTTGCACAAGAGTAGAGCACTGTTGACTGAAGTGCAATTCAGGATGTGCTGAAGTTCTCTGGACTCCTGCCTGCAGAACTCTCACTCAGTTCTGCTGCTGCAGCCATCCTTCCTACCTGTGCTGTCCTTACTCTTTTCAAGGTGTCTTCACATTTTTTCAGTTCATTTCTCTAATTTATAAACATTGCTTTGAGCACTGATCCTATCCTCCAAAATGCTTACAACCCTTCAATCCTAGTGTTAATCTGCAAGTTTAACAATCACGCTCTCTAATACGTCAGTGAAACACTAATGAAGCTATTAAACATTTCCAGCCTGAGTGGCCCTGTTTGACTTAGGGATGTGGTTCCATGTATGGCAAATTTAAACTTCCTGATAACAGGGTTTTAAACTACCTTTTCTGGTCTCCCCAGCTGAAACACATTCTACAGGGAAGTCCTGACTCAGAGCTCTAGTCTCAATCCATGTCTATGTCCTTTCTCTTATGATGAGGAGGTAATAGTGTCTTGTTTTCAGTCTCAGAGTCTTTGTTCATGTAGCAGAACCACCAGTGCAATTCCATGAATTAGTGATCAAATAGGCAGGGAATAGACAATTCAAAATATTCAAAATACTTTTGAAAGATTCAAAATATTTTTATGCCAGTTAGATATGTGGTCAGAACACCAACATTTCTCTCCCTTCCTGTCTGGGAAGTTCTATTTTGAACTGCTGTGTCAGTTCCTGGTGTTTTAATGGTTTTTTGCAAGTTGCATATACCTTGAGACTACAGTAAACATATTTTATTGAATAGAAAATAAAATACCCAGAAATCACCAAGTTTTATATATCACATCAGTGAAAGAAGATAAATGCAAAGGACCTACTATACAGCAAAATGATGAATTGCGCTGCTGGTTATTTCTGCCAGCCACAGGATCTGTGATAGTCAAAAAGCAAGATGCTGAAAATGTACAGTACCCTCTTCAAGTATGTGCCTTTCTGACCATTAATCCCTGCATTTGTATGGATCCTGTAACACAGTTGTGCAAGTTCTTTCTATGTCACAAAAGACCCTTTTCCTTTTTTGCCCAATTGCCACTTCTTTACTTACTAGACATAAACTAAGCTATAAATGCCCTAATATGTGCATCTGCACCCCCTGAATAAAGGGCCTTACAAATTATATTTGCAAATTTTGGAGTCACTCCATATCAATCCTTTAGTCCATGTACACTCCCACTTGTGTCTTCAGATATTCCTCATGTGAAGGTCTCTGTAAGCTGGTGTTGACTCGCGCTGCCAATGGCGAGCAGATGACACACTTCTCTTAAGGGGAGAATGGCTACAGTCTCAATTAATACCTTTATTTTTCTCTTCCCAATATGCCACCCCTCAAGGACTAGCCACGACAAACCCTATTTTATAAGCTGTCTGCATTGGTATGCCTGTGGTGCAGCAGCATTTGGAGCACGTCCACGACGTGCTGCATGCAAATGGCTCTCCCGTGAGACTTTCAAAGAAACCCTTCTGCTACTGGCACATGAAGACGAGTTCCAGGAGTTCTGTGACAGGTGAAAACCACTTTTGCTCTGTGGTGATAAAGGGATGAATAAATGCATATTATGGCAGGAAGTCAGACTCTGTCTTTGGGCCTGTATTAGCAGTGAAAAGGTTTCAGTGTAAGAACTGAAGTTGTTTTGCCTGCATCTGCATCAGTAGAAGCTGGTCCTTTCTTTACAAGCCTGAATTACCTGCTGTTGCAGCTCAGTGCTACTATTAAGAATCTCTTTGGCCAGCGTGATGAAGGCAGAGAGCCTATGAATGGAAAACTGTCTTGACTCCAAGCAGGTGTGATGTCTGAAAGATGCAGATGACAGTTTGATCAGGCATCCTCCTTCAGGCTGGTGCTTCAGTGTAATGGAACAGACTTGCTTCATGGAGAACTTCTAATGCTGCTAAATGGTTATTTACAGGCACATAAATAGCTGGAGTTCTAGAAAATAATGAACATAAACATGAGAGGTTTTTTATAGGACCCCCTATCCTATTCCTCATACAGGGGCTACAAGAAAGGCTTTGTAATCTCTGTATCTTAATCCCTGGAAAAGTAGAGAAAAAAGGAAATCAGTCAGTGACAGCAAATATGCCATAGCAAAGATTCACTTTGACTTCCAAAATGTGTCTGATGTTTTGGAATGCTTCTCTTTTTGAACATTCAGCTTGAAAGACAAGAGGGGGACTTCAACTTCGAAAGTGCTGAGCATGCACTGTCTGTAAATCAGATCCTCTTTAAGGTGCTGTATGTCAGGCTAGATTTGAAAATTTGAGATCAAAGTTTTACTGACCCGCTTTAAAATATCACTTTGTGTTAAGTTCCTGCTGCAATAGAAAAACAAAAATTGTAACAGAACTTTCCTAGAACTTCCAAAGATGAGAATATACAGATTTAAACAGAAATCTAGGAGCAAGGACAGCTAATTGTCTTTCTCAAAGCTGCCCTCAGATGGCATTAACGTATTGAATCTTGACTTGGATTTCACCTAAATGTTTTTTTTGCGAATGACTCAGTCCCTGCACCTTAAAGAATTCCACTTTAAGGCCAATATACAGCTCAAACCATACAAAAAAAGGTATTTTTTAGATAGAAATTTTGAATATTATTAATTAGATGAGGGAATATCTTTGGTGAATATTAAAAAAAAAAAAACAAACAAACAGAGAAATTACATAATAACTTTTTGGCATTAACTGTGTTTATCTCAATTTTTCTGTCTCTCTGAAGGGGAAAATAAGATTCCCCTACTTGTAAAGCAGGGTGAAAATTCTGGAGAAATGAAAAATGAAAAAAAAAAAAAAGGAGATACCCAGGCACTTTTGAGAAAATAATTTAAAGAAAGGGCTAATGCTTGTTAGTTCATTCTCTTCCTATTCCCTATCTGCTCTTTTGTTTTATTTCCTACACATACATGCTCACACATCCTTGTATGAAGCCGACACTGAAGAAAACAGAGTAACACCAGGCAAGACCTCAGCAATTGCACTCTCAAAGCAATGAGCAGACACCAGATCTACTTCTCAAACATGGAATTGAAATGACATGTGACTAAAGACAGAATTTGCAGTGGAAGCAGTTCTAATGAAAATATGCAAGAGTTTTGGAGCTGCTGGCTAGTAAGAAAACAGTTGTGACCCAGAATGGGCACAGACAGGTTTCTCTGCTGTCCTCCACTGGCTGGGTGTGATCTATTCCCATGCTCATGAGCGATTCCACTCTGCCAGAAGGGATCTTCCCAGCTTTGCTTTGAGTGATGGCAGTTTTGTAGCAGGATACTTCAGTGACATGGGAAACTCAATTCGTAAGCATTCCTTATAATGCTGTGTTTAAGGGATGTCCTCAGAGCAGTTTTCATGTTTGTACCTTGCAGTAATCATTGCTTTGTTCTACTGAACTGTTTCTGCTTATGATTTTCTGCATCACAAAGTCCATTCTTGTTTTAACATTCTCAAAAACAGGTGTGAGATACAGGATATGGTATTAAAGTACACAGCATTAGTAACTAACTTTATAATTTACATGAATCAAAGAAAAAACAAAATATGAGTCTATACAGTTGCCACTGTCAGTTTTCTTTTAGAGTGACAGGGATACATATACAAAAATCCTCTGTGCAGTTTTATCAAGTTATCCATCAGTGGCAGAAGTCTAGGCCTCCACTCCCAATTTTCCATGTTGTACCTCAAGCCCAGCTTCTCTTTATGCCCTCATCAAAAATACAAGCTATTTTCTACAATTATCGCAAAAAGGATTCAGTTAAGAGGAGTGTCACATGAGTAAGGAGTAGTTCTGATGCCCAGACAGAAACAAGAGATGACTGTGACCAGTGAGTTGAGTCAGTGAATTAGAAATTAGGATGAAGGTAAGTGAACTGAAGAACTCATTTATTCCCACTGAGAGGGCCGATATTGCACCCAAGGGATGTGGAAATAGTGCACAGGTCTTTGCACAGAGTGAAGTTTGCTGACAGTGAACAGACATTGCCTCACTGGAGATGCTGAACCCACTTTTTCACTGGTTTTTAGATTTCCATCCTAGCAACTTTGGAAAGAAGCGTGACTTTGCTTTATATATGAACATTTCTGTCACCTATATCATTGTTCATTGTGTCTGCACCTTCACTTTTGCACTGTGGGTGAGAAGAGAGAAAGGTACAAAATAATTGATTGCTTTTGCGGATAGTCAGCAGAGTCTGAGATGTTTATGCACCTCCAAAGTTTTGTGGAGCCCCTCTGCCCACTGAGAGGGCTAAAAGAACAAGATCAGGCATTTAGCCATCAACTGAATGAGATATGATATTGTTACAATACTATATACTGAAAATACTGCCTTAGACAGATGTAAGCCAAGAGAAAAATGTGAATGATGGATTCTTGCTGCCTGCAAAGGAAATGAAGTAAAAGATATGTATGGTAGTCAGCAAGACCTGCATCTTATCCATAAAACATTAACTGTGACAGCTGCAGGTGGAAATGCCGTTCCACTGAAGTGTTGTCAGTTTTTTCCAAGCCTTCTCTTCTTAAATATGCTTACTGATTGTATAAATATCATAATCATTAAAGAGCCCATAAAAACACATATTGGATCCCCTCCTAGGGCTAGCACAAAGTGTCTGCAATGTCTCCTAATTTTCAGTAGGATTTGTGCTTGTGAGTACTTGTCTCTTAGAGGGATGATTTTCAGCCACTCCAAATAATTCACCTTTTATAATGCTCCTGGTTTTATTTCTAACCGCACACTCCAACTAGAAAGAGGAAATATATTGCCATGAAATATTGGGAAATTAAATATCACAAAGACCAGATAATCAGCAACAGAACTTAATGCCATTGACTTGTAGAATTCTTACGTTGAAGAAAGGTTTTTAATTGCTGTTTGTTAAATCCTCGGGTTTAAGACTGATCTTGGAGACTGTCTCTTTGAGCTGACATCATCTTCATTTTATGCCCACCACAGCAAGTGACAGACTGTGATCCTGACATCCTGCCCTGACTCCCAGTACAAATATGGCACTGCAGTCTCCTCCTTATTTCATCAGTGTAAGTGGAGGAACTCAAATGAATGAAATTATGTGATTGCAAAAGTTGTGCAATATTAGAGGTGGTTTGAGAGCACTGCAAAAAACAAAAAAAGCAAGTTTTCCATAAGCTGATACACCTGCCTAACCTGGTGTTCTGCTGTATATTTATGTGTAGCTCTGCCTTTGAATCAAGATTGTTATGTATAGTGCCATTTCCAAATAAAAGTTTTTATTTTTAAATGATGTGTAAATGAACTTCTAAAGGTATTAATTTTGTTTCATGGCTTTTGCTACTGGCATGAACCAGACTTCAAATAAGACTTTACCTGAGACTCTGAGGATTTAACAAGCAGCAGTATTAGCTCAGTCTCCAGAAAAGCATTGGCATGAAATGATCTGTGAAATAGAGCCACTGTCTTTGTGGTGGAACTGTAAGTGCAGGTACTACAAATCTTTTTAAGTTAACACACTTAACTTTAAGTGTGTTAGGCATGAGCACTCTGACCTGCTGCTGTACGTTATGGGGTGTGTACAAGCTGGGATCCTCAAAAAATGACCATTGCATTCTAGTGTTTCCTCATTCTAGAATCACAGAGGGTGTTCAGTGAGCATCCACAGAAGTCCAGGATGGGAACACAAACACGAACAAACCAGCAGCTTTAGTTATCCTGACAGACTCAGATACAGCCCTTGGATCTGCTGGAGACAATCCTCTCTGCTTTCAACTGTATTCCCTATTCCATCCTGGGAGAAGGGGGGGTGAATGCATTTTCATGCTCCACTGGTTCCACTTTCCTCTTACACTGCATGTTATTGTTGTCACCTGCTTGTGTTTCCTCTGACTTCCTGCAAACTCTTTGGGGTCTGAGCAAATTGTTTGGTGTTCACGTGTAATGCCATATGTGTTGCCACATGCCTGTACTGCACACTAAGCAATGTGTATTTTGTATTCTGATATCTCCAGCAGTGCCCCTGTTTTAGCATTTAACTGTGAAATTACAGCAAAAGAAAGCTTCTTATTTTGGTTGGCTCAGAAATCTAGTTGTGTAGGTACAATCATTGAAAGCAAGCATTCAATGCCTGGCAACTGTCTACCCACAATTTAGACACGACAAATATTTTTGAACTGTGGAGAAGAGTGAAGTTAGTGCTCTCTTATATATCTTTGACTGTCCTCCCAAATCCCCTTGTGTCCATACACAAAGCTGGTGCTCAGTTTCACAGATGCATCTTGTACCTTTGTTAGAGACTGAGATAATACTCTAGGAGTAATGTACAGCCTTCTGAATTTCCACTCCCAGCCACTTCTGAATTTCAGACATGCTTTCCCATTATTTCTTTTACTCTTCATTGCATTCTCCTTTTCCACAATTAAAACAGAGTTATTTGATATGTTAAGCATAGACTGGCTTAAGATGAACAGAAAGCGAATCAAATATTTACATCATGGTGATTTGAACATATGCAGTACTGTGTGTGTCACACTGGTTGAATTAAAAGCTTCTGTTACAGAGGCAGTTAATTAAAGAGGTTTGCTAGATGAGGATTGATAAAGTAAAAAAAAAGTAAGTTACTGGTGTCTTCCCTTTGTGAGGTTCTGTATTGACTGTATGAAGAGCTGCTCACAGGATTACAGCTGACAGTGCAAAGGGAAAGTGCATTTCAGCTCCTCTGCAAAGTGAATTGAGAAAAAATTGATGTTGGTTTTTCTACATCCCTGATGATGGGAATTCTCTCTTCTTTAATGTTGGGGGAAGATGAAAATGTCCAATGGTTTAATGGTTTTCAGAGAGCTGCCATAGCAAGCTGTAAAGACAAAGCCCTCACAAGTGGTAGCTGGAACCGAATACAGTGAATTCTCTCTCTGTTTAGGGTTTTTTATTTGTTTAGGATAATCAATTTACTTGAGAATTTATTCCCTGAGCAAAAAAGTATTGCACAGATAAGCATTTTTATATCCGATCTGCCATATCTCAACAAGATCTAAAGATTTAAAAGCTTCACATGCATGATAAAAGTCTAGCTTATGCCTAGGCAATTATTTTTCAAATTTAAATGTCTCTGTTAATAATGTGTTTTCTACATTCCTAAAGGGCTTTAGCTAGTCTGAGGAACGAACTAACATCAAATTTCCTTTTTTAAAATGGAAGACAACTGTAATTTAAAAATGCAGTATTTACTTAGTTCCCATTTAACTGAAATTTGGTGTATTTAGAAGCCTCCTAATTTATATTCAGGATCACCATTTCAATACCAATGATCAGAATTTCATACATATTTGTGCTCAGCAGCTACTGCATGCATACTGATGAGCCCTTTCCGAGGCATTCCTGTGGCACTAACACTTGCAAATGCTGTGCTGACATGGTGGTCTTTCAGGTAAAAAACTGCACATAGGCACATTGTCCCCAGACCATTCCAGTGACACTGTCAGTCCAAACCCAAGATAAAATAGGAAAAAGGGGATGCAAAATGCAGGAGGGGGCACAGAGTCCCTGGAAATGTCTGTGCTTGCAAGCCTATATCAGTAAAAGCAACCTCTTCTCTTTTTGCTGGAAACTGAAGTCGTGGCAGTTTTTGCAGCAGCTTGTTAAACATATGATTGAGAAGTTTGTATTTTGTTAAACACGCTTCTCCTGAGAAGGAAAAATTCAAGGCTTCTCACCAAAGGGAAGTAAGTTCATGTAAGTAAGTTCACCACTTGCCTCTGATCTTTATCACTTACATTTAAGAAAAGTACTGAGTATCACTCCTGTCTTGGGATGAAACAAGGTCAGCCCATTCGCCCATCCACCCACCTTAGCTGGTGGCTCTGGATTTCATTGTCAGTGACTTGTCAAGCTCCTGCTGAGATCGGGGCCTGCCATGGGAAGCGAAGCATGAGGGCACCGTGACTGCTCCCACCTCTGAGAATTCAGCCTTCTCAGATAAGGCAGAGAGGAGTAACTGTGAGCATCTCCAGGAGGAATTACTACAGATAGTTAGAGAAGGGTTTCTCAGAGTCACCTGTCATGGCTTTTTGAAGCTCACACCAGAAATCAGCAGAGAGGGGCACCAAATTAAAAGCTGAATGGATTGTAAGCCACTTGTGCCTTTTCCACATGACTTATGAACTGTCTGTTAAATCTCCCTTCCCCAGACCCCACACTACTGAAAGATCTCTCTCTTTCACAGGATACTGCTTGTTAGAATTGCCATCCGCATGTTTAATGCTTACCTAAAACAGAGAATAATTGCATACATTTTTTTACTGTTTCAGGCTCTGCTGTGCAGAACAAAGCCAAATCTACTCTCTAATAATGTAATTTCAGCTGCACTGTTGCATACACAGCTTTGCACTCTGTGTCTGTGGTTCTGCTCCTCATGGACTGATATATCAGCTTATCATTGTATCACAACTGGAATGCTTTTTTAATTCTTCTCTCTCTCTATATTCTACACAAAGAACTTAATAAAGGACATCAAGCTGTTTAGGTGGCAAAAAAACATACTCAAGATCCTTCCATTTTATTCACAGAAAACATGAGTTCCTCAGCCATACTAATTTCTAATACAGAGCTAGGCTGACTGCTTGTCATTTTTACTTTATTTTAAAGGAAGGCTGGTGAGCAGAGGCCGGTACTAGGAACTGCAATCCAACAAGTTCACTCTTACAGTAAGAGTGCGTATTTCCCAAGGGATGACTGGCTAGGAAAACAACACTGGGGATTTCTGCAGCAACTGCCTCCCTGTCACTCAATGTCTCCTCTCATAGCCAGAGCCATGGATGCCCCAAGATGGCTCTGCCCCAAGACTGCTGCTGTGCCACAGCAGAGAAACATTAAATGTGCCAGTGGACCTCTGGTGTTTTGCAGTCCCTGGCTGACTATAACCACAGTGACAGGACCCTTTAGGAGCTGCTATACAACACTGCAATTTTTTGTTTTGTAATTTTTGTTTTGTATGTATTGCTTTGTTTTGCAGAGGACTGCCACAGTACAGTCCTCTACTTGCACATGTGCTGCTAAAAACTATTTATTACTGTCACAAAACACCTAAAAATTGACTAATAACATTGCCTGTGAACTGTGTACCTCTTTAATAAAACTATTTCTCCAAGCATCAGATTTTTCTTCAACACTCCTTCTACAGAAACTGTTTTGGGCAAAGGTAGAAAAGCATGTCCTGTTTTTGCTGAAGATCTTAAATTACAAAGCTTCTCCACACAATTTCATGAGTCCTTTCCTGGCAAAGTTTCTGGATCTGTGGATTTGTTCCCTGTGGATCTTTCACAGGAAGACAGAATGATCTGTACGTGGGATAAGGCAGAGGATATGGGGATCCATAGTGCTCATCAAAAAATCCTTATTTTAGCCATTTATCAGTATTCTACCAGATTTTTTCAGTCCTGTGTAGCTGCCATTAGCAAATTCTAACTGCATAGTTACTTCTTCAAGCAAATTTTGCCTGTCTCAATAATTTGCTCTGTCCTTCCATTCCCTGATATGCAGCTCTGCTGACACCACAGAAAATTTCATTACAAATTGCCTTGAGTAGACTGATGGGCTCTCCACAATGGTGCAGATCATTCCTCTTCTCTGGGAGGGGGATCAACACTCTTACGTCTTCCATTTCTGGGTCTGTGTACCAGTAGGATTTATACACTGGAAAACTTGTAAAAAAAAACCCCTCTATTGATCCTAATCCACGATATGGGGTTTTAAAAGACCACTAAATAAAAGGGAAAACATCTGTACAAATTAATAAGCTCTGGATTGCAGCCTTAGCAAGAGTCATGCTTGCATATCCCACTATTGCCCCATTCAGCTTTATTTTCACTAACTCTGCTTTTCCTTGCATTTTGTACAGTCTCTTCCCTTTTTTACATTGCACAGCTGTTCTGAATACTGCAGGAACCTTAAATCGTGTCTCAGAGGAAATAAAAATATTCCTGTTAGATTCAGCAGGGGAACCCTGCCAGGTAGGGGAGGGTTTCTAAATACAAGGCGACACAAATTCAGTTTTTTCCCTCATAGCTGCAATGGTAGGGATGAGCATGCACCTGCCTGCCTGCTTCAGCCCTTTTGACAGGCTGGGATGAAAAAACCCCAAAATACCTGTTCATTCAGTCCTGAGTTTAGGGTCCATTCTGAATTAAAATCCAACTATTCTGCATTTATATATTAGCCAGGCAAAATATTTTATTGTCTTTGCTTCACCTTTCTCCTATCCTATGACGTTCTGCCCTTGTCTTCCTGGGTTTTTTGCTTCTCTGGGAGATGCCAATTTAATAGAGAGATTTTGTGATAGAATATGAATCCAGCTGTCAAATAGAAGGATCAAAGCCTGGACACCTGTTTTCATCTCCTGGTTCTATCAAATGGGAACTCAATCTCTTCCCATGGCACTTAGCCAATAAGATCATCAATGGGTCACTCGAATGTCAGCATCTGAGGGTGCAGAGCTGTGTATCAGCACAGCTCAGCAGGTCCCTCCTTGGCAAGATGAGATTCTGGGGAAATGCAGCTTTGAGAGGACCTCAGTGCAAAGCTATCAATGTGAAAATGCATTGATGCAAACACTAATGTATTTTGGAGTGCTGTAAAATAGCAATTACTGGCATGTGCTGTGAATAAGATATTCCAGTTCCAGCAGCTGAAATACGAATAGATTTGGGTGCAACCCTCTGATTTCCCTGGCTGCTTTTGCAGTGGTAGTGCCTTAGCTTTCTAGCACTGCATAGGGAAAACTACCTAATAACTGCTGGATTGCTCACCTTTGGTTCCACTGATAGGTTAGTTTTGTATGCCACACTTTCGCTGTAAAATCTTTGCATTTCCTCTGATTGATACCTTGAGGATCTGCAAAATCAAGGTCATCAACATCCTCTTCCCTAAATACCAGAGCTCCTGTTCTCCCCGTAAGAATTCTACCATATAACAAGCTGAAGGAGACACCACACAAAACAGATCTTCCCTCGCAATACAAAGCAGCCTCAGTTTGTAAAAGAAAGCCTTATCAGAGACAGGAACCTTCTCATGCCAAGAAATTGCTGGATGCTTCAGGAAAGAAGAACAGTTCTTTGATAAGGAGTTGCAGTGCTGAGTTAATAGTTGGAAAAGATCAAATTTGTGACACCTTATAGGGCATAATAAGGGAGCAAAATCCCAGACATCTCCAGGTGAGGTATCTCCTTGTGCCTTAAACTTACGTATAGGAAGATATGTAGGTAAGTATGTGGCAGGCTCCACATGGATCTGATAAGAGGGGTGTGTGACTAGGAGGGAGTGTGCCTGCTTTCTATTTCCTAATGGCCATTTTCCTAGTCAACTTCTGTTAACTTAGATTTTCTGAGTCCAGCCTGGGAGCTGCAGTGTTTAGAACAAGGGCTTTGGCAGCATGACCTAAACAAAAGAAGGATCAGATTTTCAAAATCATTTCATAACACAGAGATATGCATCCAGTGTCATGCTTCTCCAAATAGGAAAGTCACAGAGTCACAGAATCACAGAAAGACAGAATGAGTCAGGTTGGAAGGGACCACAGTGGTCCCTCCTGGTCCAACCTCCCTGCTCAAGCAGGGTCATCCCAGAGCACACAGCATAGGGTTGTGTCCAGGCCGTTCTTGAGTATCTCTTGTAAAGGGAGACTCCACAAACTATCTGGGCAATCTGTTCAAGAGTCCTGCCTGACTTCTGTTGGACCTAAGTGTCTCCTTTCCCTAGGCCTGGAAAAAAATTTAAATCTACATCTAAGAACCACTGCAAATCTTGTCCATTTTACAGCTGATTAAAAAAAACCTCAAATACAGACTGAGTACACAGGGACAGAGACTAATGCTTTCCTAGAGTGACACCTCCCTCAAGACTGGGTAGATCAGGGAACTGGAATCTGCCAGGATTTTCAGTCCAGCACTGTGCATTTCCTTTTGTTTTTTCTTTTGTTGGAAAGCACTGACTTACTTACCCTTACCTGGAGGCTTAGTCTGCACCTCTCACACAAGCTTGTCTCTATTGCCAGCACATTTTCCACTCAAAAAGATAAAGCTTGTGGGGATGAGTGGGTTGTTACAGCAGAACTGTGCTGCAGGGTCTCCTGTGTTCTTCCAAGTGTTCTGTGGTGGGTGTTTGTTTTTACTTCTTTCAGAATCCATAATGACTCCATCCTTTCTGCTTTTCCCCAGCGTTACCCGTTGCACATGAAAGCAAAGTCAACAAGATCAGTGGAACTAATATCATACTGAGTTCCTGAGGATAAGTAATCAGAATTCAAGCCATCAGGAAACAGCCTAAAAAATAAGATGCTCCAAAATATCTGGAAACAAAAAGCCTTCACAGATACAAACAAATAGCTTTTTTCCCCCCTGTGTTTTGAACACATTTTTTTTTAATCTTTAGTGAACCAATATGTAAACCAAATCTTTGGGGAGAAACCTGGACTGATAAATGGTCTGGTGTCAATTAAATCCTAATAGTAAGATGCTGCTAGGATGACTCTTCTCTGGCTAAAGTGAATTGGCTTCCCTGATTATACCAGGAGATAACCATTGTGAAAGCTTTTTATGATCTTCCTGAAAAATGCTATTTATTAAAATAGTAGTTCACTGTTTGAAGTCTGCTGCAGAGGTTGGATTCTGTCCTGATTCTAAACTACATGGATACTATTGCATTGAGATTTCTTCTGTATTTTCTCTTTGCCAGGATGGAGAGGATTTAATTTAAACTCAGGCAGTGAAGATTTTAATGCAGAATTCTGACCTGGTAACAAAGCAGTGGAGTAGACCCATGTGGCTGTGATGAGAGAAGAGGGTTACAAAGTCCTGCCTTCTATTAATGGATGAATTTATGCTTCCCAGCCATTTCCAGGTTTTACTGATAGGACTTCACCCTTTGCAGACCTTCTAGCTGAGTTAAGTGGGCCAAATCTATCTCTGGTGGAGGCCCACTAAGACTGTGGTATTACTGTTCTGTGACTGACATGCTGCAGAATCAGATTAGGCACCAATTTCTCCAATGGCCGATCCCATGAACTGTCATGCTGCCACCCAGACTTACAATCCCTGCTCTTCCCTGCAGGACTCCATTTTAGAGGAGTCCTGCAAATCAGCAGTTTGGCTTTTTTACTGAAGTGAGCAGAACATAAGCTATTTTTCTCACCAAAATTGATTTAATTTGTACAGCACATTCATTATCTATAGCATAGCTGCATACAAAATGTTTAATTGGTCTTTGAGATGTAGGAAGCAAAACACTGCCCAGTTAGAATACAGCTTGAAAGACATTTTCCTGATTGGGAATATAACTGAATCATGGTTCATTAGCAGATTTCTATCTGGAGATGGAATCTGGAGAGGTAGTTTCTAAATGATGTGGTTTATATTAATGCTGTCTAGCCAAACAGACAGTCTGGCTGTATCTCTGTAAGTGTTATCACGATCTCTGACAGAACAAAGCTTGAGTAGGTATCTCTTAGTGATTACTCTGCAGAGCGAGAGCTGAGCTCTTTTGCTTTTTTCTCCCTACAATTTTCTACTGGAAATGGTATCATTTTACTTAACCTTTTCTACTGCAAAATCAGATGGAGTTTTTGATCAGCCTTTTTATGACACTTTCTCAAAAATGAACAGCTATATTGCATTTTTTTATTGTTCCAAACTGTTTTGAATCCTTTGACAGACAAATTTATTTCTCTTTCATTATGTCTCTCCTGTATATTATTTCTTGTCACAGCTTCTGTCCTCTTTGCCACAAGTACTGGACCCGTCCTTACCTCTCTCTAAGAAATGGAGTGCAGAGGATACTCTACCCAATTATGTTTTCACAGGATTCAATCAGTCGAGCTATGCTGATTTCCACTAGCTGAGGTCTTGGATGACTATCTCTGAAATAAGCTGTCTCCTTGGTCAGAGAGATTTCAGGCATATTATTTTACATGGGCGGTTTCTCCAGTAAATGAGCCTTGCCTGTCTATCTTTGAAGTTTTAGTCTAAAGTGGATCATTTCCTGAACCATTCACTGTAATATCAATGTTATTTCCATTAAAAAAACCCCTCCTGTGACTATAAGTCTTATCAGACCATTAACATTTGCCTTGAAATTCCAGCTAAAGCTTAGGCCAGCATGCAATTTTTGAGAGGAGCTGGAATTCTGTTGGTAGATTTTTTTTCCTTATTTCTTTGCTCTTCCCTAATTCCTTTGAAATCTTTCCAAGGAGAGATTTCAGTACTGAAGGATGATAAATGAAGACTCCAGGATTCCCAGGCAGAGGGTGCAGAAAGACAAAGCACTAGTAGGGAGTGACAGTTCTGTTATGCAGTTTTGTGCTTCTGCTCTTCACCTCCCTTGCCTTCTGGCCAGAGAGCATTCAGTGTCTGTGGGTCCTGCTGAAAGGATGTAGGAGATATATGGGATATAGTGTCATTTTTCCTTCTCTCAGTAGCACATGGGTCCCCTCCCCTTAGTTTTTCCCTCCTGTTGCTGCTAGATTTTGGCTCAGCACTGGATTTTTTACTCATGTTAACAAACACGACAGCAAGTTCCCTGAAACTTCAGTGTCTATATCCAGACTGTACCTACTCAAGGAAAGCTAAATAAGTTGTACTTGGTTTTAACACTTTTGCCCGGGACTGCATGTTTAAAATTCTGGACAGGTTTGGCCTTGGGGCAGGTGGTGCAATGAAAAAAATGAACATTCAGCATCTTTCCAGGAGAATTTCTCCTACAGCACTGCTTATAATGAGTGCTTGCTACTCTGCTGGTTTATGCCAAGTGGAAAGGGAAATGTCAGACACTCCTGATTTATTCTATATTTCCTTTTTACCTGTGAAGCTTCTTGATATAATTCTTATTCAGCTTACTTCTCCACTTTGTGCAACCAGACTCTACTTGAAGGAATAAAATGTTTTAAATAGAAATCATTTCATTATCTACTTTTCTCCCGGAAAGTGCTGTTCAGCAGGTACACGGAGACTGAACTAGCTCTGATCACGAAGTTCACAGTCAGACTCACCTGTGCTGGCTTAAGAATTCAGGTTCTGTTCCATAGCAATTTCTTACCAAAATCATATTACTTCTCTGCTTAAACTTCACCATATACATGTCTGTCCTTTCCTTTCTTTAGAAAAATCCCAGAGGGTTTTAGAAGATGGAAATTTCACCATTAATGCATTTCAGATATCAGTTTAACTGACAAGCCATGCTTCTTAGCTCTCATTTAACTTCCAGTGTTTACCTTGGTAATTAAAAATAACAATCAACACTGACAGTATTTCCAAGGGTTGACAACCACCTGTGAGACTGGACCATTGAAGGCAAGTCTAAGGGCTATTGGCTTCTCCAAGCTGCTCCCCAGCCAGTGCTCTCTGACAAGGTTGCTATTGCTATTTTAACCTCTTTTTTTAAAAAAAGAAATCCAATATACATGCTTTATGTTATTCCCAACAGAGCCATCCCTCCTCCAAGGTATAATGGAAGAATGGGTTTCAATGGCAAAGCTGGACTGCAGTAAAAAACACTGCTAAAAAAATCAGCCACAGTTCTGATTAAAGTGCTGCTCTGAGTACCAAGGGTTACAGTTATATGGAATTGAATTTTCAAACAGCAGAAGGTGTTTTGCTTTTCCCACCCAATTAATTTCCTTTTTTTTTTTTTTTAAATCGTCCCCTTTGAGGTATTTTTTTTTTTTTTTTTGGATACTCAAGGATTTTGGTGAAAGTTAACTGCGAGTGGCATCAATGGAAATCCTGCATGAAGATCTCTTGGGGATTTATAGATCCTCACGAGCTCAGCCTAACATTACCATAAATATTGCAAGGAGGTTGCAGCAGGTGAACTCTGCAGAACCTCAGAGAAAATTTCCACTGCAAAACTCTAGCTAACACAGCTTATGCCCAGCTCTTTATGTGCACTGACTCTGCAGCATCGCCCAAGATCAGTGGTAGAGGGGAGCTGGTCCCCTAAATTGCTGCCATTTTGCAGCAGAGACCTGGAGCAGGACACACCTGTGCATTTTCCTGCTCGCCTGCAGCAGGGCCTGCAGCATGGGGCAGCACGGAGCTCAGTGAGGGGTTCTGTCCTCTCCAGCTTGGCATTGTTCACATGGGAAGAAACATTATCTCAACTTTCACTGTCAGCTCTGCACTTTAATGAATGACCTCTGAGAAATATTCATAATAAATATGTGTCCCATCATTTTCACTGTCAACCTGCTCTTCTCACAAGGCTGGGTTTCATTCCTTCAAGAGGACAGGAAGGTAAACTACAGTGTGAGGTGCATCCTTGGGAAAATCACCAGAAGGAATTTAAGTGAAGATGGAAATAGGTCCCCAAGGTGTGTGATCCATCATCTCAGCAATTCGTGCTACTGGGATTCACAATGCTGGATGCCAGCATCTTCCCATCACCTGCCTCAAGTTTACCATCCCTCTGTCTGAGTGGGAAGAACAAGCAAGAAATCTTCTCTCTTGCAGCCAAAGTTCAAAGCCCAGCCTATTAGCTCACATCACTACTAATTTCATTTTACATTAATATATAATATGGCTAATGCTTCTCTGTGGATTTCTCACATGTCAGAAGAAGCAAACACATGTTTAGTTAACTAACAGGATGCAAACAGAGTCTCAATAAATTAATATAGAGTAGCCCTGACTTCACTGGTACTTCCTGAGGTTATCAGAGAGCCAAGTACAAGACAAAACCAGCAGCATTTCCCATCCCATGTTGTGAGAAATAGGACATTAATTCAGACTTAATCCAGGTTTCCTACAAGAGTCAATCCTTATTTTGTCTTTGATCTCCAAAATGCTGGGCCTGTTCTCACAGCCATCTAACTCTTCCTAATTTCACTTACCTGGAAAGAAGCTGCATGGCAATCTTCTTGCTGTGTTCTAATTAGTTACTATCTCTCTGAAAATTATTTTACCAAAGCTCAAATTCTCATAAAACAAGTTGTCATTCCTGTCATATGCTCAGTAATTTAATTAATAACTTTAAGACCATTTTTTTCATGCCCTGACAGTTTATCTTTTACTGCTGTCACAACAAAAATATTGTTGGACAACTGTATCCTTTACAGACACCACAGTTTAAGGTGGCAATTCTTATTGTTGATGTTTCTTCTGCTATCAGGAACTCAACAGTCTCCTCTTCCCAAAGTTTTAAGGGATGCATTTAAACACTGGGAACAATTAGCACATATGTGAATGGTAGAGGTCAGAGACAATTTAAATAATAATGAAAAGTACCCTGACATAGAGGGTCAGATTTTTGAACAATTATTATAGCATTAAATATTGACTATAATTTGGGAGACCAAGGGCTAACATGGTAAAATAGAAAACCACGGAAGCTGGTACTACCTGCTCATATTATATGGGAAAAATGCAGCGAATTTAAGAGGGATACAAATAAAGCACATTACCATAAGCAGGTTTCTATAAACTGGATTTCTGTAGGCAGCTGAAGAAAAAGCACTGTAACCAAGAGTACATGTATGACTTTGGCTATCATTCAGTCTTCTAAACACTTGGAAAGACACCAGAGAGATCTGGCAAAGGGGCACAGAATTAATTTTATTTTTCTCTCTAACAAACCTCTATGTATGTATGATAAGATTTAAGGAATAAGATGTATAAATCCCAAGTGATTATTTAAGGATATCATTTATCCTTGTAATTACTGCGGTCTCTTAACAGCTGTTACGTTTAATTGATTGCAATGCTTCAGGGCTGGAACGATTTATCTTGGAGCTCCATCTACTGATCCGAAGGCGGCACGACGTTGTTAGAAACCATCCCACAGCCTTCAGACCTGAGCTCTGGTTCAAACCTGGGTAAATCCCACTGTAAGGAGGGACAAATAAACCCCCCTGAGAGCTGCTGGGACCCATAGTAGGGCTATAGGTGTATCCTACTGCACTGCTGCAGCCAACCCTCGTGTGGTTTGACAGGCATCGGTCTCTGCCCTCTCTGTCCCCTGATTGCACGTGCCCGATGCCACAGTCACACCTGTGCAGCCTCTTCCCAGGCTTTGCAGCGAACACAGGGAGCTAATTCAGACAGCGTTGATGTGTTTTGGTCCCAGGGGCTGGGATGAAGGCAGAGCATACCCACCCATTCCCCACACTCTGCCTGCCCCCCAAGTCTCAGGGAAGCACTGCCCCCACTGAGCACATTAGGAATGAATCAGTATCTGTCACACACTTTGAAGCTTCTTTAGAAAATGAAGACAAATAGATCTCTCTGTAGAAAGCCAAGTATCTTTGCATAAGGTTTTAGTCAGACAGCTCCACCTTCACTTCAGCAGGACTAAATGAGATGTATCAGAGTAAAGTCATTGTTCTTTGGTCCATTATCATTTTCTTAAAAGATATTCAGCACTCTGTTTTAGAAAACAGAAATCACTCAGGACTTCATCTTTGGTATTCAGCATGAAAAGCAATCAAAACAGATTTAATGTGAGTTCTCTTTAAAAAGAACTAAATCGTCTTATCAAATAAGTTATACCAGATAGTTACAGAGAGACCAAGGAAAATTAAACCTGTATGAATAATAAGAGGGCATTTGGAAATAGACTACATCTGAAATTCCAAACATTGGAAACAAGGCAGAAAGAACAAACACTTTCTTTGAAATTAACTGTATCGAGACAGAGCAATGGCTGCCTACTGAGATTTGGAAATAAATTTATCTTATTGTCTCCCCATTCTAGAGAAAGGATGGATGAGATGTTACTTGAACCTCCCTGATGTGGCATCTTGCATTGATTAGAGAAGTTCTAATTAATTCATTTGCTTGCAGCCCTATAAGCAAAGTGCCCAAATGAACTCAGTCTTTTGCCATCTTGAACACAGCTCCCAGTGTTAAGAGTGGTCCCCAAAAGGAGTATTTATCACTGCAATAACAATGAAGAGATGGACAGCAGCAACACTTTGCTCCTTAGCCTGGGGTGCCCTGCTCAACTCTGAGTTTTATGAGGAATCCACTGCAGGAAAATCTCTGGAAATGCTCTGGCTGTGCTAGCTCTGCACACAGCCTGCTGGCAACAGAGAGAAAAGGGGATGTATGGGGTCAAAAATACACCATTTTTCCAACAAAGAGAAAGAATGCTACAGGCAAGTGCAGTTACACCTTACAGCAAAATGACCCAGCCAGGCATCAAGTGCACTAACCTCTGTCCAAGCTGGATTCTACTCAGGGGAATAAGAATATTCAAAGAGAAAAACTAGGACATTGAAAGTCTTCTTTGGAGATTTGTTCATATAATAAAGCAAAACAGAAGTATTTTTGTAGGATTCCATTTCTGTCCTGAGGTCTTTACTGGCTATTAATTAAAAATGTATTGTCTGTTTAGATAGACAAAGACATTCAGGAGCTCAAGTAAAAGATAAAAAAATAGACTCTATATAATTAAAAAGAATTCTGAAATATGTTTAATTATGTGTTTTATCCTCTCCGAAAAGCAATTGAAGTACGTTTCCTTTGCTATCAATAATGACATTAATGAGACGATTTTCAGCTGTCTCAAGAACCCAGTAAAGCAAGGGCCCCTGGGGCACAAGTACTGTACTCTGAAATCCAGGGCCATGTACACAGACCTTGCAAGCACAAAACAGCAGCTTCTTTTGGACAAGGCTGCACTTCCTGAAGCAGTGCTTTCAACTCCATTCTTTCCAAATGTATTGTACATGTACAATTTTTTTTATTATTATGCCTGATGCACTGTAAACACTAAAAGCTCTCTTGATTTTACAGGTCACTGAGAAGACAACCAGCAATAGGACGAAGTTGTCACTGCAGTCTTTTCTTTCTCCTCCCAAGTTTTGCTTTGGCTCTGTCCTTGCACAAGGAACACCCACCTAATCCATAATATTCTGCTAATTATTCCTTGCCAAGAATACTTTTATCCCTATGAAAATTCCACCTGCCACTGTGACAGAGACAAAGCATAAATGCCTGGCATAAAGGAATAAGATCTAGCAGGAGCTTATAACATTTTCTTGACAGAACTGTCTAGTTTAGTTTGAATTTCTAGAAACAGCACTCTGTTGAGAAAGCACAAGCACCCACCGCCCCCCTGCAACCCATTCCACAGATTCTTTATCTAGATCCACCCGCAACACAGAGAAATTTTGTAACAAGCTTTCAGAGACTGCAAGCAGCAGCACATCAGCTCCCACCGGGAAGGGCCCTGGCTGGCAAACAAGACCTGGCAGTGCCATGGATGAAGCTGTCAATGCCAGGCTCTCAAGTAGGGCTAATGCTGCCAGGGGCTGGTAGCCCTTGCTGCCCTCCTGCCCCTGCCCTTTCATCCTCAAAAGAGTTTATAACCACAGCACAGAACAACTCTGCCAGTGCTAAGGAGGCTGAAGAAGCCTCCTGACCCAAGGAAAGCCTGAGGAGCAGAGGGCTTCAGGAGATTTACTTTTTGAGAGAATGTAACCCCCCAGGTTTAGCCTGCTTTCCTCTCACCTTCTCATTTTTGCCCCTGAGCTGTGGTCAAATGAGCCACAGCAGCCATGTTCTGTTGCCTCAACCCCAGGTACTACAAAAACACTATGGTGGCTACAGCCAAGAAACTTCACAATGCCAGAAGAGCCAGAAGAAAGAAACACCTCAGTTAAAAAAAACTAACCTTTTCCTTGGCAGCTTCTTCCCTTGAGGGTTGGGATCCTCTCAGCCTGAGCCTGCTCTTCCTGGGCACTGCTGCCCTGCACCGTCTGCCAGGCTGGTGACAGTGCTTCTCTTGCCTGGGTGGCCATGTTGTGCTTCCCCTGGGCCAGCACCTCCATGAAGGATGGGTTCATGCTTCCTTTGTGGAAGGACTGCAATGCCCACTTTAGCTACTCCATATTTTGTGTCTCCTTTTCTATTTCTTCCTCTTTTCCTGGGTGTTTTCCCTTTCAGGGGTGCCACACACAGCTGCCGCAGCACCCATGTTCCCCCTGAGGTTACCATGCTCCTTTTCCCCACCTCAGCTCCTCCGCTGAGGTGCTTGGAGTGTCCTGCTGAGGCACCTGGGCTGGCAGGTGTGCAGAGACACCTGAGCAACCCCAACGTGCCTAGGAGCAAACAAACTGCCATAAAAATGTCCCTTGCCTTGCCCTGAGGTGCACATTAGCCCCTAGAGCCAGAAAGGCTTAGCTGAAGGCCGTGAGGGGAGAGTGCTCTGCCCTCACACCTCCGTCTGCACGGCAAAATGGCGGCTGCGCTGCAGGGCGGGAAGGGGCACCGTGAGGGAGGCCGAGGGCACCGTGAGGGAGGCCAAGGCAGAGCTTTCCGCTGCTGCAGTGCCGCGTTCTTTAAATGGAACTCCTGCATTTGTTTAATCCAGGCTTCCTTTGTGCAGACACAAAGAACAGTGAATAGTGAGGGCACCCAGGCTGCAAAGCTGCAACATGAACAGCAGAAGGTCTGCCTTCCCCTGGTGAGTTTGAGGGGCTGAATTTGAGGAGTCAACTGCTCTTGTGGTTTCCTTCACAGTATTTTGACTAAAATTTCCACACAGTCTGTGCCCCACTTCCAGGTTTACACAGAAACTTTTTTTCTTTTGGAAAATGCCACAGTTGAGGATGTTCCTTGTCTTTGCAGTCAAGTCACTCTGGTACATGAAAAGATTTAGTGGAGCACCAAAGCTTAGAAAAAAAAATAACTGAGGGTATAGTGAAACTCTCCTTTTAAGTCTTCTCGGAAATGATGCTTTTAGCAGTCACTATTTATGCCTATGTGCCTGTACGTGTATTACACACAAACACCATCTGCCTGCACGTGAACATCTGTGAGCCAGATTCTGCCCTGCTGGAAATGCACATTGGTATGATTCTTTCATGAGTTTTTTTTGGTTTGTTGGGTTTTTTTGCTCTTGACAGTACTGATATCAATTTAGTGCAATTTCATTAAATTTAGTAGAGCTTTTTTTTTACTCTACTGAAAAGTCAGAGCTGACTCTTCTGCATTATGTCAGTCTAAAATGATCATACATAAGGCCTGATTTTGTCTTTAATAATTTTTATTTTCAATAGTCTTTACTGAAAAGAGATGGATATCAACCAGTTTCTGCTTTCTTCTGGTTTAACGCTGCCTAAACTGCATATCCACAGCACCAGAACTGTTATACAGTATTCCATTGCTGATTGCCAGCTAGAGAGAGGAGCTCTTTCTAAGCAACAAGTCTATTCCTTTTAAACTTTATTTTTATGTATTTAATTAATATATTCCTATATTGTGGAGTCTTCGTATGAGCATAAAGAAATTAAATATATAAATTCCCTCCTGCAGGTTCCCCACATAAATTTATTTTTTTTATTAATCAACTGTAGTAGTGATCTAAATCAGGCTGAAAACCCTGAGCACAAGATCTCTCATTTTCACTTCATTCTGTAAATTCTGTAAATAGCCTCCAGTATTTTTCTGCCCTTTCATTTTTTTTCTCAGATGCACTTTTTCTTTCTAAATTATTCCTCATTTACTCCATTTGTTCTCATGCTTTTCTCCCTGTAAACCCCACCATCATCATGGAATCCACTGTAAAAGGGAGACACTTTGCTTCATCATTTTTCATCTACAATTGCCCAGAGTTCAAACTGAGAAAATTAATAATAACTTTGAAACCTATGTGTAAGTTTCTGCCAGGTACATAGTCTTGCAATTTTTCCTTATTTCCTTGTTATTAAGTATAGACTACATAAACTTCGTACATCTGTGAAGTTTTGTAATTCCCAAAAAACCTTACTCTGTCCTGAGGAGCTCAGAGGATGCAGTGCAGGCTCCTGAATTAAATACTCTGATAACAGACTGAAATCCCTAATCCTGAAAGTCATTTCATTGCAGTGTTTCCTGTTCAGTTCTGCCATTTGCACTTCACAAATCAAGTTATTTTCAGATGTATTTGTATTCTAAACAGGGCATGGTCTGATAGTAGTGACATTGCCACAGAACTATTACATGCATGGATGTGTAACTGTTTTTTTTCCCAGTAAACTTTATATATAAAATTGGTTGTAAAAAAAACCACAACCCCTAAAAATGTGGGGTTTTCATTTATTTTGGCAAAGCCCTAATAATTCACATAGAACTGTGATTTATCAAAGGACCTTTATTATGAAAATAAATCCTAATAAGAATTGCTTTGTCAGGGACTTTGCAATTAAAGATAAAACTATCCACAAAAAAAATGTAACATGTAAATGGAATGTGGATATCAAAATGGAAATTATCATATGTGAGGTAAAAAAAAAAAAGAGCTTAAAGCACTGAAATTGGAAGGACAGGATAATCTCTGTCCCTGGGTTCTGAAAGAACTGGCACATGAAATTGCATGTCCAGCAGCAAGAATTTTTAATAGAGCTGCTGACTGGTAGCAGAGCACAGCTGAAAAGCAAACCAGGATTTCAGAAAGGGGAAAAAAGGATAACCTGAAAACATTAGAGTGACCTTAACAATATTCAAGACTCTAGAAGGTTTTTTTCTTTAGGAAAAATATCCATGTAAGTAGAAAAAAAAGGAAAATGGGACAAAATGCAAGCTAAGTTTACCAAAGGTGAAGCAGGTTGAGTGAATGTATCTCTGTTGATTAAAACCACTGCTTTAATCAGTAGAAAGTGATGCAGATAAGATCTATCAGGCTTCTGCAAAGAAAGTTGTGAATAAAATGCTAAAGCAGGAAAACCCCTTGATTGTGCTAGAAGAGGAATTGTTGTCTCAAGGGAAGATATTATTGTAATTCTCAAAGGATCAATACAGGAATCTGCCTTATTTAATATTTGCAGTAATGACTGACACAAAAAGAGTATGCTAATGAAATTCTGCTGAAAGCAAACACTGAGAGATATTACTAACACAGAAGAGGATTAAAGGCTCAAACAGGAGAGAAATAGACACTGTGACAACTGGAATAACAGAAATGGAATTAAATTTAACAGCATGTTATGTATGTATGAAAAACCAACAGCAGGAGCTCAGCACTTGGAAACCAAACACAGAAAAGATCCATTAGCTGAACATAGGCTACCTGTGAGTCACTGCTGTGAAGGCATCTGTGGCAAAGCTGAACACAATCCTAAAATCTTCTAGGTTCAGTATTGCTAATAGATATATGAAAATGTTAATACAACTGCACAAGACATTCCTGAAATCTCATGTCAAACGTTTATTTTTATTCTCCATGTCTGAGTGCTAAGACAGGTGGAAGAGTGCTATAAAAATGGGAAAGCTTATCTTACTGAGATAATGAAGGTAGTTCATCTTCTTTCCCCAGACTTATTATCAAGGCATTAAAAATCTATAATATTCACCAGTTCATGATTTTGAATCACAAGACTGCTGGATAGATCAATGTCATGATAATGTGGCCAATAAATCAACACTGAAATATGTAATTTTGTGAGGATGGCTGCCTAATTATTGGCCCTGTGTAATCACCCTTAAAGATTCACATCACTCTTTGTTTACTACCTCAGCACAAATATTCACGATAACCTCTATTTTTTACAGTAAGGGAAACTCATTTAGATAAGATTTCCTACAGATAATGATGTTTTTATTTTGCTTTTTAACAATTTATTTTTAAAAGGGTAACACTTAACACTTGGGAAAAGTGAAGATTAAGATCTGTGTACTGACTGAGACTTGTCTGAATTAAGACTAGACACAAATATTTTATTTAGTTATGACGTTGTCTTATTCTTTTATTAAAGAATTTTTTTGTTTGTTTTTAATTGTACTTTTTGTAAAAGATAGATATTGTGCCTAATTAGTGCATATATTACATCTACTCTTCTATCTCTGGTTAATAATTTAAAACACAGTACAGATTTGTACAGTACAGACATGCATAGATTTTCTATTAAAGAGCAGGAAATCTTTGGATGCCTGCCAGTAAATATTCTGTGAACACTTCTGCCAACTGCAAATAAGAGTCACTATGATTAACACTTCAACTTAAGAATACAGTGTGCTCAAAAATACCAAACTTGTTTGGTTTTGTATGAGTTATGAGGTAAAGAATGCTAAAATAAAATACAAATATTGTAAATATGTGATTTCAATAAACTTTGTAGATACACACTTTAGTTAGGAACACTCATCTTTATGTGAATATATTAATTCACTTTATTATGTTGGTGCTTTCATTCCATTAAGTTTTGAAAGATAAACCTTATACTAAATATGTAAGGAAGTTTACTATAATATTGCAAAACGGTGTGTTCCGGGTCAACATTTTCAGATTCGTTGTCCAGGGAAAACAGGAATCACACGTAAGGGATTTTAATCCTAATAAACCTTAAGACAACAGTCCTGTTGTGTGCAAACTGAATACAGTGTGAAATTTGTGGGCTCAATCTGCTTTGAAAGCAAACTCTCCTTCAGGAATAAGGACATTTCTGGTGGTAGAGGCCAAGGATGGCTGAGGCAGAGCTCAGTGCACCCAAGGGATGGGACACCGCATGAAATCCACTCCCTGTCCTGGAGTTATTGCACTGGAATGTCAAAGCAAGTGTACCACTCCTCCTGCCAGAAATGCAGCTCCTGTCCTCAGCTTAAATGTGTGATTTTGATAAGACTTCAACCCTCCAGTATTTCATTTTAAATAAAAATGTGTGTCTTTGATGGCGCTGTTATTTTAAAGATGATGATACCCATGTAGAAAGAGACAACTGCTGCTGTTCAGCCAAAACTAGGGATCATTAAGTGGGATCATTGCTCATCATCGACCGTCAGGTACCATGACTTCCCACCACTGCTGGCCTTGTATTTCCTGTTATTTCACATGCACAGGAGAGGCTGGGGAAGTCCGAGAGGTTCCTCACAGCAGTGCTCTGGATGGGTGAAGGCCGCATGCTCTGCTGCAGGGCCGTCGGCTGCCCTCTCCCTCTCTCCCTCCCTCCTGCTGCTCTGGGCAGCCAGGGCGCGTTGAGGGCTGCCACGGCTGCCCCAAGCACGGTGCTCTGGAGGGGTCGGCGCTGCGAGCAGAGCAGTCGCCCAGGGGAACAGGCTGCTGCCCAGGAAAGAGCTAAACAAGGGACTGCCTGCAGCAGCCACTGCTGTGGAGGTCAATCTTTCCAACAGCACGACCCTGCAGCTACAGGCAACCTTTTGTGACAGTTGGGTCCTACAGCTCCAGGGAAATTGAAGAGTTGATTTGGTGTCTTTTTCTATTTGTTTTCTGGAGTTGATCAAACTAAACTTTCCTGACTTAGAATCAGTTTTGGTTTAGATTCAAAGGAAATACTGCTAACAAGCTATTGTGTGATTCTGTTATTTCTATGCTTCATAATAACTAATCTTCCAAGTACTTACATTTGTTATGATGGAAGACAGTCTGATTTCATGGTCACAAAGTATGAAATGCCAAGAAAATGTGCCTCTTTGGTTTCCCTCTTGTTCCTGCAATGAAAACACTTTCCTATGGCTTCACACCAGTGCATGCGTATCACTGTTATCTGTCACAGCTGCTGGTCAGCTGTCTGCTACTTTTATGTCTTCTTTGTCCATAATCTCTGCTGCCACAGGTGGTTTGCTGTCCACTGTTGAATAACTGGACTTCTTTTTCCGTTTGCTGCATCAAGGAGGTAGAAAAGAGGATGATGCTCTATCAATGCATTGATTTTATTTTCTATTCCACTGTTTACTTTCTACATTGTGTTAGTGGACTTTGAAGTTCCAGGAGCCAGCCGAGGTAGCTCACCAACACATTTCATGTTGGAAAGAGAGAAGTGCAAGTTGTCTTAACACAAGCAAGGATGTAAGTCTGTCAGGGTAGGAGAGCTTTACTCCCTCAGTCTGGAGACAGGAAGGCATCTTTTCAGCTTATCTTTTTATGTTCACATTTGCAGAAGTCCTCTCCTGTGAAAATGTACCTCAAATATATGTACATATACTGTATATATAATCTAGAAGGTTCTACTAAACTGGAAAAATTATCTTGTCCTTGTCCATAGAAAAAATGTATGGAAATAATGAAGAGAAGGAATGCTTCTTAAACAGCATCCTTCAGTATACCTGGCTGGAATGAGCTAATGCAAATTCATCACTGTCGGTGCTTGTATTCTCTTCCCCACTACAAACCAGTTTCTCTCTGACATACAGGGTTAAGGAGCCAGCAAGAAGCTTTATTATCTCACTGGGAGTCTATCAATTCCCAGAATCATCCCCAAAGACCAGATGATGTTCTATTGGTGTGAAACCAGAAACCAATTCCAGCACGCATGCCAGAGATTAATCATCACTACTCTTGTCTGTTCTCTCTCCAATGTAAACATTTTGATGATAGTCTCTCATTCTGTGCTGATAAGTAACTACTATTTGGTCATTTCATTTTTATTGGCTTCACTGAAGTATCTGTGAAGGGTCCAGGCTGAAGAGGAAGAAATTATGGCAAACAGATGGTTTTATTTATTTTGCATTGTTTAAGTTACTTCAGATATTCTGAAATCTAATTCAGATGTGAGATGGAGAAATGCATTTAGAAAATGTGGGATATGTACCAGTGTTGACAATCACAAATGGAATCCTGCCCACAGCAAGTACACTTGATGTTTGTAGTGGTCTTTCAGCTGTCTCCTGCCTTATCCATCTATTAGCATTGCTTTAGGCTTGCTGACAAGGTAATATGACAATTTCAGCACAAAATAGGTGCTAAGCAAAGATGACTCTAAACGGGCCACCTACTTACTGTGGAGAGCGTGACTGTTTCTGCATGAAATCCTTTTTTTGCTGTTTGGGAGAATTCAAATGTGATTTTCTGTTCTTTGTGTCTAAGAAAATATGACAAGAACTATAGCTGAGGGGAAGGAGAATGAGGACTCTGGATTAGAAATGTGTTTATTTCTCTAGGCAGAAGACTGATTGACAAGCTTAGTAGTATCCACGATAAAACTCACTTTGGGAGCTTACTGAAGTAAAATGGTGCTGTAACTAGGGCACCCCTGCAGCTGCCATAGCACTACCAGAGTGGACTATTCTTTGGGTTTTCAGTTTCTCTTTTTTCTATTAATGCCTACAAAGGTGACCTGCTAAAGAAACAAAAGATTTCTTCTGAAGAGATAATTATTTTCTTCGACCTGGAAACAGAAGCAAACAATCAGGCTTCGATGATGCAGTGATCCTTATTTATTGCAAACTGACTCAACATCTCCCACAGGAGTTTTTTACCATGGATCTATTTTTTTCTAGATAGGGATCTTTAAACACTCTATCACTTATTTGGGGAAAGCATCCATGTATGTGTATTTATGCCTGTCTCACTCTTTTCCCCTTAATGCATTTTATTTCCTGCTTATATGAGAGGTGTATTGATGCAGAATAAGAACTGCTACATGTTTGGTTTCCTTGCTGGGGTTGATTTCTCTCCAGGTCTACCCCACCCTTCTGGAACTCATGAAGTAACCAGATCACAGAGTTTCCAGTTTAATCACTATTTCTTTTCTCTTAAATAAAGATCTTGTTACAATAAACAAACAGCAGTGTTACCAATGAAGTCTCTGCTGTTAATATTTAAGAACTGTTATATATTAAAAAGATACTCAATTTTAAGTACTCAAGATTTTAGTTGTGTTTGTTAAAGAAACCAGAAGTGCTCATATAACTTTGATACACTTTTAAGACTTTAAAATATGTATAAACTCCATCCAATTTTCTCTGATCACAGCACAGAGTTTCACGTTTTTGATACAGCAGATGAAAGTCAACATCTAATTGTGCTCTGGTTAAAACTGTTTTAAATACAACAACAACAAAAAAAAAACACCTCAGTGAGATTCCTGCTTGCATTACAGAAGACAACATTTTAAAATAAAGGAATTGATGCTAAAAGAGAATTGAAAGCTAAATCTGTTTATTTCAATTTAAACGACTTAACTGCGACCAGGTTTAAAAAACGTGTAACCCAAACACATTTCAGCCATTTCAAATTTTAAGGTAGATACAGTATAATCATATTGCACTGTTTCTCTGCTGCACTTTTCCTCACATTTTAAAAAAAAAAGTTTACTACAGTACAATTTCACACTGATTAGGAAAGTGGAAAATACAGTGTACAGAAGTGACTGGAAGAAGTTTATTCATTGTCATGTAGGCTTGCTTTGGGCAGTATCAGGCAACCTCGTGAGCTTGTCAGCAGAGAGCTGAGCCCTGCAGTTCTGTGGCAGCACTGATGGATGTGTGCTTTTGTGAGCTCAGCAGCAAGAGGGGGATTTGGTACTGCAGGTCAGCCAGAGGATGTTTGAAACACTTTCATATTTTTTATAAGGAGCTTATAAATATGAGGATGCTAAATATGCTACTTCTTAAAATGGTATTATGGGACAGGTGAAGGTGAGAGTCCTTCTTGGGCAGTTCTGCCTCTGCAGGTAAATCTCCACATGTCACTTCTACCTTGACTGAGCTGTAAACACAGTTCTACAAAGTTATAATGGAGAAGAGCTGATAATACCATTGCTATATCAATTTTTATATAATGACTTATGACAGTACATAATGGACACTTCCAAACTACAAAGATAAAAAGATAATTTTTGAATAGAGGATTTTATCTTTATCCGTGATGTCTTAAAAATTTGAAAGATACTCTTGATTTTTATGTATAAGAAAATGTATTTCAAACATGTAGATCTCAGACTGAACAAATTTCTTGATGAAGTTGCTGTTGCTCTGTGAAATGTCAGAACAATTTTCTTGCCAAAAAACATTTACTGTATGAATATTAGCTGGAAAGTCTGAGAAGGCGGGAAAAAACCCCAAACCCGAATTTTCTGCTATTCACTTTTATGGCAGTCTTTTGATTTGTTCCCTTTTTGCTAAGTCATTGTTTTTCCTCACTGTTTCATGTACAAAGCAAACTGCATACCAAAGCCACACACTTTATACAATTCAGAAGTTGGAAAGGAGTAGAGATATTATTGCTATTGGTTTCAGTAACATAAAGTCAGAAGGTTGCCTTCCTTTCATTTTGGCAAGATAATAATTCTTATAAATGCTACTTTAATACACAACTCTTTATACACTTTATGTTCTGCTCCCACCATATGCTACATAAAATGCTAGAGAAAACTAAGATTTAAAGAAAAGAGTCTATATTGTGCCTCATTTTCTTTCAAATATGAACAAAGTAGAAAATTGTAATAGACATGAAGCTGCATCCACAAAAAAGTCTACACCTCATTCCAAAAATGTATTTTGAAGTTGTTCTATCTTCTCTATGTTATGGTCTTGCTTACAGTGCATGATTAGGTTAAGTCAGATATATATGCAAACACATAACAGGACTGTAGTAACAGAATTTTTTGAACTGCCTGTAGAAATAAGGATTTACCTCACAAGCAAAGTAAAATGTTCACTTTTCTACAAAAAGCAAGTCTAGTTATGTTTGAAATAAACTATATGGAGAGTATAATAAATCCTGAACATTTTGGTGAAAGCTGTTGGAAGGAAAAATCCACATGACTTTGAAAGATATGGTTTAATTAGTGGAGAAACTGGTACAGCCCATGGATGGTATACCATTTTTGAAAGAGAAGAGATAAATGTCTGTGTATTTGAGTAAATGTCTTGAAGAATAGTATTATGTGATTCAGAATAGAAAATTACTGGGGAAAATACATGTAGCCTACCTTTCTCCCCCTCTGCTCAAGTATCCAAATGAACACAGATTGGGTATCTATGAAAAGATATAATTACAGCTTTTTAAAATGTGTCATCCATCCTCTTTCATTCTACAGCTAAATTAGCACATCCCCAGCATACAGTAAAAATATGGAGCATAAAATTAGGAATAGTTTATCTGTCTATATTTTAATACAGAGTCAATGTTTAGAATGAGTATGGGAAGATCAAGGCCTTGGCACAGGCAAGCAGCACTTCAAGACTGCATTGAAGAGCAGCGTCTATTGAAGGCACATCAAGCAAGTGCCTTTCTGAACTGGGAAGAAATGGTAACACACACATGCCCATGCACATGAAGCTGGCTTTCCACACAAGGCTTTGGAAGCCATCTCGGGAAAACCGGCTGCAAGTGGGTACAGGGAGCTGCTGGCACTCCCATGAGAGTGGGCACAGGATCCTTGACTGCGTGGGTGCAAAGGCACGGCTGAGAGCCCTCGCAAAGAGTAGCTGCTGAGGACTCAGTCTGCGACTGGGATAGGGAAATCTGCAGGCTGGGATTGGCGCTGAGTGGTCAAGGGATTGAGTGCATTTGAGGATTTGGGTCTGAGTTGCATTCAAGAGCAAGTCCGGGCTCCTATGCAGTATTGCGCTTACAAAACATCTCCCCAGGAGGCAAAATCCTACTGAAAACCTGCAGGACTTAGGTGCAAAGTCCTACTGGGTCTTTTGCAAAGTGAGAAGCCTGAAATCTCGGCTGAGCTTTGGTGGGTACAGGGGCTGGCTATACACTGCAAACAAGACTGTTGCCAAATCACACTGTTGCCAAATCCCTAACGGGCCTGCTCTGCTGGGGCCTCACCCCCCGAGGTGTTGAAGGGTGCACCCAGGTTTTGCAGAATTATTTTGCTCCAAGGGAAGGGCCTCTGCCAGGTTCTGTGAAACGAACTCATTGCAGTTAGAATAGTTTCAGAGCAAGCAGATAGATGTAACCTGGTTCTATTGAAACTTAGTAGAAAGCTTCACTACTACTTGGTGATTAATTTTTATGCTGTTCTCTTAATTGCCATTGCCATTGCTATTGCCAATTTAAGATTTTAAAACAGCTATTGTACAGGTGAGAAAATTCAGCAGTGTTGTGCCTTACGTTGCAAAGTGAGGAGTTTTCTCCTGAAAGGGGCTACTGTGTAAACCATGGATGTGCAGCTACCAGCAGTAACAAATAACAAGTACTTTCAAAGCAATACTAGAACTGGAGCATTCCTGTATTTCTAATTGTAAGCCTTTGTTTCCAGAGAATAAGGAATTTTGAGAAAAGGAGACGGGTCTTTGGAATGACATATGCTTTCCACATTCGTCTTAGTACCTTCTTTTGAAAAACAGAATGATGAAAGTGTTCTTTTTCTGCTGAGGCAGTCACTCCTCCTGATCAAGAGAAGCATGCTGCAAATTGGAAACAAAACGGGACTGAAGTCCTGTGCATATTAAAAGCGAATGCACGAGGGGTGTGAAAGTGGGTGCAGATGTTAGTGCCAAAAGAGAAAACTATCTTTTAGGGCACTAGTGTAAGAGACAGAGCATGCATTCCTGTCCGTGCACGCCGGGGGCATCCAAACCCCCATCCCTGCGAGCACCAGCACAGGGCAATGTACCCGCCCGTGGGGCCCGTTCCCCGCGCTGCTCCTGCAGGCTCAGCCCCCCGTGGCTGGGGTTCGGCTCCCGCCCGCACCAAAGGGCCGCAGGGGGTGCCCCCGGGAGCCGTGCCCGGCGCAGGGCAGGGAGGCAGCGGGGCCGAGGGCGTTCCCCACCCGCCACTGCATGGGCTCTCCTGCCCGCCGGCCCGGGTTGTTACATGCCGGGCAGGGCCGTGCCCCATATAAGAGCCCAGAGGAGAGGGGGAAGCCTGGCCGGGAGGTGGGAGCGGGTGCTGCGGTGCTATGGAGGCGGCCGAGGCCACGGCGAAGGCACTGCGGGCACCTAAGTGCTCCCGCTGCCGCAACCACGGCTTCGTGGTGCCCGTCAAGGGCCACGCCGGGCACTGCCGCTGGAAGCTGTGCCTGTGCGAGAAGTGCTCGCTCATCACCGAGCGGCAGAAGATCATGGCAGCCCAGAAGGCACTGAGGCAGCAGGAGACCGAGCCGCCGGCCAGGGCAGGCGCAGAGCCCGTTCCGTCGGGCGAAGGCCGTGGGGCGGCAGCCCGGGAGGACGATGCCTCCGAGCACTGCAGCCACGAGAGGAAGAAAGGCGCCCAGCCCGACAGCGGCGGCAAGGGCACGGCATGCTGGGGGCCGCCGCCACCTCCCTTTAGGGACGACGGTAAGGACCTGTCCCCAAAGCCTCTTCCCGGGATCTTCCTGTGTCCTCTTTCCCCTGTCAAACGCTGCCCGTTGTGCACTTGGCTGATTCCTCAGGCTCCGGCTGCCCGGGAGCCGCTCCTCTGTCTGTCCCGCTTTCCTTCCCCAGAGGGCACCGTGCTGGCACGTTGGATCATCACGTACCTTGGCAGCTCCGCGGCGCGGGGCGGGAACAACGTGCTCGGCCTCGCCGCCCCTTGCGAGCTCGGAGTTTAAGCGAGTGGCTTTTCACTGAGAGGGAAATCAGTCTGGGAGTGCAACCAAACTGGGTCTGCTCCGCATGTTTCTCTGAGTGCTGTCGCACTGTTTATAAAAGTCGCAGGCACAAGATTACAGCAACGAAAATGCTAAAAAACTCAGCGATGGTAGATAAATGGGAAAGGTACTGCTGCAGCTGGCTGAAGCAAGCATTTTATGGTAGCACTGTAAAAGAAAAAGACCTTTTGGCCTTAATTCATACCTGTAGCAAAAACTAAATTTGGCTGGAATGACTTGATGTAAAAGTGCATTTGGTATTTAAGAGCAGGTTATAGATTTTGCAGGTGGAGCAGTTGTATGGTCTGTCATCTCTTAAATTGCTTCCTTTAATAGAGTCTTTCATGTGACTTGTCTAGTTTATTACTATGTATTATAGAAACACCATTCTGTTGCTATAATAATGTTACAGAAATCTTACTGATTTGCTGATTGCAGTAGTCATGAATCTGAGCCTCTGAAGAGTTGGCAGCCTGCAAGACAAAATGTTGTCCTGATAAGCCATGGGGAAAGACTTGTTTTGGACACTTGTAGTCCCCACAGATTACTGTCAGTAACTTCCCTTTTTTAGCTTTGTTTTGGAATAAAATTATGTTTATAGATGACAGTAGCTCTACAGATGTCTGTCAGTCCTTCCCTTAACATTTTTAACCTGCTGACCAACTTCAAAAAAAGATTAGGCACAAATTACAGTACTCCAGAAGTAAATCTACTTTCAAAGAAAATTCCTTGCCTTCTCTACCGATCAGAGGACAGGCAGACAAGAGGGACCCTGTTTACATTCAAATAGCCACTCCATGTCTGTTCTTAAGATTTCAGAGAGGCCATATAAGATTCAAGATGCAAGATAAAAAGTGAACGGATTTCTGCTTCTGAAGTTACCTGTGTGTGACCCTAAAACTGAGCATGCTGTAAATTAAGAAGTGACAGATAGGACTCCATTATTAGAACACTAAAGTTAGAACTCTCCTATTTATGTGGAATTTTGTTTTAAGTATCACTAGAGTCAAAAGTTAAGGTAGGTTGTTTTGCTCCTGCTGATGTACTGAAAGAATAAGATTCTGCAGACACTGCTTTACTAAGGACAAACTTTACAGTGCACAAGGCAGAAAAGAATGCAGAATAGCTGCATTACAGTGTCATCTGCTGTACCTTTCCTTAGTTCCTGAAAAAAATCACAAATTCTAAATATGAAACCAAAGGACCAGATTTTCCTGTCTGAGAGTGAAATTTGCTCCTGCAGCTATTTCTGCATAACTCCATAAAATTACATGGATATTTTTATTTGTTCTTTTCCCATTGTTTCCTAGCTCACCCTGCTTTTCCTCCAGAATACACTGTCAACCCAGAATACCTGGAGAGAGAAATCCCAAAAGTGTACCCTGGGTGTTCTGGGGTATATCCTTACCACCCATTTTCTCTGGGATTTGCCATCAATGAGTCAAGCAGTGGGGAAGCACCATCACCTCCAGGGATATCACTTCAGAGAGGATTCCGACACATTCCTAGCAACTATGTGCCAGGGAATGCAACCACTGTATCGGTGAGTAGCACACTTTTAATTACCTGTGCTAATACTGCTGTATTTTAGCTGCCTTCTCTCTGTTGAAGTAACCATGAAGAATCGTCCTGCTTATCAGTTACTTCCCAGCATTTTGATACATTACACTGAAGAAAACATTAGCAAATGATGATATTAATAATCTGACCTCCTTTCAGTACAATTCATGAGTTGATGTTAAGGTGGAGTGATCTGCCTCAAGACAATAAATAATAGATTTATTATGCTTGTATAGAAATTCCCTGGCACATTTTAGGGGTTACTGAGAAAGAGGATAGCTGCTCCTGGTTTAAACCAGCTACTCCAATGAGATGCCACAACAGGTCACAAGGACTTAAAAGGTCAGTTTTGCTGTGACATGGTCTGAGTTCTTGCTGCTCAGTTGCGGCATGTTACCCTCTGCACAGGCTTTCCATGTGCCAGTATGTGCATTGACATGGCAGCATATGGACAAAAACCCAGAAATGGTCTGATAATGCAGATGTATCCTGGAGAGTGTCTTTAGATGGAAGGTGATCTGCTTCATATGTTTCCACAGGTTCCAGATGGAGCTGGAGATTTCCATCAAGGATACTACACTCCTCTGCGTCAGTTCATCCCACCAAGTTTTCTGACAGGGATTCATTACATTCCAGCTCCGGTTTCACTGAACATCCTGGCTGAAACAACCAAGGAAGTACATGGTAAGGAAGTATAGATAAGCCCTGAGAGATTTACTGTTAACCTGGTTTCACTATCTAACCACAGAGATGGAAACCCAAGAGACCTTGATCCTAGCTAGTTTTGACCTCTGTGATGAAGCCAGGCCTGAAATCCTGAATCCTGGGACAGATTGTACAGCTCTGGGAAGGGCTAACCTAGGGGAAGCAGCCAGACATGCTTGGGTTTTCCAACTGACAAGCACCTCAATCTGAGGCAGATGTTGAAGGCCCCAGGGCACAGAGCTATTCCCGAAAATGATCTGTTGATGTTCTCAAAAAAAAAAAAAATTTTTTTCTACATAGCCAGTTTGCAGGGCTTATCTTAAAAATTATTTGGCTGCATTTCAATTTAGACAAATCTTTAAAAAATAATGTGGACTAACACTTACCATAATGAATATGAAATTTCTTGCTAATCTGAAAATCCTAGATGTTAATTGCTGGAAAAGAAGGATTGAGTCTTCAAAATCTCTTAATTCCCACGGGATTTTAAATTTCGGGCATAGATTCAGTCTTTGTGCCCCTGTATTTTAGGTCTATGTTATGTGCTGTGTCTACATGTGGACATACTTGTGATTATATTTGCAAGTTTTTCATTTGGCTGCAACTAAGCTGTGACCACAAGAGGGTAGAGCTGCTCAGAGAATTAACCACTAATACTGGATGTGCAAATAGCCAGTTTCATTTTAAATTTATTTTTTATTTTAAATTTTTAAAAATGCAGATAAATAAATACAACTTTCTTTCTCTTCTTGAACATGAGAATAAAAAATTAAGCTAACTGTTTATGAAACAGATTACAATAATCACCCACTGAAAAATCAAGAGGGAGGAGAAATAAGAGAAGTGTAATTATCTCATTTGAACTGAAAAGATGCTGATGATGGTTATGTGGGACAAAATATAAGCTGGGGTTTTTCTGGCCTCATTTCTCAACAACATAAGGCTCATGCAGCCTCGTTTTCTGTTAATGTCAGTCCTCTCATAACTCTTTAACCCATTAACTATTTTCAGCCAAACATATCTGTTATGATCACATGCCTACACAATATTGATGTGCAAGGGAAGCAGATGCCTCCCAGCAAAGCATTTGCTTGCAGCCATGTCGTGGTGTTTGGCTGGCTGTCACCATGCACTCAGTCCCTGACTGGTGTGTGTGTCCCTGGGCCAACAACCAACTGCCTGCCAGTCAGCCCAGCAGTGGGGACACATCCCCTGAGCACTGGGGGCATTGCCTGCTCCTTGTCTGGCTGGAAAGCCAAAGAAAAGGAAGCAGGAGGTGTGGTGGACAACGGGAATATGGAGAATATGGCAGTGTGGGGGTGTATAGATATCGTAGAAATGTAAAGTTATTTTAAGGTACTGATAAAGGCAGTGTGGAGGAAATACTGGTGCACTGGAGGTGAAATAATACGGGCTGAGACTGAGGGGAAGAGAGGAAAACAAGGGCTAGCCTGCACATCAGGAAGTTTGTGTGAGGATTAATGGGCTTTGTGATTTGGAGGGGACAAAAATCTGGGGGATGCTGCAGTGGCAGAGGACATATAGGGAGCTGTAGCTTTTCTGCTGGACTCTGAGGGCACGGGAAAGAACTGGGAGTAGCACACAAACACAGGGGACATGGAGTGAAGTTACAGTATTGCGTGAGGGAGACAGAGGAAATCCAATCCTGCATTGGTAGAGTGAAGTTGTACTGGCCAAAAAACGATGACAACAGGTAACTGGATAGAGAAGAAACACCAGGAGAGCAGCCTCCCCCAGGGAGCAAAATGCCATCTAATGACCTCAGCCCTTAACACACACCAAGGGAATCACAGCTCAGGCACAGCGCCATAGGAAACAATGCATCACGGATTGTGTTGCCCAGAGAACAATCCAGTTTCCTTAGTGCTGTGGAGAAAGTAGAAATTAATTCTACTGCATAGCATTTGTGCTCCAGGATATGTAGGAATTTGCAATTGTAACCCAGTGAGGGGGGATAATTCTGCATGAGGTCATGCAAAACAGCCTGGCAGCAGAAGATGCAGATGTAAAGGGAGGAGTGAAACGAATAAATTCTTTCTGAAATTCAAGATGCTTGAAAAAAAGAGAAAAGCTGTAATGTGTAGTGCATAAGGATGTGTTAGGATTGCATAATGTCTTTTTTTTTCCAAAATGGAACTGACTCCAACCTGCAGTTAAACTTGGGAACATCCTTTCTCCAGAAACCTCCAGAACTGAGGTGAAATGGGCTTTCTGGAAAACTGTTGCAGGAAAATGGATATAGAAAGCCCTAGCAGGGGGACAGCTGGTGAGAAGTGTCTGTGATCTCTGCCTGAAAGGAAATCTCAGATGAAGACAAATAAAAAATAAAAAACCCTGAAGGCTTACCTGAAAATGATGCTCCTAGGTGAGAAGCTGCTTCCAGAAGGATTTGAGTTACTATGAGGCCAGGGGTGATGTGAAGTATAAACCATATTGTTCTACAATTTCATGTAGTATTGACTGGTCATGTTATGGAGATTTGCCAAAATAAACACAAGGTTTGTCCAGTAAAACAGCCAGTAAAGTATCTGATGGTAGACTCTGATTGCAAATGGTTGGCTTTCTAAAAGAACAAGCCACAGAAAACCAAAACCCAAGTTGCCTGTGAGGAGATGAGGGAGCTTTTCATGCAAATTGGCAAGTAAGTACTTTATAAAATGAAAATCCCTAGTTGGATTGGAAAAAGGGATTATGAATCAAGTCTGTCAAGGCCTTTGAGAATTCACAGGAGTGTTAAAAAGGCATGGCACAGGTTCACTGTGGGTAAGTGGGCAGAAGTGTCTGCCTCATACTTCTATTCCAGTGCAGCTTCAAATGCGGAAATGTGATTGATTCCAGGTGTAACAAGAACTGAAACAGGGTTTGGGGTTTTGGCTTCTTTGTTTGTGTTTAACTCTGACATTTTTCTATTCTTCATTTTAGCTACTGAAGCTGACAGTGAGGATTCAGGGGTGGTTCATGAACGTGGCCAACCACCTTCTTCCCCAGAATAAACAAGAAGAGACCAATCTGTATATTATACACAGTAAATGGGCTGGAGGAGAGCTGAGAGCAGGCAGCACTGTTTTCATTTCTGAGTGTTAGTTAATGAAGGTAGAGTGACACTTAATCACTGAGCAAGTCACAACAGCTAGAAGGGGATTAGTCCCCTGCCTTACTTTATGATCAATGTTTGAACTACCAGGCTCACAGCTCTGCCTCCCAAGCACTACAAAGCCCATGTTCCTAAAAGGTTTTCCAATGGAAGCAACAAATGATTATGACTCCGAATTTGTTCCTCTCCTGAGGTTACCTGGCTCCCAGACCATGGTCTCTGAGCCAGGTGCATTCTGCAGCATTTTCATGTTCATGACAGTAGTCAGAAAGATGTTGTTTGTATCAGTTTGCTGTAAAGGAAATCTGGTTCTGAATGTTAGAGAAGAGTTAAGTCATGTGGAGCCTGAAGACTGAGTGAGAGAGGATGTGAAGACAGCCTGAGTTGCTGATGCACTTGGCTGCCTAAGAACGTGATTCAGCAGGGGAAGGGGAAGGGTAGGTGCTGGTCTGGAAGGGCATGGCAGGAACTTGTGGAAAGGCCTGGTGCCTCCGCATTGTTTTCTGGATCCTTCAAAGCACCTTCTTCTGTGTAGGTTGGGGACAAAGTTACTTGGAATCACCTCTTGTCACACAGGCTTCACATCTGACATTTTGAATGTCCTTTATGATTTATACACTATTTCAATGTTGTTTAACTCAAGACAGCTGAAATTAAGCAGTACTGTTTGTTTCTAAAGGGCTCCTGGAGACAGCTTTACACATGTGTACTGGAAGTGCGCTGTGGCGTGGCCAAGGTGTGGAGAGATTTGCCCAGGACAAACCACCAGTTAGAATAATAATTAGTCAAATCCATCCATACTATGATTGTCAGTGGTAATCTTTAATTAAAAATGAATGGTACATTCCTCTACTGTTTTGCCTGGATGAATTGGTTTTGTATCAAGTGGATCAGTTGTTAATGTTTGAATAATTGGGGCGGGTCTTTTGTATAATTAAAAAAGATACATTAAACTGTTCTTGTGGTTTGATCTGTGTCTGCATGTAATTTTTCTAGCCAAATGTCAAATGTTGCCCTGAACAGCTCTGTGTAACAGACTTGTCTGGAGAGAGATTTAGGTCTCGGTATTTTTTTTCTACATCTGTCTGCTTCTGTAGAGGTGAGCGCAGTAAAATAAACAGACTTCTTTTCTGATACTTGTATTAATAGTCCCTTGCTCAATGCAAGACGTAAAGAAGTTCTGATAAGCTGAATATTTATATTTTCTTCAAAATTAGTAGCTGATCTGCTGGACTGCTTTGCAGCACAATGTTTTGGGGCAAAAGTGAAAGTGACAAATGTAGAACTGCCAAGAGAAAAAAACAGAGAATACATTTATCTATAGCAAAGGATCTGATGTACAACTCGTTATATATTAGATTGACAATAGGATCTTTGCTCCCAGGAGTGTCCCAGAACTGCTGTCTGCTTGGAAAACTCTGGATATCAGTTTCTTTTCAAAATAAAATAATATACCAGCAGTGCCCACAAAGCAGGTTCCTCTGTGGATGGAGGGTTTGGTTTTTATAACATAATGATTTAAGAAAATAGTAATGTCCAGGATGAATACTTGAACCGGCTCCTTCCCAGATAGTTTTCGAAAGTCATATTCAGTGTTGTATTACTCCTTAAATCTCAAAGCAAGGTGGATTCCAGCCCATTTCACTGCCTCTAATGCACAGTCACTGTAGATATACTGCACAAACAGCACTGTTTGCTCTCTCTTCTGCTGGGCCAGTGACTGCTTCCAGATTGCCAAGCCAAACTCCTTATTTTCCTGTTCTTCCGTCTTTCTGAACTATCATCAAGTGAACCAAAGCCTTTTCTTTGGCTGTTTGAAGGATGATCTGACACTCCAGGAGGGCCTCTCTCCCTGCATTGCTGCAGATAAATGGGCATCTCCAGAGGCATGCAGCGAGTTTAAGGAAGAGCCAGAGAAAGGCAACTAAACTGAAAAAGATGGAGAAGTTGATTACTGGGGGAGTCTAAAAGTAGAGTCTTCAGTCTGGGGAGGAGACTCAGTTTTAGAACGTGTCAGGTGTGGCAGAGCAGCTGTAAAACCATTACCAAACCTTGCTACTTTATGCACCTGAAGGACAAGAAGGTGACCGGGGCAAAGGGTCAACTGGTTTTCCTACAGCTGTAGGAAAACAGTGAGGCCAATCCTGCTTAATATGCTTAATCATATCATCAGTCAAACTTTGTGTGGTGTCATTTCAGACTTGTACATTTCAGGAAACTTGTCCCCACGTTCTTGCACCTATCCCTGCCTAGAGAAGGAAATGACTTGCTAAGAGAACTGAAAGTGGGTAACTCTCCAGGTGACAGGATGAACTATCTTATGTGGGTAATTCAAGGTTTCATTCTTCCACTTTGTGCTCAGCTTGTCCTTTTTAACCAAGGAAAAAAAATTCCTTGACAACTGGTGGTGTCATACTGTGCTCTTAAGGACTTCAAAGTAAGTAATTTTAATTCCAAACTTAGTGCCAACCAGTGTTTCCAATAATTAAACTCTGTGATCTCTTCTGACTCCATTTATTTAAATAAATGACTTAGGGATAATGAAATCAGTTTGGATTGAAATGGAATGATTTGGATTAGACAAGTCACTCAGAGGTTGTTCCAGCCTAAATCATCCCAGAATTTTATTGTTTTTTATTAAGGCTGAAGCCACACAGACTTTGGTTGAATTAATAAAATTTGTGAAGGAAAAGGAAAGGATTCCTTTTGCTTCTGAAACCTTTCTGCATGCAAGCTGCTACTGGTTGCAGTAGGAAATCTGCATATATGCAGTTGTCATCATCACTGTTTTCAGATTTCTGAGGATTTACTCCCTTGAGCTGAACTTCTGAAGATGTGATTCCCAACACCTGACCCTTCTGTCAATTCTCTGTCCTTGCTGCAAGTCCCTGGGTCATCACAGAGCCACAGGCTCTTGTTTGTTCTTTGAAGGAGAAAACCTGGAATTAGGAGCCAGCTCTGTAACATTTACTCCCACCATTAATTTCATTACTTTCAGTGGAATTCCTTGTGAGGGTAGAGTGGACAGCATTGGCTAGGTATGCAAGTTTAAGATCCAGATTTTATACAGAGGTGTCTGTGTCACTCAAAACCCTCAGATTATTGTAGATCTGCATCTTTTTTTGTAGGAGCTTCTGAAAAATGAAAACAAACTCAAGATATTCTACAAGGATAGTATAATATGTCCATTCTGCAAACATATGTAGGATTCATCTGTCATTTCCCTGCAGCAGACTGCTCAATGTTAACACTCTCAGGCTATCGGCTTCTACATCTGGACTGAAGCAGGTTTTCATATGACAGTAATTATAATACTCCTTCTAGGTTTTTTTCTTCTTGGAATTAGATGCACCCACTTGGAAACCTCTGAATCCACAGCAAGACTATAGCTGGTTTTTCCACATTAATGAGTAATTAATTTTGAACTGCAATCCAAAGAAATATTTAATTGCTTACCAATAAAGTCAGCTTGCTGCAAAGAAAAATCTCCTTCCCCTTAAGAAAATAGTTTTAATGACAGAAAAATTCTTTATTATGTGAAACATAACTATTTTAGAACAGTGAAAACTTTAATTAAATCATTCTTATAGGCAAGTGGGTCTGCTTTTCCCATTTTTTGCCCAGTATTTTACTACTGCAACATTAGCATTAGTCACAGAGTTATGTCTCTGCTTAGCTTGCCAGAATGTAAGGGAGAAATCCAAATGTAAGGAGAGACTTTGTGGAAACTATTCCTGAAATCAGAGAAGGACTGACTGCCTGTTTTACTGCAGCCCAGCGAGAGCTCCAGATCCACCCCAGACGCTCAGGCAGTGACATGTCCACACGCCCACCCTGTGCACCTGACTTTTCCATATATCCTTACAGGTACACCTTATCATACACAAGTAAGCTTGGCTTCAACAATTCTGAAAGAGGCCCCACAAAAAAAACAGATTTATTTTGGTATTACTTTTAATTACAATGGGTAACATTCTTCTTGTTTCTTCTTGCTGGCTCTTTGGATATTGTCCTCAGCCAGGCAACATTAGTGGTGACCTTGCTGCTGATTCCATAGGGTGATCCCCTATGGATCTAGTTGTGATTTCACACAGGTTTCTTTTTTTTAAATTTTACACAACCGCCTTCAGTGAAGGCACTTCTGGTTTCATTTACTAATTACTGCTAGGGTTTTATAAACTTACTGGTACAAGGTACTCAAAAGTGTCCAAGCCACATAAGCTACAGCAAATACGAAAGATTTCTTTTTACAAAATTTTTCTTTTTTTCCAGAAAATGTGGTTTAAATAACAGTCATATACATAGTTCCCTGGGAGAACCTTCCCTTTTTTTTCACAAAAAGCTGTTTTTCATTAAGAAATGTATTCTTTTGATCAAGGTGCAAATCGACTGTTTCTCATGCTCTTCCAACAGTAAATATACACTTAAATTCCAGAAATTCAAAAGCCTCATGTACCTGCAGATGGCTGATTTGTTACATCCCCTTCCTCATGGAGCGCCTCACGTTGTGAAATGGCTCTTCGCTTCCCGATGTTCCTCAGTCCTGGGATTACAAATCCTTCCTGCCTGTCTCCAAAGGCACGCATAAGGCTGGAGACCTCAGTGCCCGGAGCTTTGGAGGGATGTGCAGAGCCCACACCAGCCTGGCTCACCTTCCTTGCTGTCCCAGCCGGCAGCTGCGCTTTGTTTTCCCTCAAAACACCTCACAGTATTTTTGCATGGCCGGTGCAACAAATGAATCAGAGAGCCAAATCTCCCCCCAAAAATTAAGAGAAATAACAATTTTCACCTTAAGACGCAAATCACCTGGCGTCCTCCAAGGGAACGCTGCGGAGGGAGATGGAAAATCAGAACACCGATTCGTTTCCTTTGAGTTTTGGGAGCGATTTATGGCGGAGAGGGAGAGGGAGCGGGGCCGGCCCTCCGCTAGGGGGCGCTGGCGAGGCCGTGGCGATGGCGCTGCCGCCTCATGAGGGAACGGTCTCGCCGCGGGTCCTGCCCGGGATCGCTGTGGGTGTCGGGCCCCCGCCTCTGCTGTGCGGCAGTGGACAGTTCATTCACGCCCTTGGGCAAAAAGGTACAGGCTTGGAGTTTGAGTCGTTAGTCCCTTGGAGTTTTGCTGCCGCGGTAGCCAGACATGCTGTGAAATGCCTCAGTGTGGGCAGAGGTTCGGGTAGAGCGCAGCGATGGCTTCGTGCTGGGGCGGAGCTGCTGGTTCGCAGCTGGGCAAGCACCTGCCCTGCTGTCAGCTCGGCTGCTTCGAGCGGGGTGCTGCCAGCGCCAAAGCTGGGGGGTCCGTCCCCGCATGGGCCAGTCCCTTCAGAGCTGGACTCCGTGGTCCTTGTGGCCCCCTTCCAGCTCGGAATATTCTGTGATTCTACAGCCTTGGCGGTTCTGAGGCGAAAATTTCCATGGAGAAGGCTATGCCGTGGTACCTTGGTGTTTGTTAATCAGCACAGAGCAAACAGCCCCTCTTGACAGTGCTCCAAGCAAGGTGTGCGCCCAGGCCAAGCCAGTGCTGGTGGCAGGATGGCAGTGAGTGATAACTGCAGTTAAAACCAAATTTTGGAAAGCATTTATGGTATTGACTTTCACAGTATAAACCAAGCCCAAAAGACACTACCCATACTCGATACAGCTTTGCATTTAACGCCCATTTAAAAACTTACTGCTTTCAGACTATTATTACAATTTGAGAAGTCTAAATACAAAAAACACCAAACCTGTAGCATAAAAACAGGAAAGGAAAACATTTAAGACTTAACCTAGAATACCTTTATTTTTAAAGTAATTCAACACAATTATTTGTGGCTTTGGATTCCTTGGACCTAAACTTAGATATAATGGACATTTAGCCCTAATGAGACTTGTGCTGATTCATGTTGAACTTCAGTCTAAGATTCAAGGTCAAATGAAATCTGACTCTTTCAGACCAATTTATGTCTTTACAGTGCTTCATACTGGCTAAACTAATTTGGTTTGTTGACACCAGTTTCCAAGGTCAAAAGTAAAATTTTAGAGGAAGAGAGTTAACCAGGGGAACAGATTGCCAACAGGGTGGTGTGAATTTTCCATTACTCTTAAGTCTAAACCAAGTAAGCATGTTTCTCTAGAAAACAGGTGGGTTCTGTTGAAGAAATTGAGGTGAAATGTGTGTTTCATGCAATAGATAATCCAAACTGCTCTTGGAGCCACAGAAAGGACTGGAGCTCAGGAAGGCACTTGCCTTCTGGGGTAAGCAATTTTCAGTCTGCCTTCTGAAAGGACCCAGTGCTAATAAGAAAGGGCACTGTAAGCAGGAGAGTGCTGTGCCTTCAGGACTGTCCATTTGTTTCAGTATGATTGTGTTACCTTCAGTTCAAGTCTCTGTTTTTGAGGACCTCTCTGCATGAGAGCAATATATAGCAATATAAAGAAATTAACTTCTTTGTGTAACTGTAGGAAAATAATTGGTCAAAGATATTTTTATACCAAGTTTCAGGCTTTCCCCCTCTAAGCTCAAGCTTGTCAAATTGATTAGTGATTATTATGGTGTTTAAATCATACAGATTCTAAGTAGATGTTAAACAAGCTAGCTCTTAGTGGATGATTCATGAGGCAGGGTGCTGTAGTAGTTGAAGCTTAGTCAGGAAGGCTTTGTTCAATACCTGACCTCAGTCCTACTGAGTAAAGTCAGGCAGTTAATTCTCTTCTTGTCCTGGTTTTGTCAGATCAATGGTCTTAACCTTTTTGGACTTGAAATGTTTGCAGAAAAATGATGTCTGAGAGCTGTTTAAATAATATAAACCTGTGGAAGCACAGCCTGTGTACAGTCTTCTTGTGCATGGTGTCCTTTGTGCTAGTGTTCTAGAGCAGCAGGTTGTAATTAAAGGCAGTTTTAAAGTTTTCTTTTTTTCTCCTAGAGTCTAAACCTTTCTTCCAAGGAAAAGGTATTTTGTTGTCAAAGTTGAGTAAGAGAATGAGGAAATTAAGAATTTTTGCAGAAACAGAGCTAGAATGTATCACAGTGTGGTGGGATCTCCAGCAGGGAAAAGCAGAGAAAATAGGACTCAGAGTCTACAAGGAGCGAATGTATTTAGTGTTAGCCACAGTTCACTTCTCAACTTAATGTATTTCAAGTATGATTTCCTACATTATGTGTTCTGATACATTCAAGCACAGCAGTTCTACAAGGTTGACTTCATCCATACCAGACACAAGACTTTCTCCCCTCAAATACAAATCTTTTACATTTGACTAAATGAGAACTGCAGTTGAGAGAAATAAATTTGGTGAAGAAACCAGAAACTTGCAAAACAGGTTATTGCAGTTGGAAGGCCAGTGTTTCATCCAGTGAGTTCAGTGCCTTTTGGAGAGATGTGCAGTAAGAGGCAAGAAAAACATAGGCTAGCTCTCAAAAAATGTAAGGAAAACTATATGTTGCTGTAGATCCAGGAATGGAGAGATGTAGCAACACACAAATCCAGCGAAAGAATGAATTATTTATTAATTTTACAATCATTTTTATATAGTCTAGTTCCATAAAGTGATTGGACAGCATTCACACACCTCCTAGGGTGATTGGTTCAGGTTCTGTCACATCCACGGTAAAACATTTCTCGGTGTACCATAAACAGAACTTAGCAAAACACCAGATGTGACTATCGTTTGCATAAACTCTCTTACTGTTTTCATATCTTGTGTGAGAAAGGAAAGGTTCTCAAAGAATTAATGCAAGAAGCTGGAAAATTCATCTGCTAGCAGCATTTCGGTCTCCACAACTATACATTGAACTATGATCAGAACGCAGGCTCAGAACCTTACAAGAAGTTTGTTCCCTGGGAGAAAAGCAACGTGTGATCCTGAAAGCAGAACTGTAAATATCTCTGGCAAACGACAGTGTGTGATGTTTAGCTGGAATATCCCAGCAGTGTTACTTGGAAATGAAAATTCCAAAGCAGGATTTACCTTTTTCAATAGAATCCTTGCTAAAAGAATAAAACACACATGCATGATGATGGTGAGGGGCAGTTTCTAAGTAGGAGCAGGAATGAGTCACTGGAGAACACGTGCAGAACTGATGCAGTCAGAAGTGTCTGACTTCGGGTGAGTTGCATCTTGTCACAGAATCACGGAATGGTTTGGGTTGGAAGGGACCTTTTAAAGGTCATCTAGTCCAACCGTCCTGCCATGGGCAGAGACATCTTCCACCAGACCAGGCTGCTGAGCAAGTAGAATAATCAAACTGTGTTTAATGTGGATAATCTGTAGGTTTTTGAGTGACTGGCAATAGAATTGTTCAACCTGAGCAGTGACTGAAATGAAGAGGCCAGGCTGGTATCTTGTCTAAGGATAATTTTTGGATCATCAAAAGTTAATTTTTAATTCTCCACAAAGTGTTGTATCCTCAGGTAATACTACCTGTGTGAATAGGTACTGTGTGTACTTACATAATCAAGCTCATGTTTGAGAGCCTGATTTTAGCATCCTGATTGGGAAAATAAGATCTTTTCCAACAACTGGTTAGTTTTTCACGTGTGTCTCAGCAACATCAAGTAGCAAATTTTATTCACTATTTTAGAATGCTACCCATTAAACAGAGCAACTGTATATTTTACAGTTTACAAAACTGTCTTGTCAGAAAAGCAGAATTGTTAGCTATCTTTCTATTCCTTGCTGAGGAGCATTTTGCAAGATAAAAATGTGTTAGGAGTTGTGTACTGAATAATAAGTGAGAAGTGAATTGAAATGGCTTTGCATTTTTTAGAAATAATCATTTTAGTCAAATATTCATGAATGATTCTAGTGTTTGCAGAAGTTCTGACTGAACTGGTTGTTGTTGATTATATTCATTTTTCTGGACCTTGGTTTTACATGAAGCCAGAGCTCCATGGCCTTCAAAATACTTTTCTCTGTAACTGGTGAATTAAGTGCTGAAACATTAAAGGACTAAGCATTTCTCTTGGTACTCTCTGCCTTTTCTGCAGTGAGCAAACCAAAGTCAATATCCCCACAGCAAACTGGATATTTGAATGCAAAGTTTGGTCTAAGCTGCAGAAGGATGTTTCTTCCCATCTACAACAAATTTATTTGGGTCAAAAAGTAACAACCTGTAGCTAAGAGAAGTAAATTCAAAGCTTTAATATGTAGTTTACCTCTCTTTACTGCTGTGTAGGAAGTGAGACTCCCAGGGAGAATGCAAGAAAATGCCTTCAGAAGTTTGGAGTTTAACCAGTTTGGGATTGATAGTAGATGCACATTTGACTGCAGAGAAGCCAGTCCTTTAATTTTGCCCTTTTTTTTGTTTGTTTGACTTGAATGTGGTGATACCTGAAAACACATATGGAAAATACAGGCCTCTTCTGAAAGGTATGTACAGAAATACTGCTGATGTGTAGCTCATCACTCTTCCACTGCCCTCCACTCCTTTTACACCTTCATGAGGCTTATTCTCTTAAACAAGTGAGGACTTGGCAGTTTAATGGACCTGACAAAAATTCCACAGTTAAATTGAAAATAAAAGCCAATTTCTTCAATAATTAATCACAAGAAACATTAGCATTTCTCTGAAAAGACTTTTCTCAACTAAAGAGGACCGTTTAAGACAGATGTCCCAGAGACACAAATGCTTGTCAGGGACTGGAACAAGAAAGACCTACTGGTGTAAAGAACGAATTGCAATATGCTCCTATTTTAACTTTTGGACATTTGTCCATTCATGCTGATTAAACACTCTGGAATATTTTGTCAGGTTTTCCAGCATTGTTGAACTGAGTTAAAATGTAATTGACTTAAAACAAATAGAACAAAACCCTCTTGTAATAAATGTCAGGTTCATGCTGACTGGAAAGAAAACACCTTGTTCCTGCCCTGTGACCCTCTGCTTGTGTTAAAGCACAAAGTGTCCAATCATACAAGTGGAACATAAAACCTTTCACTATTCACTTTCTCCATGTAACCAGGCAGGTATGTGAGAGTGTGGGCAATATAAGAAGCTGGCTTTTTATTTATGTAGAAATTTGATAGTGCACCTCACAGAGGAGCTTGGTGAAGGCTCAGCCAAAGATAAGACTTTTAACTGATGAGCACCATGGAGCAGATCCTGTAGAGTCACTGGTGTCCAAGACTGGTTTGGCGCATGGGGCAGACATCTCTCTGTGAGTAATGGGCAGAGCTGTGGCTGCTGAGCTGTCAGGGTTCTGCCTGCCTCGGTGTGCAGCCATCCCCTGGCTTGTGAGCCCTGCACCTTCCTGCAGGGCACACCTGAGCTGCACAACACTGGCAGTGGTCACATTCTTCAGGAGACAGGCAGGAAGGTGATGGCCACGATAACAGCATTGTGATAGCTGAGCCATGTCTGGCATTGCTGTGGGAGATCGCCTCTGGAACAGGGAATTTTGCATTTTGCCATACACTAGCACAGCTTTAATGGCAGAGATGGGCCATGCCTGTTCTTGACTCTTGTTTCTCCTTTGGGAAGTGTGTGTAAGCAAGCATTCACGCCCCATTTAGTTCAAGTGGATCTTTGGGGACCAGGTGGTTGCAAAGAAATCCAGAAAGAGGCATGGGTTGAAGCTGCCTTTCAGTAGCATCTTGTTGAGGAGAAGACGAGAGCCCAGATTTGTAAGAGAGGATTCAACAAATGAAACTTTCAGTGGGAGTATCTTCTGTTCTTGGGTTTAACCTCCCTCTCCAAAACCCTTGGTGTTTGAGTGTAGTGGCAGGAGGGTTAGTTTGCCCTCTTGCTGTCAGTGAGGAATGTGTTCGTTCTGTAGGTACCCCGCTGTGTGCTTTTCCAATTTTCCTTTCAGTGTAACCCATTGCTTCCAAAAGCACAAGCTCCTGACCTTCCCTTGTGCACTCTGCCTTGTTGTGCGCTTTCCCAGTGCTTTGCACTTTCTATTTAGACAATAAAAGGACCGAAGGGAAAACAATGTTTCTTTATGTTAGAAGTACAGCAGCCTCACATGTCAATATTTCTTTTCCCCCTGTGCACTCTGACTTCGTTTATTTTTTTAAACACTTTGGCTTCTTTTGAGGAGATTCGAGTTCCAGAGCAAACCAGTTTGCACAATGTGCTCAGCTTCATGTTGCATTGAACTGATCGCATTTGTTATGTCTACCAGCTGATAGAGTTTTCTGAAAATATTTAGCCTGTAATGTAACCCTCCCTGGTCTTCTGTTTTTATTACAAACATGCAATTAATCAACCTAATTGTTCCAATTACCCAGAGGCCCAAGTGATTATGATAAAAAAAATAAATAAAGATAGTGATGGCATAGTGTGGCTGTAGGAATGAGGTGAGCATTCAGCACAGCTCAGGAATCTTCCACTGGTTCTTTTATGTCAGGGTAGATGTCGTAGAAGTGGCTTGATGCACATGCTGGGTGTCACATAATCCATCTTGGATAATCCCTGCCTTCCTGGAGATCGTGTGCTGCTGCCCAAAATGTTCCTGCATTTGGCACCACCAAAAAGTATGAACTGACAAATAACTGCATGGGAAAGAGTTGAGGAAGTAAGCACACATTGTTTTAGAAAATGATGTTTAAGAAACATTTGCATTGACAACACCAGCATCATTTAGAAGTCAGATACATATATGAATAACTCTAATTCCTGAAAATATCTGCAACCAAAATGAAACCAAAGGGCTGTTTCTGTTCTTTGTAAATTAAAACCAGTGCAGATTTTCTCCCTTTCAAATAATTCTCATGCTAGGAGCTTGAGTCTATAATAAGTTTCACTTGTTTGGCACATCCTCAGGCCCAGTTAAAAATCCTTGGAAATGGTTCTAAAAGTAATGTCCAAATACAAACCTGTGAGCAGTGATCCAGGCTGGTGTGCCAGGAAGAGCTCTGCGCTTCCAAGACTTTTGAAAATCTCCACAATGACTCTGACCAGCTCTGGGAAAAATAAAGCCAACCATAGTCTGAATTTTTTCTGTTAAGAAGGAAATGGTGTTTTAATGTTCCAGAAAAGTGCAAACCACATGCTTTGATTTTGCTACTAAGAGGCTATTGGAGGAGTTTGCAATGTTCTCTAAGAAATGTATATATTTTATTTATCTGTACATATATGCATATGAGGATATAATCCTTAGCTTGTATTAGCATTACATCACTGTTTCATCTATTCTAAATCTGGGTCACTCCTGAATTACATTGCTGTGAATGCAGATGAAGCTTGGACTACAGCACAGGTCTGAAATGCTGTTTTCTAATAGGATTAGTGAGTCATTTGTGTCCAGATGTGGATTTGTTTGGGGGAAGGGAATGGGGGTGGGGTGAGAAGATGTTGTCCTGACTTCAGGTCCCCCCAACATCCATGGGAATTTTCAGCACTTTGTTCCCCATCCTTGCAATTCTTCCGGAAGCACAGGGAGCTGGAGCTGGAGAGAACTGGGGCAGTTCCTGGGATTGAGCCACTTGAGGCTGACCCAGAGAGAGGGCAGAGGCAGGCAGTGTAACGGAGGTGTTTCCGTGCTAGGCGGGATTGAGCTGGTTAGGACTTGAGCCCTGAGATGTGGGAATGGATGTAACAGAGGCTTACAGAACCCGCATCACCAGGGAGCCAGGAAATGCAAAACAAACTCAGTTGCAAAAAGTCAGGAGACCCCAGGGTACGTGCTGTGGCAAGATGCTACCAAGGCCAAAAAGATGAAATGATTTCAGTAGAAATTGGACAAAATAACAGGGAGAGGCCCACGAGAGCTATTACACACCAATATCCAGGGCACCAGAACAGGGCACTGAATAGGAGTTTAATTGATGTGACCCTGGACTTTGACAATGCTTCTCCCTGGAACAGTGGTTCCTTGAAAATCTTTCTGCTGGGCAAGTATGGGCTGGCTATTAACCTCTGTAATTTCAATGTTTTTATTGAAGTGGGCAGAAGTCAAAGGGTACAAAAAGCTTTATTATATGGGTTTGTCTTTGCTTGTACTCTACTGGCATCACTTGCAGTCTGGGCTGGCTGTACACAGCTAGCCCATCATCTGACAGAAAAAAAAAATTATATCATTAATATGGACATGTATATTTTATGGGAAAAATTAGTATGCCATCCTGTTAAGTAAATACTTACAAAGATCTGCAGCCTAGAAAATGCTGAGGGACAAAACAAATGCCAGTTAATTCTGTATACTTTGGATCAGACTTCAGCTACGATCAGTGCCAATTATAAAACTGAATGGAGTGACACAGTATATTAAGGAACATATAATTTGTCCTACAGTGTCAACATTGCTGGCATTTTATATTTCTTGAGGTAGCACTTTTGAGCCAAGTCTTGTAAAGTGTCCCAAAATCTCATTTAGCATGTCAAAAATTATATTCATCATTAATTCTCTGAATGGTGGAGAAACAGCCTTTGTGATTGACAGCTTTTGACAATCATAGCTGGACTAAACCTCTTAATGGTGGGATTTAGCCTGTTACAAGTATGCAGTGTTTGAATCCAGCACTGCTAGAAAAGGCTGTTCACTGCAGTGACTAAAATAGCATTTTCTTGAAATAGTGTGTGGGTATCTTCAGACTCTGACCTGCTGTATGCATCACTTAATCTTAGGAAAGTCAAAACAGGACAAATCACAACAAAATGGACAGAAATTCACATTTTCTGAAAACACATGCAAACCCAAACCCTAAAATTATTCTTTATTTGTTACTAGAATTGGAGTCTTACAGTCCTAAACACGTCCTGTTTATTTTATGCCACTTCTCTGCCCTGTATCCCAGATAGCTGAGACACCTTTAGCATGAAGTGTTTGACACTGAAGTGGCTTCGTTACCTAAAGCTGGGCAGCTCTGCCTTGTTGTGAGAGTAAAGCAACTTTTTATGCTCTTTTTGTGCTCTAATAATGCCTAAAGGTCAAAGTCAGCTCCACATCTCCAGTGATGCTCAGCACTGCAGGGGAAGGCAGGCATGGGCTGTATGCTGAGGACACAGCACGCTCCTTCAGGAACTCTAGGAGGAGGAGGATGGAATGGTGCTTACTTTTCCAGAAAAGGTGAGATTTTGTAATTTTATGTAATACTTTGAGACTCTGTGACATGTGAGAAGCATCGGTTGGCACCAGTGAGCAGCAGAGTGGCTTTGCTCATGCTTTCCTTTCCATACTCTTGCACTCCGGACTCTTTCAATTCATTGATGTTGCAGTGTGATTTCAAGAACTCAGAACGTATTCGTCCTGCACAAGCATAGTGAAATCAGATACCTTTTTTTTTTCATTAAAAAGATGAAGTTGTTTTGGCTGCAGTAAAAGCTAAGAACAATGTTTTACAATGAGGGAGAGATGTATGACATGCAGGACTTTTTGCAGTACACTGTTCTTACACAACTCATTAGAGGACCTAAAAGCCCCTTGTATTATGGGCTAAGCCTGATTGCTATGTTTTTCCTATATAATATTTTATAAATTCCCATAAAAGAAACACTAGGCTAAATTAATGTTTTGAAGTACTATGACTTTTGACTGCAAATGAGGAATAGGACTTTGATTATTGCCTAAAACTTACAGTCTAAAATGTTATTTTACATGCTATCCTAAGTCAAGGCTTATTTTAAAAACAAGCTTTTGACAGCAAAAGTAAATTCACATGACTATCTGCATAAGGCTGGATACATTTTGTGTTGATGGTTTAAATTACCATCATCTTTTCAGCACCTCCCGATGCCATGAAAGGAAGCTTTCTTCACTGCTTTTCAATGCAGAGTCTGGCATACTGAAGTATCAGCCAGACTTCTTAGGAAGATTTTCCTGCAAAGCAGCTACCTGTAAGTGTAATCAGTATTCCAAAGCTTTGGGCCTGAATTCTGCCACCTACGTGTACTGGCTGTGCAAATTCTTCCACTGAAGCCAACATGGCTTTTTGCATAAAATAACTTTGTGAGCCAAAGGATGAAATTCTCTAAGTTACTACTTTGGCTGTGTTTTGTGCTTTTTACTTGTGCTCCATATAGGAATGATAGTTAAAAATTCAGACAAAAGAATAAACCTCATAACTTGGATTAATTTTTATTTCATTTTTGAAACTTTTTAACAACCTGCTAAATGACAGTTAGCAGGAGTCTTCCTTGACATATGCTCTTTGAAATCACAACTGAATGTTGGTCCTTGGTTTAAGGAATTTTTACTGAGTTTTCATTACTTTTTTAATTACTCTGTTACTTTTCTGCTTGGCTGAAAGGAAAAAGCTGGTTCTAGTCAAAACACTGTGATTACATGTTCTGTAATGCAAACTCGTGCATAGTGGGAAGACCTGGCAAGTAGTGAGACACTTCACAGCTTAATGTTTACTCTTGGCTGTCTGCTTGTGTAACAACTGTACCAGACACTGAACCAGCCCAGGCTCAGATATTGAATGTACTGAAGCTTCTTTCAGCTTCTGACTTCATTTGTATCATTGTGCAGCCCAGCCTTTATGCACATCCTGCATATGTGCCCAGGTCTCCATTAAGTACAGTAAAAACCCCTTTCAGATGACGAAAAGCGTAGTTAGTTGTGGGCTTTCTAGAGATTGTCCCTCTGGGATATTGAAGGCAAGACAATTGCATCACTCACTGTTACCAGATACTATGAAGAAATCTGGAAGCCTGAAAATGGAGATTTGCACCTCATCTGTGGCCAGGAATGGATCATCCATAAGACACTTGCATATCATTATCATAGATTATTATTTGTGTTATAGTAGTGTGCACTGAGAGCAAATCTAAGACTCAGTTAAGCCCCAGCTGCAACACCACCATGCTTTTGCTCTAAAAATTCTATTGGCAAAATGAACAAAACCAGCAGAAGACTGAAGAAAGGAACTGGAAACAGCCACAAATCCGAGCAGGATGCTGAGAGCCGGGGCAGCTCATTGCCAGCCTGGATGTCACCTCAGGCTTTGTTCTGCAGGTAGTTCTGTGGAGTCTGCTTTGGGGAGAAGGAGCTAAGGCTTCCTTAGTGTTCATCAGTTTGTTTTTAATGGAAAACAGTTCATTTGCTCCTTTTGGCAGCATGCATACAGTAACCTGTTGCCACCCTTGGTCAGAGAACTGATACTGCATTTCCCTATATTTTGGTTTTACCCCTTTGTCTTTTCCCTCTGTGAGGCATCTCTGTCTCTATTCCCACTTTTCCCCCCAAGCTTCTCACAGCATTGCAGCCATTTGGGTCAGCTTGTGATTGTGTTCCTGCTTTTCCCTGACTCCAAACACCAGTGCTGCATCCAAATTACTCATCCCAGGGAGAACTGGTGCCAGCAAAGAACCTACATTTTCTCTTTGGCTCTCAGATACCTCTCTTTTTCTTGCCTCCCATTCAGTTCTCAGCCTGTTACCAGCATTGTCATCACCTGATGACTCTGCTGGAGCTGCTAGTGTCTGTGCAGCCCTAAGCCTGGTTTATCCAGCTTATTAAACCAGTTTTACAGATGATGAATTTCATTTTAGAGGCCCAAAACTGCTGAGCATGGGGCAAATTGCCGTCAGCCATGGGGAGGGGAGCATCACTGCCAGCCAGAATCTGGCTGCTCTCCCTTCCTTACACATCCAACAGCCCATGAGGAATCACTTCTCTTGAAATTTCTGGTGAGGAAGAAATTTCAAGCTGGCCAAGACCTTAAGATGAAAATTCTTCTTACTTTCTTTTAAAGTACCATGATGTAATTGCTGAAAAATAAATGATCAAGATTTTGGTTGTATTTCTTAAAAGAAAGATTGTCTTTCCAGCAGCTCAATTTCCCCAGCACCAAACTGGGAATTAGTTCAACACAAACATAGGAGGAGAGTGTCATATTCTGAAAAGCTGCCTGGAGAACCTGCCTTTTCTTTTCTGGTGTGTTACTGAGTTGGGTGCATTTTGTGCACATTCTGAATAAACTTAAGAAAACTTGGCTTGTGTCTGAAGAAATTTTAAAAGCCCCAATCCCTAGTCTTAGCTCACAGCCCTCTGTTGCAGGCTGACTGGGAAGCAGGAATGGGTCATTCTAGATGGTTCCTCAGATGCCCACTTTTTAGGAGTATCTTTCTTGCTGCTGCACTGGCTCTTGTTCTTCCAGTCGTGCACAATATGGCTCAGTGTAAATTCTGTTACCTTCAGGTTTTGGACAATTCACCATTCAGATCCTGCCTTTCTGCTTGTTCTGGCTCCCTACAGTTGCTCCAGTTTACTTTCCCATTCACCTTCCTGCACTGGCATGGCTGCTTTGAGCTTCCCCTGCCTGTGATGAGCAGCTCCTCACTAGGACAACTCCTCTGGCACGTCCCACTCTTTCCATCCAGCCGTTCCACATCCTGCTCTGTCCCTTTCTTTCCCAGTCAATCACTGGTGCTCAGCAGCCTCTATGGCTTTATCTCAGATCACATTTTCTCCTCTGAATTTGCCCACTGGGTTTTCAGGGAGGAGCTTCACTTTTCAGTTTTGGTGTTTAAAAGCTACGAACCTTCAGGGCCAGTAGAGCATCAGTTAAAACAATAAAGGCACTAATTAATTGACAAGATGTTTTCACTCCAATTTAATCTGCCAGAATTTAACTCTGCCTGGAGGACATAAACTGTCTTCCCTTTCCTTTTGGTTTCTATACCTTCCAGTTTTAGCACTTGTAAGGCTTTGCTTAATCTAGTGATTATTGCTGGGGTAGTTTGAGAAGCCAATGTGAAAACAGACACAAGTATCAAATGCATGTCACCTTTTTTAAGGTGTCTTTGTGTCTTTTGCTTTCTATTTGAAGGAGCACAGTCTGACAGCAGCATTTCTAAGCTGTCATATTGTATTTCTGACTGTTTCAAAGACTCTCCAGTGAGGAGAAACTTAGAAGAGTATCATAGCACTAAAATATCTTCAGCAATATTGTTTTTCTTTCCACAACATCTCTGGGAATCTTCTGGCATCATTGTTTTGGCCTTAAATTGATATTAACTTGCTAGATCAGAAGCAACTGATTTTAGGATAATTTGTGACATACAGCTATTATTAAGTTGTGTTTAAATGTTGTCTAATAATACATTCGTTAAAGAAAGCTATTAACTAGACAGCATAAACACCCCCATACCAGTTCCTGGCTTCCTTCCACATATACGTAATCCTTTTTTCCTCCATCTCCCTTGCATTACCTTTAATTGCCTCTTGCATTACCCCCAGTGCCAATGTTGTCTCTTCTCAGATGAGCATTCAAAATTTGCTATTTTTGTTATTTTGAATAGTTAGTTGACTTTACCTGTTATTTTTAAGTGATTGTTTAAAGACGTGGTCAGGTAATCTGAAGCGATTCATTATGTTAATAGTTACTGTCTATATTGATAATAATTGTATGTGGAAAAGCAATCTCTGCAGTGTTACCCATTTCTCACTAAAACCCCCACAAATCTGCTGCTGTAGAGAAGGAGACTTACTCACATTACAAGTTTTTAACCTTCCAAAATGCCGTCTCTGCTTCAGGTAGGGGCCACATGAAGATTAAATACAATGAACATGAAGTAAACGTAGTATATTGTATGGGATAAGCAAAGGCTACTATACTACCATGGTGGTAGTGCCACCATGAATGTAATGTGTTTTTCATTAGCAAAATATCTAAAAGTGAATTGGAAAATAACATTTAACAAGTATTGCCCTGAAATCAATCATATTTTTAATTAAATAAACATATGCAGGCAGTTGAAAATGAGATTTGAAATCTTTAGTAATGAGCACCATAACTGGTAAAATACCACATCAGTGTTGGAAATTCATTAACAATACTGGGAGAAATCATATAAAAATGACAGTTTCTATTTCAGAAAGAAGTTGATGAAATGTTGGAAAATATGTGCTGCTGAGAGAGGGGGGATGTATACCCCTGTGGCAGCATAGTGACTAGAAATGATTTTCAAAGAGCCAGATTAAAAATGAATCCTAGCTTGGGGCTGTGCCTCAGGCTCTCTACCCAAATCCCTGTCCCTCATTTGCTTGTCCTGGTATGCTGGGCCCTGGGTTTGGGAACGAGCCCTCCTCTGGCCCCTGGTCTGCTGTTCCTTGCCCCCAGGCAAGGCAGATGTCTCACCAAATGCATTCATTACAAGATCCAGTAGGGAAAACAAGCCTTCCAAAATTAAAATGTGCTTTTCTGGTTGTTAACTCTGTTAATGAGTGTCCCCAAGCGGGATATCCAGGTATCTCCAGGTATCCTTCACTCTGGCAGAGATGGGCTGTAAGATTTTTCAGTTTTGTTCACTGTGAATGGTACAGTGAACCTTAAAAGTGCTAATAACAAAACTCATGCTCCTACTAAAGGCATTTGTTTGAGTCTATGAACAATTCAGAGAGCAATATTTGCTGCTGATCTACAGTTTAAACTACCAGCAGTTTAGGGGCAGAAAATGCCCGAAAGGTGAAGCAGTATTAGGACCTGGTAGGTGGCTTCACAGTGCAGGGGAAAGGCTAAAAAAAAAATCCCAAAAACTCCAGAGGAAATGAGAAAATAAAAGATGAAATAACAGTAGGAAGCCATCTGACTGTGTACAGTGTACAGAAATGCCAAAAATACAAAGGGAAGGAACTGCAGTTCATAAATTTAAGTATCTGTTGCTTTTTAAAGAAGAGAAAAGCCTAGGACTGAAGTACTCTAAAAGTGAATGAAAATGTGAAAGCTCATTTAGGTGCTACTGAGCTGTGAGCCAGTGCCATACACCTCCATCAGACCGGGAGTGGGATTTTGTGTCAGGAGCTCATTCAGTGCCATGAACTGTTCAACCTGGGCCATCTTGGGCAAGGGGAGGGATGTCACAGAGTCCTGGCAAGTCCTGTGGCAGAGCCAGTGCAGGGTGAGGCAGAGCTGGACTGGCTTCCAAACAGTTCACAGAGACTTTGGGAGCAAATGCCCGGAGCTGAGAATTACTTTTGTCCAGGCACGTTGCCTTTGTTCTCCTGGGACATGATCCCTAAAGGCTCATCTGGGAGGTTTGGGGGAGCACTGGACAATCTGCTAAGCTGCATTAGCTGTAAAATCCCATATATAGAGGGAAAGAGGTTTAATTTTGTGTATGTTTCCCTTAGTTTAGCCAGTGCAGAGCAGCAGGCTGTCCTGATTACCCAGTGTTTCCCCTGACACAAACCAAATGGCTTCCAGCTTGAGGAACTGTCTGTTGAGTCCCATGTTTATTATAAATCTAGGAGATGAAAAAAATTATTTCAGATTCTATTTTTTTTACAGCATTTCCCACCAGAGAACGCTAACACTTGTAAAATAATAAATGCTGCAGTATAACATAGCAAGACTAGTAAAATGCTGAACAGTAGATAAAATTATTTACAAAGGACCATTATGGTTGCTTTTGGAGAAATAATGCAGCATTTAATTTTAAGATACATGTGGCAGGCATAATTTTTAGATGCTACAAAAAGGAACATAAATATAGAAGTGCATATGTGCAGTAAGGTACATTCACGATTTTAATTACTTCTCTCACTAAAACTAATTTGCCTCTGTGTTCGATTTCATCTCTGCTCCACCAGTTTCTGAAAAGCAACTACTTTGCTAAGCAATTCAAGGGCAAAACATCACCATCAAAACTTCAGTGTCCCACTTGGGCTGATTTTCAAACAAGATTCCATGGTAGGACCGGGTATGCAGAGGATCAGAGGGAAAGTTGTGTTGTTTTGGTGCAGTGAATGGGTCAGGGACATTTTTCCAGTTAGGCTAATTTGTTCCCTGATGAGGTTTTTGCCATTCTTGCTGTAATGCTGAATTCCAGTGCAAATGCTGAGTGCTGCTGTCACAGGATAGTGGTTGGAAGGGAAATGCTCGGTGCTGCTTCCTGTTACTCATTGTGCAGTCAAGTCTGAGCCAGCTTGCAAGATGGGAAACTGCACATTATCATGGAGAAATCTAGTCCTGAAAGCAAAGCATTCAAATCCATCACCTACCTGCACATTTCAGCCTCTTTTCTCCTTCTTACTATAAAAATGAAGGCCAGTGGCTCTAATGGCAGAGAGGTGGTAGCTGTGATCCCAGGGATAGCTTTTTCTATTGATAATCTCTGCAGATGAATTTCCACCTCTGGAAGAGCGAAAATGGAGACTCAACACAAGAGTCTCTGCAACTTAAAAAGTCCACAGAGGTGTCCAGGCAGGTTTGCTGATTGCTCCTGAAGAGCAGTTGTTTTCGCCAATGTAATCCCTAAATAAAAATTGAGGTACTTTCAGCCATACTAGAAACAAATCAATTTCCCAGCATAACACGTCTGGATTTGCCAGTTTTCCTTTGATTTTCATTGCATCATTAAGTAAACAATGGTGCAATTTGCTTGGCCATGTTGCAGCTCTACCTGGGCCTGCAGCTGCTCAGGCAGTTTCCATGGATCAGGGTGTGCTGGGAGCACAGGCAGTGCTGGGAATGGCCAGCTCAGATCAGGGATGTGAGTTCAGGTACAGCCTGGGCACCGCTGCCAATTGCTGGGGTAGGGACACAAAGACCTCTTGGCTAGGGAATTTTTCTGGCTAAAATACACTGGAACTTCAGCTCAGAGCTGACTGGAATTCAGGTAGCTGCTTCATCACATGCAATCAGCCAGCTGAGCCTTTCCCTGAAATTTCAAATTGGGAGGGGAATAAAGTGACTTAATACGAGCTGCAGAACTTCCTTTTTTTTTTTTTTCTTTTCCCCAAAGTGAGCTCTACCCTTTTCTATAAACTTTGATTTTCTATAACTGCTAGAACCACTTTGGCAAAAAGTTCAACATTTGACAGTTTTTATTTAGATGTCGACATGTGGTTTTTATATTCTTAAGTTTAGAGAGATGGTGAATTCTGTCGTTTGGAGTTTTTCAAATGTTTAACTTGTAACTGTTGGAATCTGCTGGGTGTTTAAAATGGATCTGAGAAAGGAAGTAGGGTATTAGTTTTATTGGGAAAAAGAAAAAAAATATTTTTAAAGTTCCTTTAAACGAATGTTTTTCTTACATAATATAGAAAAATGTATTTATGTTGATTATAGTGTTTGATACTGCATAATATAAATGCCAGTTGGGAAATATTGCTGCAGTGAAATATTCTGTATTTATTGTATAATAAATGTTCCACAGAAATAGCGTATAATGTTTAGAAAAAATAAAATAGGATTAGAGGGACTCTATTGCATTGGCTAAAGCTTTTATGTTGTGCTAATAGTACTTCAAAACCCATTTTGTATTAAATAGACTGTTGAATTTGTATTTGCCATAGACTGTGAACAAAATGGGTATTTTTAAAGACAGACTTTATCATTGTCTGAAGAAGCCTTTAGCCAGCACTAAAGTCGTATTCCCTCTCTCAGTTAATCATAGTCTTAATTAAACAAAGCCGATGTGAATAGGAAGGGAGTGAGATAATTTTAGACCCTTAATCCATGGATATGAAATCCTTAATCCACAGATATAAAATAATTTTCTAAAATCGGGAGTGAGCATGTTAACATGTGTTACGTGCAGGGAAACTGAGGCAGGCCCAGACTGTCAATTCCCTGGGGCTGTGCTAAGGACAAGGCAGAGATGCTCCGGCCCCAGGTGCCCGCGCTGCCTCCGGCCGAGCCCAGCACCGCTCTCCAGCCTGCGAACCTGCCTGAGCCTCTGTGCTAGCAGGCGAGCAGCAGCCTTTGAACAACTTGTTTTAATTATGTGAGGAGCACGCTAGCTTTCCACAGTCGCCTTTTAATCTTTTTTATATTTCTGTTCACACTCTGTCACAGATCTGTGCTGCATTTAATTACCGCGACTCGGCTCGTGTGCGGCGGTGAACGCAGGACGGGGACGTGGCTCTTCAATTGCCGAGCCAACCCCCTTACACCTTCTCTACCTCAGGCTTAGGCAGATACGGAATTCTTTGGGTTGCCGGTCACAGAAAATCCTAGCAGACTTATATTTTCAAGACAGATCTGTTGTTTAGAAAAAATCAAAAGGATTTGCAGTCCGTCCATGCTTTGCCTGACAATTCCTGTGGGACGCCCAGTTGCCAGTGCCTGATCCAGCATGTTCTGCAGGAGGGCACCGTGCCTTGGGCTGCACGGCCTTCTTCCCCCGTCACTGCTGCCTGCAGTTCGTGAGGGGCATTGGCATGTGGGGCCCATCATGTTCGGTTTCCCTAAAAAGTAGGAGCCTCCAGCACACCTCCCTCCTTCCTGCCCCAGAGGAGTCCTGTGCACTTGGTTCCAGCCTGGGGATACCTTTCTGTGGTACTGGAGATACTCGAGACATCACTGTAGTGGCAGTGCACTTCATGGGTTTGGATCTGTAAAAAATCCTAAGATCAGCAGAGGGAGCCCAAGGACACGCAGTCTCAATTGAGGATTTCGGATCAATGCAGTTTTCTGGGTGCTGAAGTGTTCCTGACATAAACTCTCTGCCTTTGAGTGTTGCAATAACTTTTTTTTTTAAGCCCCCAAACTGTGTAGCGGCTGTGTGGGGCCACTTGGGTTGTGCTGGAAGGAGGAGGGCTTAGAGGGAGGGGTGTTACTAATAGGAATCTCTTTGGGAAAGGAATTTTTTCTTAAAATTATTAGTAATGACATCAGCACAGAAATCCAAGGTGTGCCAACATGACCCTCTGGTGCACCACTTTGGCTGACCACAGACCTGTCCATAAGTCTGGTAAGAGGCAGGATTGGACTTTACAGATAGAGGGAGGGGTTAAGCTGAACTGCAAAATGTTACTTTAGCTGGGATTTGCTGTGAGGTCTTTACATCAGAAAAATACTAAAATGGACATTATAAGGATTATTGGTATTCTTGTTCTATAACTCAATTTTATTACTTCTGACTGATGAGATTTCATTGCTCAGCCATAACACTCATCTGTTTTTTGAGGAAAAACATTGTTAGTCAACCGCTACTCTTTCTGGCACTGTTCAAAACCATCAAATTCACTTGGAAAATTTATAACAATGGCAGCTTTTTTCATCATTGAAATTCATGTTGATTTTCAAGCTCTTTTTGATAGATTTTTAACTGCCAAAGGAGCTCTGCAAGCCTGACCTTGAACAAGAGATGGGTGTTTTTCCAGAGGCAGCAGGGCCGGGGCAGGACATTCTCATACCGTTATGCCAGAGCCAGAGCTCCCTCTTGTGAGAAAGAGAAATATCAGAAAAGTCCAGGACTGTCAACTGGAAACGTGCAGTGAAGGTGGTGTTCATCAGGGAAGCAATTCCTGGTAGCCCTTCCTGCAAGTCTGCACACACCTCCATCCACTGGGACAAGAAAACAGAGGATTTGAAGCTACCAGCTTGCAAAATTGGAAAGTGGCACCATAATTTGTACTTAGCTGCGATCTGTCACAGAGTTCTGACACTTGATAAAAATACAGCAGTATTTTTCAATGGAAATAATTCTCCAGTTCCACACCCCCCAGTGACTTTTGTCTCTGGCAAAAAGAGGCTAACTTTATGTTAGCTAATAAAAAGCAGAAAATAAAGGAATCTGTCAGAAGTGATAAATACTGTTTGCATTTTTGTGCTCGCTGCGCTCAGCATCAGCCATGATGAATTGGTGACTCTGCTGCCATCCTCAGCACGGAGCACCGGAGCTGGGCTCCCTCATGTCCATGCCAAGACCATCTCCCTTGGGAAAGGGGAGTCTCTGGACATGCAGTGGGTGCTCAGGGTATAATGGGATGCATTATCCAGTAGAATGAAACTGAGGACCCTACAGATGTCTTTAGGTGTATTTTAGCTTGGGAACATTTATGGAAAATACTTGGTATTTCGTGAGATCTGGTACACTTCAAAGGGGAAAAACTACTTTCAGAAGTATTTTTATGAGCCTTAGGATTAAGTTCTTTCTGGCAGGTGTGATTTAGTGGCAGCCAAAGGGGTGACAGTCACCAGCAGCAGTGTGACTTCATTGGAGGAGAGCTGTGGCAGGGCCTGGGCAGCCCATCCATCACCAGAGCCTGGGAATTGGGGGTCCTCCTCACTTGCTGAGGTCACACCTTGCCCCATGCCCACCGCCAAGGAGGAGCTGCTACTTACAGAGAGAAAACGTGTTTAAAGAGTCTTCTACAACATTTGTTTATTTTGCTGTTGATAAATAAACAGAGCTCCTGAGTGTGCCATCGGTGCACCTGCCATGACTTTAACACCAAAGCCAAAGTATTTGGGTTGCTTCCTCCCACCCCATCCCCACCAGGTCCTGTCACCTCTGTCCCTTTTTCACCAGGGAAAGGACAACTCTTGCGTCTTGTAGACCATCGCCTAAAACCAGGGCGCACCCAGGTGGTGGCACCTCCAGAGACTGACACACTGCTTTTCTGGGATGTAGTTTATTAAATCAACCTCTTTTCCCTCTGCGTGGCAAGAGTTAATTGTGCTAGTATAAGAATATTATTCCACAGGATTATTAAAAAAAAAAAAATTACCATTTTTCTTACAGCAGGGAACGTGTCCAATAATTGATGTGGGAATATTAATGCAATATGTATGTTATCAATTTAGAAAAGCAGAAGACATATTTCCTTAAGCTTCTAATCATTTATACGTATGACCTTCATTTATACAGCAGAAGGGCTCTTCCAGAGAGCTACAATTTGCTTCAGATGTTTAGCTTGGGTATTTTGCTTTACCTTCTAACTGCCAAGTTTGGGATTATTTAGCAGTAAAATTAGAAATGTGGATTTGAGTATGTACCAAAGTCCTGACAGGTGTTAATGGAACTCAAGTTGAATATTTTATTCTTTAAATAGTCAAATGTAAACCTGCATTTGTTTAGCTTTGCCTTCCTGCCAACTGTATCAGGTATCTTGTGTGACTAGAATCACTGTTTTCTGTACACGGTCTTCATGGCAGTTTCCAGTGCCTGTTCCCAGCTCAGCCTGTATTTATAATCCTAACAGATTTCAGCTCCACTGAGAATTCCTTAGGCAAATGCGTGATTCTCAACTCAAAGAGATAGGAAAGAAAACTCATTATGCAATATAGCCCATATTTGAAGAATATGCCTAAAGATGCAAATAGATACCTAAGAGGATTCCTTAGAAGGAAATAAAACCCTGGAGATTAAATTAAAGCAATTTAAGGCAGTTGTGTTAAAAAAAAAAAACAAGCAAACAAACAAAACCAAACCACTTAGTCCCTCTTTTTTTGTTTTTGGGCATTCAGACACCTTTAAAAATCTGTTCCCCAGCCCACTGCAATTCAGCAATGTCACTTATTCAGGGCAAACTCTGATTCAGAGGGATTTCTTTTGGTCCCAGTGGTGTCCAGGTTTGCTCAGATTGCTGTGTGGGGCATGCTCTGTTTCAGAGAGGAGCACTGGCTGTTTTGCAAAGGATGTAGGATAATGGCACAGCACAGGCTCAGCCTTCCTTATCACAGGAGATGTGCTGGGAGGTATTTATTATGTCTGCATTGTGATGTCCACCAGTGGAGACAGTGGCTCCTCAACACCATCCTGGGACAGGCTGACTCCCCTTTTGGAGGCATCTTTTCCTTCTGAGCACCTGAGAGGAAGCCAAGGTGCTGGTCTGACCACTCATGGACACCTGGAGTAGGGTGAAAGGAAGCCTTCCCTTAGTCATTGAAAACCCTGGATCTGCTGTCCGACCCACACACTGATCCTGGGTGCTGGGAGGGGAAGAGCTGCTCTGGGGCTCTCTGGGTTACCATTGCCCTGGGGATGGGGGGTGTCCTATTGCCCTTCTGAAACGAAGGGAACCTTAAAGCATGGGAAAATGGGTCTAATCCTCCAATAAAGCAGTGTAGTGCACTCCCTTCTTAGCCCAGTCCCAGGCCAGTGTCTCCACAGGCCATGTCTCTGTATTGTCCCTGTGCCCAGCAGCTCATTCTAGTCTGGTGTCTGCCACACAGGCATACTCGGAGGGTTCAGAGTTGCAGACTCTCAGAAAGGAGGGAGAAGCTCTTTCAAATCAAGAAGGCCTAAACTTGCAAAAGTTTTGAAAATCAGCATCATCCTTTTCTTGGTGTCCTTGATGGATTGAAGAGAACTTCTATATAACACAGGGCCAGAAATGCACTTTTAAAGTTGAGTCACTTGGTTTTGAATGAGAGTTACTGGCTCTGGCCAGAAAATCTGTATTTGCACAGAATTATTTTATTTTCTTCTGGCTTCACCACCACTACAAAAATCTTTTTGCCAAAGGAGTGGGCAAATTTCACCGCAGTAGGAATCCAGTAAAAAGCTCAGTCTTGTAAGGCCTTTAGCAGTATTGGGACTTTGTACAGTTTTGATGGTTTAAAGAAAAATTCTGTCATGGTTGAGTGGTTTTCAGCCCATGGAGCTGAGACAGGCAGCCTTGCAAGGCTGTGACAATCTATGGCTACAGCCCTCCTTCTGCTGACTCTGGGCCATGGACTTCCAAATCACCTCAGGGAGTTTGCAGTTTGCTTTGAAATTTAAGCAGAGAGGAGCTTTTAGTGTAACTCTGCAGATCTCAGAAGGGCTTATCTCAGGAGGGAATATTCCGATGGCTTTGTGCTGTCAGTGAATTAAATTATATAGGATGGCTATTTTTTCATCTTCTGTTGCACTGACCTAATTTAATACAAATACATTACTGGCCAGCTGAACTAAAATCATGTAGGTTTTAATAAGATCATAACAAAACCCATTGAAATCTTTTTCTCTTATGCAATTTAAATTCAATTTACAGTCACTGTTTATTTTCACATACTTGGTTGTTGTTTTAAGCACTGGGGGTTTTTTGCACTGCTTGCGTAACTTAGAGCTATTGCAGTATCAAACCGGTGCTCTTAATGGGCTCTGGAATTTGGCTTTTTGGACTTTTACCATTTAGAAAATCTATCCAGTTGAAAGGACAGTCTCAGAAACAGAGGAGCCTTTCCACAAGCAGCAGCTGTTCCTGCTGTTGGGTGTTCACCTAAGTAGAGAATATGATCTGAAAATGTACTCACTGCCTGTATCTTTTCCCTGGGAGCACATCCGATCCCTGCCGCAGGCTGTAGCCATTCCTGCTGCAGACCCGAGCCTTTGGGCTCGAACATTCCTGTGCCCTGTTGCCACATCAGTATGAGGCATTACAAGAGTGTTATTTTGCCATTAAATGCCCCATGTTGGACTTGATGATCACGGAGATGTTTTCCAGCCTAAACGATGCTGTGATTCTGTGTGCACATCTCATTAGCTCATCTGCAAAGGCCCCTCTGGAGCATGGCAGGACCATCACTTCTGTAGCTTGTGAGGTGCTGCAGCAGGACGGGAACAGAACAAGCATTTTGGTTTTCTATACAATGAAAAGCCTGAGCTTGATTGTATTAAAAGCTTCGAAGTCCTGCTGAATGTTTGGCTTCCAGCCCAGCTGGTGGAGAGTGCAGAGAAGTGCCTTTGCTGCTTCAGTGTCAACTTGAAATTAATTTTCTCTCTCCCAGCTTGATCAGCCACTGAAGGTCATCTTATTTCAGTTGTTCCTAAAGTGTCCTGCATACACAGAGTATATGCACAGGGGTAAATGGGGTTTGCATTCACCAGGGAAATGATTTGTAGCTATTTATAAAGTAGTGTTGTAATTTATTAGTTGAATTCTGTTGCTTAGATTGAAAAAGTATCTGACAGTCAACTGGAACCAGCAGTTCCATTTTAATTCCACAGGGTAATAATTTTCTACTATTATATATAAAGCCTTACTCCAGTTATTATACATATTAGTTGTTGGGGTTTTTACAGCACCACAACGAGAAACTTGCCAAGCAATAAATTCCATTGAAAGGTTTCTTTGTGTCTTTAGGAAAAGCTTACATGAGATACTTCCCTACTTACATGTAATAAAAGGAAATAATGAGGTACACAGCACACGAGTGACCATTAACTTGTGCTATTGTGTATTTTAATGGCTTTATTACGGATAACTTTCCAAACCATACAGACTCAAACAAGTGCCTTTGCATTTCTCTGAATCTACCCTTTTAATTTACAGAAAACCTGATTCACACAGATTGTGGAATTAAATCATCACCCCAGCTGCTATGCTTTAAGTTTCCCAAACCTTTGTGAATCATTGTGTGGTTTTGAACAGCCTGGTTGTTGTGACATAAGTATTTTTGTAATTGATCAAATATGTTTAGGATTGGTTGGTTTATATTTTTAACTAAAAAAATGTCGTTTTTAGAAGAATTTATTTAATTTTTAGGAAATTGAATTAATCTTGTTTTTAAGTCATGATTTCCTTTTTGTGTTTCCAACTCATTGCAGCACAGGAATGATTTTCATTTTTGTCTCAGACATTATAGCTTTGTTGGGCTTTGGGTATTTTTCTAAGTCTTCCTTCAGAAGCCCTAGTTTTTCCTGCTTGGCAGTTGTTAAGCTACCTGCCTCCTTTTTTAATGTTCTGGGAGAGAGTTCTGCCCACTTATGTCTGAGACCAAAAAAACCCCAAACTCTGACGCATCAGAATAAACAAACAGGACAGAAACCCAAATGTGGCCGTGATCAGAAGCAAAGCCACGTGTGCAGGCTTAGAGCACAATTTGGAGCCTTTCTGCATTTCAGTTCTAGGAGAGGAATGATGAGTCAGTGCTGCCAAGGCTGCTCAGCCACAATTAATGGGTTTGCAGCTGGCACTGGGTGTCCTTGAGAGCCAGAGAGCTTGAGGAACCCTTGCTACAACAGGGGGGTCAGGTCATGTGACCCCATGAACCTTGTTCTGTAGTGACTAAAACTTCCTGAATGTCTAAATTTCATTCAAATTTCTTGAGGACAGAAAGCTAAATTGGATACAGAGGCCCCTTCAAGTGCACTAACAAGGTGCAACCAGGCCCTGGAGAAGCAAGTGCACCGTGTAGGCTCTGTGGTTAGCCTGGATCATCCTTGGTGCGGGGAGGGTTTCTGCATTTGCAGGGGCTGCGGGGGCTGAGGAGAGGCACAGAGGCACCAGGGATCCTGATTCTCCCATAGCAGCAAAGCTGCAGGGTCCTCGGACTGGGACACAGGCGCCCTGTTGGACCTGAGCTGTGTCCCACATTTCTGGGGAGAGACGAGATGAAAAAAGTAAAGTACCATCCTCAGCCACAGACTGGGTTCAACCCAGGCTGGGCTTTTCAGTGGTGCCCTGTGGCAGCCTAGGTAGCTGTGTAAGTGAACAGACATGGATTGATGCAGTCTGGACAGCCCTTATTAAGCCTAACTTGCAATGGTTTGTAAATGAGAACTTTTTTTCTTTCAGTTAATTTTTCCTTACTGTTCTCCCAGAATGCCATGGGACAATTTCAGGAGCTCAGCTCTAACAGGCCTGCTTGGCACACACTGAGAGCACCTGGCCCTTTGCAGGATGTGTCTCTCCCAGGAATCATCACTACACTGGGAAGTGCAGCCCAGTGGGGCCAAGGCCACAGTGACAGGAACCAAACTACTGCAGGTGACCTCTGTTCCGCTGGAAGTCCCTTAGTTTTCTTCACATACACATGGGCTGTTCTAATGTCACAGTGGCTGAGATGTCACTGCTTTGTTAAAATCCCTCTCAGGCAAGTTAAGAATGCAGTTATCAGGGAGCCCAATGGTGTTAAGAAATGACAGTACACTTGTTTCCAGTTTTTAATGCTTTCTTGTAAAACCGAAAATACAAAACCAGCTGAGCAAATGTAGATCTTTATATACATGAGGTCTGTGATTAAAAAAATCCTTTTAGTTTAAAAAAAAAAAAAAAAAAAAAAAAAAAGGCGAAGACCGAACCAACAAGTTAAATGAAAACTGATTAAAGGGAACAACATTCTCAAACTGAAACATACTTCCCAAGAGGAAAAACCTCTTCTTTATAAGTTTATTATATAACTTACATTTACACTTTACTGGGAGAACTTACAAAACAAGCTGCTTGAAATGCTCCTCATTCCCTTAAAGCATGAATTTCAAAGTGCCACAGCAAAGGAACAGGTTCCAATATTATCTTATACAGACTATGCATGTATAAAATGGTTTGGTAAATGTGAGGTGTTCATTTAAATGAGCACATACAGGGATACAGACTAAATAAAAGTACTTGAACAACACCTTGTTATTACATACGCAGTTATAGGTACAATAAAGGAAACAAGGCCAGCACTGCTCTTAGGTATCTGTGTAGATGGAAGGAATGTGATTCAAGCAGTGATCAAAGGCGCTGTTCTGGAAGAATCCATTTTCATCCGTTCCATTGGAGACCATGTCTTCGGATACACACTGGGCTTCAGAGATCCCCTCATAGCCTGGAAGAGTTACAAGGGCACGGACATGAGTTAGTGCCACGGTGCACATAAGGAGGGCAGCACAGCTTGGGGCCTGGGATCACACAGGACAGGACAGCACAGCACAGCATTAAGGAAAGACAATAGTGTACAGCATCAAAGCCTTGCCCAGGAGATGCACAAACTCCAGTGGGTGTTTGTGTCATTGTGACTGGTGCTCCCATTCGTTTCTGTGGAAAGCTGTGCACTTGCAAGTGCAAGTATCAGAGCATGGTTCTCTTGGGACTCACAGTCATTATCTGAATAGGACGTCGAAACAATGAGTGGGCAACGATCCTACTAAGTGTGCACTGAAAGTGATGCAGTCCTCTTGGTTTGTGTTTTTCCTTCTAATAGCACTTCGAAAAAATATTCCATGTGTCTCCCAGCTGCTCTTAACACCCAGAAGAAATCTGGATCCTACATTTACTGGCTGTCCACATAGTGCAGGCCTGAGGAAGCATGGCTGGGGCAGGTCAGGCTCACAGGACATATGGAAGGAGCTGTGAACCTCAGCCCACCAAAGCCCACCAGCTCCTTCCCAGGCCAAGCTGGCTGCTGCTTGCCAGGCTACCAGAAAGCCACGGCAGTGGGAAAGAATTTCTCTGTCTTTCATAATGCCAAGCTTCCACAGCTATTACAAACCTCCTGAGCTGCACATCCCTGTGGAAAGGAGCAGGTTTGCTGTGCTACCAGATGCTATGGCAGCTGGAATCTAAAAGAAAGATTTATTGCCTACCCCAAGGACATGAAAATTTCCTATTATGACCCACTATAACCAGCTTTTGCAACTGGCCAGTCAAGGCCCACATGCACATGTTCATTTTACTGCAGTCCAGCTCCTCCTTACTTCCTCTCTGCTGTGTTCGCCCCCTTACCTTCATCCTTTATACATATTCTGATTACCCTTGTACCACCTGATTTGGGTTTGGTCTTTAGAAAAGCATCTGTGTGAACTTCAGCACAATGTTCTGACCGTTGGCCTGAGCCTCCTGGGATCCCAAAGCCCACCTACCACAACTGGAATAAGCAGCAGCAGTATTGTCAGCTGAGGGAGCACATGGGAAAAGATGCAGTTTAACAAATGCCCGTGCCTGTGTGCCTGACACAGAAAGTCAAGCCCTTACACAGAGGCGACTCCACATGGGGATGGCTGATCCTCATGGTTGAAGCACTGGACCTGGTTCCATTCTCTGCTCCTCAGGGGGGTCTGTGGGGCCATTGGGAAATGACTGTTTTTCTGTGCCTCGGTGGAAAATGAGGCGATTCCTTCTCTTTAGCCTTCCCCTTGTCTTTTCCACCTGCCCACACCTCTGCAGGCAGGTGTGCCTGGGTAGGGCTGAGTCAAACTCTGCTCAGGCTCCGTGGGGGTCTCGGGGCCATGTGGCATCCCACCAGCACCCAGGGACAGATCCTGCATCCTACACAGCCAGTCCTGGCTGCAGGACAACCTGTCCACTTAATCGTGGCTATTTTACTGTTACGTATATTTTTATTATTTGAGATCAAATTCTCTACTTATTTACATTTCTGCATTTTCCTATGACTTATTAATTTACTGTTGGTTTACAGGTCATATTCTGCTGTCGGCAGAAATCTGGCACACAGTGAATGTCCAGAGGTTCTGGAGGATGACCTCGGCGTGTTTATCTGTGTGGAGTGACCAGTATTTTGGTAAGTTTTGCGAGTGTTTATGCTATGCTAATTTCTATTTGATGAGCCTGTATACAGGGTGGATACACAACCACAGATGGATAAAACCCAAGATAAGCATACACCCCAGAAATCATTATTAGATTCCAGATAGAGTAAACTATCCGAAGTCCTGAACAGAAAATAAAAATTTATTGACTGTTAATGTGATTCATGGAACAGCTGTTTGCCAGTCACATTTGGCATTCCTGCGAGATGAGATCTCATTTAATATTAATGGTGCTATAAAAGCCTGAAAAAAATTAATGCATAGCCTTGATGAATCTTGCAAACCTGAATGGTTCTATTTTACACAGTAAAAGATGAGATGAGATTTATATATTTCATATATGTTTATGTTTCAGCCTTTTAAGTATTTGCATGCCTCAATAACCACTCTAAAAACAAAAATACTAAACAGAAACATTTCATGATAGTTTAGGCCCAGACAGAAAAATCAACTGTTGTTGAACTTGGTGTCTTGCCACAGTATTATTCTTTACTGCTACAATTTCTTTTGCAAAGTTTATTTAGTCTGTTCTTTAAATATTGCAGGCTGTCAATCTAAACTTGAAATTTGATGTTAACATGAAAAAAAACCTATGTTTTAGTAACATCAAACTTATGAGTAACACTAAAGAATTCAAAGTTGAAGCTGAAACTTCATCTTAAACGTTTCCCTTGTGTTGGTTACTGATGCATGCACTTCCCAGAATGGAACAGCAGACAAATGCGTGCACACTCACTCTGAACAGAGTCTCCTTTAATACAAAACAAACAGGAAAGTCAACTCTAATTTTGTGGTCTGACTCAGGCCCCAATTCAAAAAGCACTTAAACATATGTTTTCAGTATCGTTCTTAACCGAGGTGCCCTCCTGAGTGCAGACATGAAGAGAACTTTCTTGGACATATGTAAGTAAAGATTGCAGCAAATGGTTGTGTTTCATGGCTCTGACAATACTCATGTTTTGTTTGATTTCAGCAATTCTGTCAATTCTTAATTTTAAAGGTAGAAAAAAAATGAATACTAAAATACTGCAGTACTACAGTAATGTAGCCATTGTAACTTTGACCGGATTATAAAAGCCTGCCTGAGCACACCTGAGATGTGCAATCAACAGACCACACAAAAAATGTGGCAAGTGCCTTGTCAGCTCTCCTGAAGGTGGGTGTTGCCTATGGCATCCAGCAGAACGGAACAGACTTCGTCTATCAGTCAAATACTGCAGGATTTAAAAAAAAAAAAAGGGCTTTCCTTCTGGGGTTTTTATAGATGCAAATGTATTTCACAGGTTTTTATACAAACATGTTTTTGTCATAACATTGAATATAAAATGTGTTCTTTCCCCCTCCTGCTACAAATATCATACGGATAATTCTTTATAGGTGGAATAAATTACCTGTTGAAGCTAAAGGTGCATTGAGTATGTGATAGCCATTCTGCCTCAGAGGACTGAAGCAATGGGATTCCCCTGTGAGCACATCACTGCTGACAGACTGGTCCATTGTTCTGTAGCAATCTCCATAGTGGAAACAGTTTTGTATGGAGTGAAAGCTGCCTTGGTAACCTGAAAGCAGACATTGCACACAGTTTAACCCTTCTGCAATGGTATTACCTCCACTTCTGTCACAGCATTTCATTATTGTCAGGGGGTTAGTTCCTCAGTTTTAACTTTGGAAAAATGATCATGCTGTTCTATAAAGTGCAGTAAGAGAAGAGCTGCATCAGACTCAGTCCCACAAGGCGCTGTGGACTGTGATCCCCATCAAGCAAAAACCTCAAGGATGGGCTTCATTTCAAGCAATAGATCAGGTGAACACAGTCAACAGCACCCTTGGTTCCAAGCTAAATAGAAAGCCCTCCACTGGATCAGGTCCAGGATACTCAGCTCCCAAGGGAATGTCTCTGTAATTAATCACTGTTAATTTAAATACAATAATGCAGTATTTAAATGAATAGCACTGCTTTGTTTTCAGTTGAGTAAAGTCTTTTCCCATCCAGTGTGTGCTGTGCAGTGCGGGAGACAGCGCTGTTTATCCAAAATACCTTCACAGGTTCCTCAAGCTTCTTTCCCAGACTGCTCTTGATTCAAATGAACTCCCTTTCACTGGACACAGAGGGCCACAGTGGGCAGGTAAAACTGACCTAGAAGTGCAGGACTGACTCCAGATGGAAGTCAGGTGAAGACTGAGTTCAGCCAGAGGCTCTTCTGCTTCTGGAAAGTGCTGACATAGATCTGTACGGTCTTTGCTTGCCTTAGTCATTCTGCTTTTGGGGCATTTTTGACTGTTGTCCCCCACATATCCAACATTTCTTAGATCCTGCTTTTTCCCCCCCCAAGTATTGTATTATCAGGACCCATCAGTTTGGGTTTTGCCATCAAAAGTTGTGAATGAGTTGTAGGCAACAAAAGAAAGTATTTGACAATAAAAGACATAGGAATTGCTGAGGAAGGAATTTTACAATTTTTAAGTTGTGCCAACATCCTAAAAGAAATTGTAATTTGTTCCCATAAGGATGACCTCAAAGTATGTCACAATATTTAAACCAGCCATGGCCTGATTTAACTCTTTTCCTTCCTCCTGCCTCAATAACCTCTTCCTGATTCCAGGTGCATTGCACACTAACTGCACATTCCTATCAGCTACCCCTTTCCCTACCTTCTCTGAAATGATGCTCCTTCCCTTAAATGCAACTGAAGTCAATCAAATTAGGCTTGAAGTCTAGCAGAATGTTCTTCAGGATTTTCCTCTAATTGCCAGAAAAAATATGGAGCTGTTGTCTTTCTTCCCTCAGTCTTACTCAGACTGAAACATTTCCTCAGGAACTCCTGCCGAAGCTCGGGGCAGTTCAGTGAATCCCAGTCACAGCCGCGTTTCCCCGTTTCCAGCTGACAGCTCGGCCCCACTCACAGCAGAGACCTGCCCTGCTGGGCTACTTGTGCAGCTCTTCAGTCTGTTTGTTCAGAAATTAAATCCCTGTGCCTGTCCCCAGAGCATCTGGGGCTGTATGGGGTGGAATGTGTCCCTTACAATTCATGCTGTGTATAAGCTCTCTCCTGTTCAGTAAGATCTCCCATACTTCTCTGTTTTCCCTCTACTACCAAAGTCTGACCAAGCAGTACCAGGCAAAACTTGGGGTCTGGTCACTTTGTATTTCCTAACGTGGCAATAAATAAGGCCAAGTGAGGCAATTGTTGAGTAGAAACGCAATAAACTCATTGAGTGGTGAAAGATTTGCTCTGAAGTTTCCCAGTTTAATATGTGCTTTGGCAGAATCTGCAAGGATCAGACGATTAATTTCTTGTGAACGTATGATGCACTACAAAATACCTAAAGTGTTGATGTCTATGATTAGTGAAGTCCTAATGGATGACTCTTAGATAAAGACACTACACACTCTGTACTGTACCACCGCTGCTTGTATTTGCTGCTATGGAGAAGGCAGCCCAAAAATTTGGAAAGCTGAGCATTAAATGATGCATGTCCTTCCTTGGAATGAACAGACAGCCACCTCTATTTACTGCCTGAAGAGTCTGGCTCAAAGAACCAAGGAGCTCTTATGAGAGGTAGCACAGCCCTCTTTTGATGTGGTTTTAGTTACAGTGCTTTATTGATTGGCTTTGATAATTATCCTGACTTTCTGTTTACAAAACACAAACTCCTTGCTGTAAGCCTTCTAAAAATACATCCTTTTGAGATGAGCAGAGAAAAAAAGAGACACTTGGCTTCAAAGGAGGCACAACTGGTTGCAGAGAGCACTTCGATGCATTGCTAGAGAAAAAAAAATGAACCTTTTCCAGAATGTCTGCTATAGACATCACTCCTAGGGAAGGCATGACGGGTATTTTCTCTGTCCCTGTAACTGCTGTCCTTCCCTTGTGCTCCCAGCCTTGCCTTTGTTACATCAATTAAATATCTTCATGATCTACAGGGCTGGCACAGTGGCTTAGAAAAGCAGAGTGCAGCCAAGCATGACAGAACTGGATTGAAACTAGTTGGATCCAGGGCTTTCCCAAGACCTGTGGGGAAAGGTTATTTTGAAGTGTTTTAAGTTACACTGTCTGGAAATACCTGAAGCAGAGAACTGCCTCAGAATCAGAGTCTGGAAAAGCACTGCCATAAGCAATGAAATCCTCTTTTGGATTGCAGTATCTATCCCTCAGCACCACTGTGTGATAATCTGAGAAGGCAGAGGAAAAACTGTTCCTGGAACCACCCAGTGAAGAGATGGATGTAGGAAAATCCCGGTGTTACTGCACTGCTGAGTTCACCAGGTCCCGATTTCTGCCAAGTGCTTCCCAAAGAAAACACAGAGAAATGCACCTTCCCTGTTCTAACTTGGCTGCAGGTGGGGTAAATGCAGGTAGGAAACTAAAGAAAAAACATGGTGTGAGGAAGGGAAAGGGTGCAGTGGGAGCACAGCTCAGGTAGAACAAATCACGACACTAAAAATGGGATTTCTGACCCTTTGGGTTCATGGCATTTAGTTGTGGTTCCTTTAGATTTCTTGAAATGCTTCACAGAGAAAATATGAGGAATTAAAATATTATTAAAATCCCATAACCAAGCATTCAATTAACAACCACATATGGTTGATCAGAGTAAACTAAACAGAGAACATTTTTTACAAGTTCTTAAAAAAGAGTCCCTTCAGGGGTTAAAATACAAAGTAAGCAAGGAGGCTGGTCCAGTGCAGACATCCCTGCTCCTTCTAGAGTGCAAAACTGTAGTACCAACTTGGCAATAAGTGTTTCACCAGTATTTTTTTTGCCACATGGATTTCAGGTTTTCCTTCAGTTTTGATTTAAATCAAAAATTTTCTGGGGTTATTTTCACGTAAAGAATTTACTAAATGCCCTGTCACTTTAAATGATCACTGTTAAATGTTTTATGTACAGTAGATGTAGAAATATAACAGTTCATAAAGGAATAAACTGAGTTCCAAACATAACATTTAGTTAAATTTTGCTTTGAAATAATTTGTGGCAGAAAAGCTGCACTTAGCCACTTCACACAGTGCACTGGCTGCCTCTGCTTCTCTAAGGCACAGCCTAGAAAACTTCAAGCAGCTTTAAAATGAATGATGTAATGAGCAAATAATTGGAATATGCCTATTAAATGCCATCTTGTTATGTCATGTCATTTATATGTATTTGCAAATAAATCTCAGCTTTTCAAATTCCATAAAATTTTTGACAAGAAATCATGTCAGGTATAAATAACTACAGGATTCCATTGCCTGCCAAATTCTTTCAGCATGTAATAATTTCCATGTGATCTTACTACGGCTAGGTTTAAACGTATAAATAATGTCAGCTTGTTCTTTCATTATCAATATTTCTGCTACCAATCTGACAAAGCTGCCATCTCCTAAAAATTCCACATCCACAATGTTCATATGCTTCTGTACAGATGCCTGGTTCTACACTAGGCTTATGTGGTGTACCTTTTTTTGGCAAAAATTCAAAACTCCCAAATTATTACAGATTCCATTAGAAAAATGTGCTATTAATGAACTGCGAGGCAAGAAAAAAAAGTAGAGCAAGTACAGCTAAGTACAGGTTACAGATAATTGGTTTCAAAGGCTGCTAATCAAAACTGATTTTGGAATGACCATTTCCATAATGAATTTATAATAATACTTCAACATTTGGCCAAAGTGGAAAATTATTGCTTTTTCAAAACCACATGACATAACACTTAGAAAGCAACAATTCATTCAAAAGGAAATGTGGTTTTCTTAAGGAATAAAGTCAATTTATTTAAGTGGTTCAAAACTTGTTCTGTCTATGCATTTGTTTCTGCCGTAGTAATGAGCTGCTAAACTTTCCTCTTGTGGCTTGTAGTTATTTAGCTCATTATAGCAACATAATCATATATCATTATATGCTATCATAAATCTGCCATTTTTCCCTTACAGAGTTAATCTTTTTAAATTGAATAATCTGTTGAGCATCAGGTTGAGTTAGTTTTTCCTTCAGCACAAATCATTAAATATAATACGCTTTAACTTTTCAGACTAAGCCTGTCCAACCAAAGAGCAAAAACACTGCTCAGAGAATGAGAGGCAGAGGGAACTGTTGGGATACCCAACCCCATCCCAGCTGGGAGCTGCTCACGGGTTTGTGAGCAGCAAAGCAGACAGATGTCCTGCACACTTCTTTATTGGGAATATTTACCACACTTTAGCAGCTCACCATCTGGATTGCATAATAGATTTCTGAAATATGCAAGCTCCTGTTACTGGAAGAATCTGTGATAATAATATCTCTTGCTAATTTGTGCCTCAAAAATTTCAGGAACATTAATTAGTTCCCACAGCATAACTCCAGAATAGGTATGTAAACTCCCAATTAAAAAGGCTGAGCAATTCAGAACAAAAAATGTTTTAAATTAAGCTGTGGGACAGCTGCTTACTGCTCTCATGCCTGTCCTCAAATCCCACAGGCACTCTACAGTTGTACAGAGTGCATTTACATATTATTATATAATGTAACACAAGCCAAACTTCCAAATAATAAATGGAGAAATGGTTTTTTTCGTTGTCTAATTCCATGTCTTGTGCATCACTATGAGTGGACTGAGCAGGACACGGCCAAGGTGTGCCTCAGCCCATGTATTTTGGGACTGGATGGCTCTTGTAGGGTCACTCTCCAGGCTGGATGACCAGTCAGGAGAGGCGCATGGCCAGCAGCCTTCTACTGAAGAACCTGCATAAATGCAATAAATCTGCTGTTGGGACAGCTTTCCCCATTATGATGACATATCACAGCATGGGCCTGTCTGAAAATTCCCATCTGTATGTACATCAATCCACTTTAAAAACTGGAGTTACCACTGAAATTAGTATTAGCCAAATATGAAAAACCAAAGTAAATTCTTTCTCTCCAGCTAGGAAAGTTGCAAAAAACAAAAAGAGGGAAGAGTTACCTTGAGATCCCTGCTGTACAGACTGGTTGGGAAATGGGGCATATGATGTATTTGGTATCCCAGAAAACTGCTGCCCATTGGGTGACTGGCTGTGGGATGATGGAGAGCCGTGTTTCTGCAGGAGGGAGGGTGGAACTAAAGCTTTCAGGGGGCTGACAAGTGGAGAGATTATGTTGGGACCAAGCCTAGAAAAAGAAAAAACATAAAAACTTCACATATCACATCATAATACGGGAAAATTAAATACTCGAATGAACTATTTCCATAATGGCCAAATTATAGAGAAGTCTGTTTTGCAGGTACAAACTATACTGAAAAAAAAAGGACAACAATGCAGTGCTACCTTCAGATATTTGCTAGGAGGAAAGAGATTAAGGAATTCTGTTCCTTTACACTGACTTCCTGTATCACCATAATGACAGGATCAGAATGACACTACTCCTCAGTGAGCAACCTAAACACAGCTCAGTTTAATTTAGAATTTTGTGAGCTGAGATGCACGTCCAGAAACAGAAGTGGAAAATGTAGCTAGAATGAGTAAATGCAAGTAAATTGTTTAAGTGCCTTCGTAGCTGTAAGGGGGTAAAGCCGTAACAGGGTCAAGCTGCAGCCAAGACAAAGAAGAGCCTTAGTTTCACTCTGAAGATGAGCAAAGAGTGGTTCTCGTACAGCTGTGACAAGGGGCCCTGTGCTCCACAGCCCAGTGGTGCCCTGTCAAATAGCACAGGCAGCACGGGGAGTTCTCAATACACTGTGCTGCCTCTGGAGCTTTTGCTAAACCTAAGAAGGACCTCTTTGGGTCTTTGGGCAGCACCAGAACCTTCAGATGTTGCAAAATCCACCTCACTGTCTGAGAGCCACCCTGTGGAAACTTCCCATCTACAGGCCCCGAGGCAGAGAAATACAACAACCTCAGCAGGTTGTAATAGATGTCACCGAGCTGGAAAAAAATACCGAGCACAAACCGTTGGAGGCAGACAAAGAATTAACTACATAAAAACTTCAATTTCTCACTTGTGTCTTCCTCTACCCCTGCACAAGCTGTTCAAACACCATAAACCATCATTTCACGTGACTGCTTCTTGGAGCAGTTGGATTGACCTTTGGAGTGAGGCTGTGCTCAACTGAGGGCTAAGAACTACATGGGAGCATGCAAGAGGTAAACAGAGGGGAACTGTGAATTAATGGTGACAACAGCTTAACCAAATTTAACATGAGAGGCAGAGGAACACTGCCAAAAGCTGTCACAGTGATGCTCTAAATATTAAAAGGGGTTTAAATCAACCAATCCAAGCCCATCCTAAGCCGAAATAATTCCATCTCCCAAAAGAAGGAAACAAGACCTAAAATACAAACCACAGAGACTGTATATCCCCAAACTAAACTGAAGAATTAAACTAGTATTGCTGGATGGGTGAAGGCAAGGATATTTTCGACTCAAATACGCAAGATACGGAAAACATTTTTTTTTTTCTGAGAAAGATACCCCCCCCCCCAAGGAAGTGCTGACCAGTAATATGCAAGATAAAGAGAACTAAAGTCGAATTCTAAGAGCCAACATGTAAAGAGAAAAATCTCTTATTTGTTCTGGTTTGGAAAAGGCCTGGGGCTGCAGAGGTGCCAAAAAGGGACCGTGGGGTGCTGGGGCCACCTGTGCTCCCTTCAGGTCAGGGACCAAACGCTTTCTGGAGCCCGCGCTGCTGAGGAGCAGATGCAAGGGAAAACGCCGAGTTTATTTGCTCAGCAGCAGCCAAACGCCAGGGGCAGCTCCCCTGAGGCCGCAGCTTTTCCTCAAAGGGCTCAGTGGGGCCGCGGTTGGGCTCAGAGAGCTGTCGTGAGCCGCGTTTCCTGCGGGCGCTCTGCGGGCCCGTCTGTGCCGTAGGGCTGCTCCCAGCCACGGCTGCCACAGCTGGGACCTGCGGGACCCACACGGGAGCCCTCGCTCCGGCTGTGCCGGGGCAGCGGCACAGCCCGGCCACGAGCAGGGACTGCAGCCCGGCCACCGGCCCCTCCTCCGGCACACAGGGACAGGGACATCGTCCTCCACGCGCCAGCAACGCTCTTAGAAGCCTGGAAATGCTTCTATCTGAAAGGAGATTAAAAAGATTGCAGTTGTTTTTGTTGGAAAGATAATAGCTAAAAGAGCTCATGATAGTGACATTTATCTGGGTAATGACCACACACACATTTAAAAGAGAAACAAAAGACGTACTAAAAACTCCAATGCCGGGATGAGCCAGAAACCACTCTGAATAGGGGAGGGAAATGCTTCTGGGGAGCGAGTCCTCTGCAACTGCCTGTGTTGGGTTTCCTCTGCCTGCTCTTAGAATGTCTTGTCCTAGCTACTGCTGGGAAACGCAGCACCCCATAGAGACCTGCCGGGCTGCTCTTAGTGCTTTGTTAGGATGGGCCATCGTGTTTCTAAATTCTATGCAATCATGTTGCTTGACAAACAAAAATGGTACACTTAGGTATCCAGCTGAGGGAATATTTAAAATCCCAGCTTCCCTACCCAGTTTAACTACTCCCAGAGGCTACTTAAATCTTAACCATGGGAAAAGAATTTTAAGTTTTTATTGTTATTTTTAAAGCAGTCCTTGTCCCCACTCACACTCTTGCATTCCTATTTTTCCTGTGTGTGAGCTCAACAGTTGTGACAGGGTTTGTGCCTCAAAACCTTTGCGATGAGTGGTTACGGCTGGTGAGGTCCCCTGCAAGGCCAGAGGGGTGCAGGCCCTGCTCCAGCTGGGAATGCTGAGCAGTGTGTGGAGCTGCCAGCTCGCTGCTCCCACTGGGCACGGCTGCCCCGGTGCTGGAGCTCAGCAAACATTGCTGGCTGTGGGCAGCAGTATCCTAGGAGCAGGAACCTGAACTGAAACCCTGACAGCTCTGGGTAACACTTGAGCATCACTGCCTCCTCTGCATCAAGAGTTTCACAAAGTTGAGCAGTTCACCATAAAAATCCGCTACCTTCTGCTCCATCTCCCCCAAACGGGGAATTTAATATATTTCCTGTAAGTTAAGGCACAGTTTTCAGCTAGGAAAGAACTTTGCTCAGCAGAAAGATCTGGCTATGTTAGCACAAGTGGCCAACATGGGAATCTGTGTCCTTAAAATATTCATCACAATCCCTACAGCTCAAGCTGGTCCCTAAAATACTACCCTGTGTGTGTGTGTGCACATGGGTGAATGTGCTCTGGCACACTCAAGGGGAGATTTTCATCTGCGAAACTGTCCAGTCCCCAGTGTTGTGTTTTTAATTCTCTCCTGAATATCTGCCTACTAATTAGGTTGCTCAGATACTCAGGTTGTTAAAAGAGAGGGGGAATCATTCCTGATACAAATTAAACACATAATGCATTAGAGCCTAAAAGGTGATGCCTTCTGTGTGGAAGATGAAACACTGAACGACTTACAGCAGAAACTCAGCTGGATACACTAAAATTCCCAGGCAGTAGCTCAGGCATGTGTGTTTCAATAACTAATAGCCTGCACATTTCCTGTTAATACTGTACTACAACCACAGTTTGCTTTGGTTTGGATAGTAATAATAAATATATACCATATATTTTACCTTAATTGTAACTTGCATAATTCAGTAAATTTGCAGGTCCTTTGGGGCCTTTTAATACTTATCTGTGCCTATATATAGCTGTATAAAAAGAGATATAAATACTCTCACAGGCATGAAAAAAAATCCTTATCCTTCCTTAATTCATTACATTTGAGGGCTCCTGGCTCTATGGAATATTTCTGTTCAGGGCCATACAAGGGTGTGATGGGGGAGCCAGTCTCCTCTCCACCCTGTTCAAGACACAAGAGCAACAGGACACGCACCACGGAGAGAAGGAGCTTGGCTGGAAACAAAAGGAACATTTTGCTCACACAGCATGCCCTGGCCTGTGCCATTCACAGCCACAGGAGCCATGGAATCAAACAAAACACCTATTTTTTTACAAAGGCACTGAATAATTTAATGGCCAAAACCAACATTCCCATGCTAAGCGAGGGGTAATCACATCTTGTACTTCAGGATGTAAAGCGATCGCCCATGGAGGCAGAGAGGAATTCTGCTCTCCTCACTCACCACACAGCTCAGCGTGACTGACCACGTACTGGGGGCCTTTTCCAGTTTCCCCTGAAGCACCACTGTAGGATGGTGCTGGAGATGGAATTCCTGTCCGATTTCAGGTGGGATTGCAGGGCCAATGCTTCCTGTGAGAAGGCACCAGCAGGCAATCAAGGAAAAGGACTACTCAGAAAAATCTTACGTGAGTCATACACACAACCAAAAGGAAACTTTGGGAATTACTGAGCCTAACTCAGTAACCACCTTGTCTGTGGCACTGGGCACATTTCTGCACCAACACTGCCTGAAAATATCCAGCTCCACAGCCCTTCCCACAGGAACTCCTGCAGTCAAGTGGGATTCTACCCACAAAGAATCATGAAACCAAGTGTCAGTCATGGTCAACAAACCAGTTCCTCAGCTCTACTGGAAAGCATTTGTCACTCACATCAATGGGAATGCACAGAAATCTTGATCCTAACAGAAGGACTTTTTAAAAAGGAAAATTAGAAGTCAAAACATAGAAAAGATTGATCTTCCTTTCACTAAGTGCACATCTTTAGGAATCTCAAACAGAAATCCCAGTAAAACTTTTTATATAAACTTTCTTGTGATCATGCTTGTCCTTGGGTGACTATATATTTTGGATGGTGGAAGTTTACATTAAATTTTAAGTAAGGCCTATGTGAGGGGACTACCTGTGTGTGTCATGAGCTATCACTGACCTGCAGAAAACACATCTAAAGGCTACAAGTACCATGACTTTGCTTTAGAATTATTGATCCTGTCTGCACTCTCAGCCTCCCCAAGCAGGCAGGGGTGTTTAAGGATCTCTGTATTCTCACAATGCACACCAAATGTCTTGTTCCAGTATCAGTGCAACATAAAGAACCAAAAAATAAATACAGATGGACATGGATTGTTCTGAGATTTCCATCACAATGTCTGGATGGGTGTTTTCTATATTCACCCACAGTGCTTACTCGGAGGAAGAAATAGATTTGCCCTCTGCTTTAGTCTTTGTTCAGTACCAGTTCCAGGACAAATTAACAGAATAAGAAATTATAAAGCTTCTTTCAAGACAAAGGAGCTTGACTAGACCTTGACTGCCAAACACTACAGTATACTTAGTAAATACTGAGTGGAACTGAAAATTGAAAAATAATGAAAATAAATTCAAACTAAGATTTTTGAATTATAAATAGGAATGAAATATAACTGCAAATGGAAATATGTAAGACAGGGATGTTTCCAATATGAAAACTGTCTGGGTTTGTTTTTTCTTTAATGGTGTGATGGCTTGATTGGCAGATTCCTCAGCTAGGCAAAGAACCTCAATCCATATCCCATTGAGTTCAGTGGAAACGGGACCAAATCCAGACTGAAAAACATCTGTCCTTTATGTCAAATAATTTTTTGTATATTTTGGGTTATAAAACCATTCTGTACCAGTTCCATGCACAGCAGTATTGCCAGATTGAACAATCTTGACTTTCAAGAATTATGTTTTAACTCAGATTAACATGAAGAAAAATAGCTAATAAAGCACCAGAGTAAGAAGCACAAACCAAAGCAGCTCCACATTTTATCTGAAGTGCAGCACTGCAGCCATTTACAGGAACCGAGAGTTTCCATGAGATGAGGTTCTCCCATAAAACCCAGCACACCAACCAGTTCATTCATAAAATCCCTCCCCCAAGCATTATAGTCACTCATACTGTGAGAAAGTCCAATTCAGTTTCAGGACCAGGAGATTATTTTTTTTTTAATGGAAAAAAAAGTTAACATGGATTTTCATCTCTTCCCATAATATTAAAAATGATGTGTAAAGCTCTGCTAATCAGGTCCCTGGATAGAGCCCAATCTCTGGCCACGTGTTTCTGTTCTGGGTCCTGCCCTACGGGAATTTCTGTCAGCACATGCTCAGGAAACAGTTACACCGTTCACTCTTTTGGACTTTTTGTAAGACAGACTCTATCTGAAGTTTGGTGAACCTTTGCACTAATCACTGCCAGGTGCCTCTGGCTACGTTTCTGGAATGCAAGGAATCTTTTCCTTCTCTCCCTCCCAATAAATCCTTCAACACAGATCACCTTGCTGGGCATCGCTGCATTTTTTACCTTTTCTTATAAACGATGAGCACTCAAGTCCCAGGGCTGTGACACGGGGCTGTGACATGGGGCTGACTCCAAGGTACAACACTGCGTGTGTCTGGTTTTCCCTCCTCTGGCCATGCTCGTGGCCAGCATGGGGAGACTTGGGCTCTATCCCTGCTCTGCTGCTGCTGCTGCAGCCTGTGACACACCTGTGTGTGATATCCTGAACTAGAGCCGAGGCAATGACAGCTTTTTTCTGGCTTTTAGACAAATACAAAACACTAATCTTCACTCAGAATGCTGCCTTGGATTACCTGGATCCAGTTCTGCACCTTCACTCACTCACACTCTGAACCAAGTCCACAAGTGCAGGAGCTTCTCAGCTCTAAGGAGTAAGAGGGGCTTAATAACATTATGGGGAACACTATCCACAGGAACTTTCATGTGACTGAAGAGTCTCAGGTCATTTAATTGCCTTAGAATATTCTTAGTGATACCAATGACAGTGATACGAAAGCAATTTCATGTTCAGAATCACAGAGGAGCCCTAAGAGTCCTCTCCTGGTACACTCAGCGTTTTCTGTGTGGGCCTTCTCTTGGGCCCAGAGGGGCTTCCTGAAATACTGAAATACTCCCTGCCTGCTCTAACAAACACATGTGCAAGTCTGACTGGGGCACAGAACGTAACTCGGTGTTTGTCATGCATTTCATCATCTCCACAAGCTCACAAAACATACAAACACACTTTTTCTATGTCAAATGAATATCTCTACAATTGTTCTGACCCAATACACGCAATTTCTGCAGAACAGTTCCTCACAGGGATCATTATGGGAACTGTGCCACTCCAAGGGATGTTTGTATTTATAAGGGTTTGTTCAATAACCTCTGAAATGAAGCTGATGAATCGCTACAGTGGAAGCTGCTACACATGAGAGAGATTTGAAAAATTATTCTTGCTAACAATCTAGCAGGAAAAGGTATTTTGGAGTGAAAGAAAATCCTTACTAATATGGTCAAAGAAATATCAAAACATATTTAAATAAAGAGCAGTGCCTTAGGTTCAAGTGATTGCCAGGAAGTCAATTACAAAGACGTGTAATCACACACAGAGACTGTCTACTCCAGATTAGCTAGCATGTGCTGCATGCTTGACTGATCTGTCTTATTTCAGTCATTTAAGGTCATTACTCTCTGGCAAACAGGCAGCAAGATGCTTCCAGGTGCAGGTGGGTTCTGGACAGGTACTGATGTCTGCTTTCTTCATGTTTGCCAGGTAGGACACACTACCTAAAAGTGGGAGATGTTAAAATAGCTTCATTATTTGTTATACCATGATAAACTACTGTGTTTGGTGTATATGGTTTACATCAAATAGTCTTAAGCAGTTTTGCTTAAAAAACCCCAGAATTTGGAAAAAATAAAGAGAAAAGGCTTTACAGATGTTAAGTGCAAATTTAACTGCAGATAAACCTAGTAAAGGCTAAAATCATTAAAGTAATGCAGGAAGATCTCTGGCTGAATCCATCTTAAATACTTTCTGAGTTACTCTGACCATCTCCTTTAACCTCCCACCTTCTCCTGTAACTCTCTGATTTCTCACTTAGAGACAGTTTTCCTTACATTGTCTCCTCTGGGCAGGCGCCATGGCCCTTACTTTGAGAGGCACTGGTGGAGGCTCTCTCCTGAGTGTCAGTCCAGCCCTCTCAGAAACACAAATGAAACACATGCTCACCTATTTCTGCTGATGGACAAACAATATTTACCCCAAGATCCAGCACCAGGTTATCCTTAAGCTTGTAACTGTTGAAGTAAGCCTATGCTAATGCTAATTTTGCTTTAAGGGAAGGGGGAACCTGTATAAGCCTATCTGGACATGATTATAAATGAATTCTGATCACATTTTCTACAATGAGATAAATGAGTTGGGATTTGAAACCAGATGCTTTTAATTACTGATCTTCTTTGTTTCGTGGGGCTCAGCGCCGCACCTGTACATTGTTCTTTCTAGACAGATGTACTGATGCCCCTTTTGCGTGCTCAGATCCGTAACACTGAGATAAATTATGATGGGTTCTTGGCTTCCTCCATTGAAAATGTTTTCAGCTGTCAGAGATATCTGTTTCTTGTTATTGGTTTTAGTGCTTTTGAAGGGAAGATTAAACCACTGACTTGTGTATTCTGTTATAAATGAAGAGTATTCTCCAATGGAATCCACAGAGAATGAGGGATGTATCTCCTTGGTCTGTTAGAAAATCTGTGCAGGTATTTAGTTCTCTAAAGTACTTCTAGAGAGTAGGAGTTTTTTCCTACAAAGATTCTAACAACGGGTCAGTTCCTAGTCCACTGATTTATATGAGCTCACAAACTTTATTTAAAAGATTAATTGATAAACAAGATTAATAAAAATTAGCCAAAAGTAGCTAAGACACCTAATTGTCTCTTGAAGTAATGAGAATTAGGAGCACAAATGTATTTTCCTACCTGGAGGCCTGGATCCTGGCAGCTCAAGGAGATAGCACAGGAAAGAATCTCCCCCATGTAACTCACAAGATTTTATCTTGCATTTTTAGTTTCAAGCTTAAAAATATCAGGGATTTCAAATCTGGTGTTCCCTGGTTGAGCAGAAGGGAGGCTCTGTGTACCTCGTGTTACTTTATATAAAAAGAAGTGAAGGACTAAGTTTTTAACAGAGAACTCTTTACACTGAAGTATTCCTGTGGTATTTGAAATAACAGGTGCTAAGAAGCAAGCAAACAAAAACTCTAAAGTTTAAGCGCTCTGATTAAAATGTCTCTTTTCACTTGATAGTTTTTAAATCTCATTTCTTGTGATTTTCTGTGTGGGTCAGTGTCACTTCAGGGGGGTCTGGCCCCTGGTTTGAGCTGGTTGCAGTTGGCTGGCAAAGGGAGTTGTGTGAGCCCTTCCCTCTAACCTTGCTTAGACCTAATCCTTTATATTAAAGGCTCACCAGACTGGGCTCCGAGTCCTCATTAATCACCACCTCTGCACATCACAGATGTCTTAATCCCACTACTTCTTCATTTACTGTTGTGTTTACAGAGCAGAAATGACCTAAATTACCACAGGAATATTAAAAAATGGTTTCACTTTCCTTTCCCTTGAGACACATCACCCTCCCAATCAAGTCATTATTTGTCAGCGCCCCAGCTCCTGTTGGGAACAGAAGTGCTGTTTGTCACAGCAGCACAAGTGACAGAGAGCCTCAGTCACGCACAGAGGGACTGTGTTCAGGTCCCACAAAGTGACCTTGTTGGGCCATTGCACTAAATTGGTGCAAATCCCAAACTTGGTGCCACCACTCAAACTCACTTAACTTCAGTCAGATCAGTTTCATTTAAGCTGATAATTTATCACACTGAATATTCTAAATTGCAATTTACAGAGATAAATCTACAAATGAAACTAAGTACATTTTTAGATGACTTGGATAATAGCAGCTAAAAAAATAGTAGAAAGCAAGCCAAGTGCAACATTCACCCAAGATTTAATACTAAAAGCTGTTTTTCTGTCCTCACTCTGCTACAAATCAAAACAGACTATTTTTGCAATGGGCAGAATTTGACATTATACATGGCAAATGCTAAAAGAAATGCTGAAATAAACCCTTGCTACCTGAAATAAAAAATAAATACACATTTTAACCTGGATCATGCCAAGCCCACTTTCTGCATGCGGAAGTATTTCTCAGTCAACCACTTTTAGCTAAATTAATATCAATATAAATAGATTTTTTTGGTGTAGCATACACTCCATTCCAGAATTTGAAAAAAATGTGCCCCATATTGAATAAAGCCAGTATAAATACATTTGGTAATGAAGTCAGATTTTGTTAGAACATTTTCAAGTGAATTAGATAATTTTGTCAAACTATTTAAATGTCTCAGCAAACCATTTGGGAAAATTGACTGCTGCACTTGGTATTGACTTTGGCAAAGGATGGTGTAACATAGGGCTTTTTTTGTTAAAAAAAAAGAAAAAGCCTTTAAATCAAATTCTGAATCTCATGTCAAACTTGAGTAGACTATTTGTACTCTGCCTCACGTAGTTTTTGGCATCTTGCACATTTGATGACTCAGTAATTAGATTTCTTGATAGTCATCACTTGGTTCCTGCCACAGACTCTACAATGTGATCCAGTCTTGTCATGGTCCCGATCCTCAGAGCAGGAATTCTCTGCGTCTGCTCGAACTCAAATGCTGAGACAGTTGACAAATGAGGCCAAACACTCTGTGTGTGCCAGAGAGCTGCAGCAGTGCCATGGATGGAGGCAGTGGGAGGCGTTCCCTTCCCACTGAAACCTCATGTACATTCCAGGAGGGGTGGCACTGCCACGAGCTGGCAAAGGGGGAACAGCTCTGTAATCCAGTGGCTCTGAAGTGATGTATGAAGTGATTTTGCCCAGTTAAATGGATGGATGCTTTAAACAGAACTGTGCTAAATGGAACTCAAGGACTATTAAACACTAAGTTTCTGCACTTGCAATTAAGATGTCATGTACAGGCTGCATTTCAGCAGTCATGAATAATGCAAGCAATAAAGCATTAAATACAGTAGAAGGATCTTGGACTGGGAATGACGATGCTGAATTAAGATTTTTTTGAGTTTAGAAAACCGTATTCGAGATGCTGAAAAATTCCAAGTAACTATGTCATGAAACTGGATGCTCTGTTTTAAAATAACTACTCAGAAATACATTCCAGTCTCCATTCCCTGATGTTTGGCTCATGGTTAGGAATCTGTTATCTCACTCCCACATTTTGTGACAGGATGTTTGGGCAAAGACTTTACTTAGGTACATGAGCACTGAGACAAGAAATCAGCACTGCTCTCTCCTCCGAGAAAGAATCCGCACTGCACTAAAGCTGGAATCAGCAGGGACAATTCTGATGGAAACTCTGGTGTGTCTGCAGCAGAAGCTTAGTGAGAGGCTCTGCCCACCGACCATGGTGTTCCTGCTGGAAGGGAAGTGCTGTGCTCTGGAATGGAGACACGAGGGGCAGGAATGAGAATTCATCTGGGAGCTTCCGATCCCTCAAACTGGAAACTTGTCTGTTGCCTTCACCCTGGTCAGGCTTTTGCTTTCATTTCTTATTAGCAGCACCAGAACACAAAGTGCCTTAGAAACAAATCTACCTTCCTGACAGCCTGCTAAATCCTTCCCATAGTATGTCCTTACTTTATTTCATTCTTGGTTGGGATTTTTTGCCTTAACTCCCCTAGGAACCAACTCCAAGAGAAAACAGCTGAGCAGCACACTGGGAGCAGTCAGAGGGACGGATCCCACTCCCCCAGGCTCAGACAATCCCTTTCTGCAGGGAAAGTACAGCTCATGAATGACCTTCACTTTGGAATGTCTGTCTCCATTCCTCCTATTTGTTCTCAGTGCCTTCTCTGCTACAGAAAATTTCCTATTTTTCTGGAGTAATTTCCAATGCCTCCTGTTGGGCACAACACTGCCATGGGAATGAATCTGCCAAGAGGAAATAGAAGGTAAAGAATGCAGCAGAGCAGGGAAGGAGGAGTGGGCACAGGCATTTTATGGGACAAAGACAGGATAAGTCTATCCATCATACTGGGAGAGTACACTGGTACCTGCTACTGGCTGAGGTCAGAAGGCTGAAGGAGCAGAGGGTACAGAAGCCCAGCTTGCTGCAGAATTCATTCCCCAATTAGGAAAATAAAAAGGAATAGTTTGCTCCTAATTGAATTTCCTCAATCAGATAGTTCTCCAACCACCCCAGGTGTAATTTTCCTTACTGTGTCCCTTCCATGCCACACACACTCTGCCTTCTGCCCTTTGCTTAAAATCCTTCTGGGCTTTCCTTGCCCCATATAAAAGAAGGGAAAGGTCAGTCACTGGACTAGGATGGGAAAACGCTACATTCAATTGCTGTATTTGCTAAAGGACACCAACATGTTTCTAGGGAAAGAAAATCCCTTAATCTCTCTTAAATCTAATCTTAAATTCTCATCAATAAAGCCAAATCAGAGTCCTTTCCCGATCCAAAGTGCTGGGAAGTAAAACTGTAAGTATGAAGTTGAATTTGCATGAGGCCAGGCACCAAAAGAATCTGAGTAAAAAGGTCAGAGCAGAGTTTTGTGGCTTGCAGAGATTCTTTACTGTTGAGAAGATGTTATGAGAGCCTTGAGCAAACGGTGCTTTAGAAATTTCACACCCTGTAGCCATGCAATTGTATCCATGCTGCAGCAGTGCAATCCATACAATCAGTGGGATTAAACACTCTTCCCCGATTAGGATCTGGCTGGGTAAAGCCTGCTGCTGAGAGGTGCATTGCAGAAAACCTTATCAGAGAGCAAGGAAGTGAGAAAGCCCGTGGCTCTGACACTGAGTGAGTCTTACTAAGGCAAACACTGCCTGATTCCTGAGTGAGTCATAGTTCGGGTTCTACCCTTTGAGAGGTTTCTCATGTTAGCTGAGAAAAGGTCTCTGTGCTTATCCAAACCTATGAGAAGTCACCCAGCAAGAATTAAAAAACAAAATCTAAATGTAAGTGCATGCTATGAAGAAAAAATCCCATTGTGTTCTGTCAAAGGCAAGGACAAGGCCCTGAACAACCTGATAATGATGTCCAAGTTCACCCTGCTTTGCACAGGGCATGGATGACATGACCTTCTGAGGTCCCTTGAAAACAAAATTATTCTGTAATTCTATAACAAACAAAACTGCTTCATTTGGGCCAGTGTTTTCTGTTGAACAGCACCCATGCAAAGTAAAATAAACAATTCCTCATTCATTATTATGCCAGACACAGGCCCAGCGTGTTTCACATCACACACATACCCTTCCCTGGCACTCTCCAGCGGCGACTGGTGATGATGTGGGCTGGACAGGGCAGAGTCGAGGGGAAGGTGCCTTGAAGGGATGTCATGAGGAGGTTGCAGCACAGCTGGGGAGGGGCCGTTGTGGTTGGAGCTGGATCCACTATACATGCCTGGGAACACACAACAGTTGGCAAAACAAAATAAGCAAGGAAGCATCAGTAAGTCCTGCAGAGTCTCCAACTTCCTCCCTATCCCCCACCCGACCCCGAGACACAACCCCACAGCAGAGCCCCTGTGTGTCAGTGAATATCCTCGTGCCTGAGCAGCACTCGGAGCTGTGCCGTGGTACTTTGACATGTGGGTGTCTCCTCTCTGACCCTCCCAGGTGGTCCAGGTATTCCTGGACTCTACAGAGATTTAGAACCCTCCTGACAGCCAGGAGGGCTTGGCAGGACTCCCACCCCGCCTTTCCCATCCCTCTGAGAGAGAACCCCAGTGCTCAGGGGATGGAGCTCACACAGCAGAACAGACCATGGTACCCCAGGGTTTTGCTGTTCATTTCAAACTCTGTAATTTGACTTTCCATTACTAAGCTGCTGGACATCCCAGACCATTTACAAATATCACATATTGACACAAATGAAACTGCAATAAACTAAATGCAAAGAAGAGCAAGGATAAATTTTTAATGAGATCATGAAAACAGGTTCACTAGTACAGAATTACTGAAGGAGGGTGGATGTGCCATTTTTGGGGACTCTCCTCTACCATGGCAGTCAGGCACCAACAGCCAAGTACCTACCACGCCCTCAAGCACACCCTTTGTTGAGGAAGCTTTGTCCAGCACTCTTGGATGAAGATGTTGGGATTAAGTTTTTTTCTCCCTTCTGAAGAGTGACCATGCACCAAGACAGGCATTACCTAGGCTCAGGGCCCTCACACTGACTTTTGGCATGAAGGCTGCACTGAGGGCAGGTCTCTGTGGTGACAGACGCCACAGGAGTGCAAGCAGGGAGTGTGCAAATGCCACCCCCCCTGGCAGGGGGAAAGGGCTGGCTCCTTGTCTTGCCATTCTGGGAAAAGTCTAATCCTTCGTTTCCCAGTTTTTCTGCCTTTCTCCTCTTCAAGTTGTGCCTACAACATCTGCCACAGTTCTGTCCCACCCTCCCAGGGAATGTGCACATGGATGAGGACCAGAACAGCTACTCACACTGTGATCTGAAGGCTATGAGCAGCAAGTGAGGTCTGCCGGCTCCCACAGCGTCCAGCTCTAGAGCACAGAGACCCCACACTCCCTCTGGGGCCTTTCTTTGCCATCTCTCCTCCTGTACCATTCATCTGTCCTTTCCCACTCAGCATGTGCAGAGCTGCACATCCAGGACAGAGCCATGTGCCAGCTGTGCTCGGCCCTGTCCCATGTCACTGGCAAGGCTCTGGACATGGAACAAGCAGAAGGCAACGTGAAAATCCAGAGCTGGGGGGAATGTGTGACACCCTCGGGGTGGAGAAGCAACATCTGAATGTCAGCATCTGTTTCTGTGTGTGACTGAACAGCAGAACCACTGAGGCAAGATTCCAGGCACCTTTGTCAGGGGCTTCAGATGAGTCAAAAACCCCTCATGAACAATGAGTCCTCAGCTGCTGACAGATCTAAAGCTACAAAACTGAACCACATCATCTCTGTCTCCCGCTAGACAGAACATTTGTCAACCAGCCAGTGAAACCAACTTGCTTTCTGCACTGCACACCAGGCAGAAGGGGCTATAAGAAGTCAGATGTTCCCAGGCGATGCGAGGATTTATTTAAAGCCTCTTATGGTAACAGTAAGTCAGTAGCAAGGATGCTTCATTGTGAAAATGCTTTTCCACTGGTGGCTTCAGTCCATTTCATAATACAGCAGTTTCCACTTCCCTCAGATCCTCACTATTAATACATTCATTATCAGGCTTGAAAGATGAGCCAAATTTGCCTTGACTGTTCAGTGTCATTTCACACTTCAGCTCTATTTCCTACACCACCAGTTCAGGTGTAGTGACAGCACAGCCTGGAGGAAACTGCAGAACCTAAACCAAGCTGTTCATGCTCTAAGGCTCCCACACTGCTGGCCCAGCAATAACTTCTGCAAAAAGCTCAAAAGCCCTCAGAAAAAAAGTCATCTTAGCAGTGTGGTGGCCAGCAAACACACTCAATGTTTTATCTTTCAATCCCACCCCTGAACAGTTCAGGAATGTTTAGGATGTCTCTCTCCTGGCCTGTTCCTTGAGGTGATGAGAAAGACAGAGTAGCTGAGTACCTACAATCAGCATAACCCTCTCGAGGAGCAAGAAAATGTTAAAAAAACCCACTCCAAAACTCTGTATGTGCACGCACTGGGTCCTGCACGAACCCATGCACTCAAACCCACCCCATCAGAAAACCAAATGAAACAAGAATCCCTGTCACCCCCAGTTTCTGCCACCCCCAACCATTCTGCAGAGGAGTTTACTCATCTGTGGAACTGCTGGGGTGGACTCCCGTGCCCACTGCTGGGCTTGAAGAGTTTATAGCTGGGGACATCCTCTCCTAGATGAAGCAGGGCTTCTTCCATCCACCCTGAGTTTATTCATCTTTTGACTTCCTGATCACACTTTCTCAGGGGAAAGCCCATGCTTGGAACATGTGTGCACTGAGGCTTGCAGGGTTTGTCACCAGTGAGTTCTCCTCTCCCTACATCTCTATGCAGCACCACTCAGGCCCAGTTTGACACAAGGTGTCTGTCCCTTGTCCCCACATTCCCCCACACCATCCACACCACACCCTCTGCTGCCTCACCCCAGCTCCCTCCCCATGGAGGAACAAGTCAAAGGGGAAGAGCAGTTGCTAATCCAGTCTCAGTATAATTTTCAGTACTTCCAAAATTTCTTTCCTTTCACAGGTTTTCTTCCTTTTTTCCCAGCACTGAGCACTGATATTCTGTGTACCTGGAGTCACACAGAGGCCTTTGGAGCTGCTGTGAATGACTCCTGCAAGTGCAGCCCACGCCGGGCCTGTGCGCCTTGGGCCTCTTCACACAGTGACCATCTCAGATTGTAAATATAAGTCATCAATCAGTATTTTAAATGACTTGGCCTTTAACCTTAACATCTGTAGCCAAAAGAGTGCTCTGAGCATCTGTGACTAGCAGCCTTTTTCCCCCAGCTTTATGCTGAGACCAGGCAAACAATAATAAAACCCAGAGAAAAAGCCTGAGCGGGACCAGAGTGATACAAGCTCTTGTCCACAGGCAGAGTTAAATGTGTGCAGCCATGAAGCATCTTAGTTATGAGGAGGGAAAAACGAGGACGATTTCAGCAAACAATGGGTTCCTCTGACTGCAGAAACATTCCTCTGCTCACTGTCTTACCTGCTTTGAAGTCAGACACAAGGGATGGGGCCTTCTTTAATATTTCATTTTTTCTGTGATGAGCTTTCATCCCTGACATATTTAAAATGTGCTTCAACTTGGAGAAAGACAAAACTGAAATTCTCCAGGAATCCAAGTGATCCCTAAAGCCCAGAGCTCTGCACATTAATAATGTGGTTTCTTTGAAAAAAACAACACAAAAACCAAACTCAAAAGCCCAAACCATGAATGTTTTCATATTTCATGTGCAATATGAGGACATCATACACTGTATTTATCCATGTATAGCCTATATGCAGTATTATAGTTGATTTCTCAAAAAATATTACCTCAGCTTATTTGAAAGAGCAAATGTGCAATCACTGCAGACTATAGGTGGCAGCAGGAATATCCTTAAGCTTTAATTCCATAAGGATCAGCACTTTGGTTTATATGCCCTAAATAATGACAGAGAAACAGTTTTGCCTGTGGATTGTACTCCACATAATATGAAGCAACTTCTGTTTCACTGCAAACCAGTCTTTCAAATCTTGATTTATTTTTCCCTGGCACTTGCTCATACTGTGCATTGATGGGGTCTCATATGGAGTGACCTGATGGAAGTATCAGGGAAGATTTACAGGTTTTTTTACAACATACTGGTGATGGATTGATCAGCGCAGAAATCATATCAGACAAAGCCAGAGTTACGGACAGATAAAATCCTTCATTTCACAAGAGGTTCTCCGAAATAACACTGAGAGGTTAGGGATGGTCTGTTTATCTGTGAGCTAATAACTCTTTTCCTGTTTTATTGTTGTCACTTGAAATCCAAGGCTGTTTCTGAGGTTCTGAAGTGCAGCCTGTTCTGAGGAAAATGCTCTTTCCTGCCCTGCCTGGAAGGGGGAGGCCAAGCCATGCTCCAGCTACATGGGGCTGTCAAGGGACAGCAGAGGCCACGTGCTGCCCTCACAGACCTTACTCAGTGCAGGTGACACAGGCAGAGACTGGAAATTAACCCCTGAATCCCTCCAGCTTTCTCCCACTTTTTGAGGAGCCACATGTAAACCCCGAGTGCAGACTCCCAGGGGAACCACATCACAATGATGGGGTATTTCCCTTTCTACTCCATTCTGTTCACCAGTTACATTCCAACATTTTAATGCACCTTGAACCCAGAAAGAGGATAGGAGATATCAAGCAAAATGCATTTTTTGCTTTGAAGATTTGGAGTAATCACAAAAAAGTAGGAGATTCTTGCAGAAGGCAGATTACAATGACACTGCTGGCCTTTGGGAGTGCCTCTCTCTGCTGCCTAACACAGAACCTCAAATTGCAAATCCCCGATTCAGGATCCTCTGCTGGGGTACAAAAACTGTGAATCTAGATCTTACTTCCCACAGAAGGGAATGGAAGCATCTTTTTCTCTTCCTGTAAGATGTATAGAAGAGTGCAAGGTCCCTGAAAAGGGCCCGCTCTTGTTCAAACCACAAGAAAGAAAATACAGAAAGAAAGACTGAATACTAGAAAAGATAATTACAAGATTATTTGACATTTCAAATTCAAGTTTCCTCCCCATTCATGCATCACCATATTATTTGTTATGATCCAAAGTGCATCGTAACACTCAGCCTCATCATCTTTCCTGCAGCTCCTGAATAAAACCCTCCTGTTGCAAGTCTGTGCCAGAGCACCTGCCTGGACTCAGCACAGCTCCTGCACTCTGCCCAGGCCAAGGCACACTTTGAAAGGAGAACAAATGGATGGAGACAGACTTTCAGCAGGGCTGCTGCCCCTTTCACTTGAAATTAACAGTAGTTATTTCTCTGACTAATTCTGAAAAAAAGAAAAAAGCCAGGCCTTAGCAAACTCAAGAATTATTTCATCTTATTTGTTGGTCTGGAGGTTTCTTTACCTTCCACAGTGACAAATATTTTCTGGTTTAAATCCTCTGTTATATGACATATTTAGCACCACACTTATTAGAAGTATTCTTACCTGTAATTAAATCATGAGGACCTACAGATCTGCCACACTTCCCATCCAGGATGTGCTGTGAAGATGTGTGGAGCTGTTGTATAGCTAAGCATTCACTTAGTACATCTTGTTCAGTATCAGTACAGGACTTTAGCTACAAGAGGAGGATAAAAGAAACATTTTGTTACATAGTAAAACCAAATTATTTATAATTAACTTCATATGTCTCCTTAAGGATTATATACAGAAGGAAGAAATGCCATTCTTAGGAACTCAGTGTAATTAAGGATGTATGTAGTACTTGGTACTTGTAATTAGAGATAACTTTGGTTTTCTGAAGTGCACAAGTTAAGTGTGCTAATCTTACATCAACAAGCCTTTTGCTTCAAAAAATAACGTGCCCTGTGTTCTTTCAAACCTTCCTGAGTAATTGAACTGCACATTTTCAGGCTTTCTGTAGTTTCTTGGATTCTCTGGCAAAAGGTTTACATCACCCTGTGACTGTGACACTTGGAAAGACATTTGATAGGGAAAGGAAAGTGTTTGTGCTTATCAGATGAGAACTGGCAGAGCAAGGCACTGTCGGTGATGTGTAAGAGGTATCACCCACGTGTCAGCTGTGCTCCATCTAAATTAAAGCTCTGGCAAAAGGGTCTGAAGCAAACTCTTGAAAACCACAATGTCGATCATATTAAAAACAGCAGGAGAGGAGAATTAAGAAAGAAAAGCATTTCTAATTCTCTTTCAAACATGCTGATGCTGCCAAGCTTTTGTCATAACAGAGTGCTCGCATTACACAAACAGCCATCATATCCTACAGCCATTAATAAATAGTTATTGTCCTTATGGGTACAGCCTCACATACCCATCTCCCCTGGGCTTGGGTATTCTAAATAAAGGGCCCAGGCAAACCTTCTCAGAATTCGGCTCTACAGCCATTTGTGGGTTCGAGATAAACATCTGACGTTTGGATCACAAAGTGCATCTGCAGCCAATTAAACTGCTACTAAATTAACAGCTAGCCTTCTCCTGTTTTGTTCCTGTAAAGCCTTTCAGAACAACCAAATATCACCGCTGCACTAATCCTCTAAGCTATGAACTAAGTGCTCAGGATTCCTTTGATACAAATCTAAGCTCAGGCATTTTGTTTTATATCAGAGATGGCACATTTTGGTAGCATATCTCAACCAAGACATGTTGGCAGAACAGCCTGTTAATTTTTCTTTCTTGGCTAAGTCATGTCCACTCAGAACTCTTGGGAAGCTGATACCAACGGACAACTGCCTTTGCTGAGTTATAACCAAAAAGAAGCAAGTGAGTATAAACACTCTTTTCCCTTTTTTCCTAAAGCTGAAATCCAAAGTAGGCTGTTTAGTAACACTGAGATTTACTTAGTTCTGAAAGGTGTTGGGGTTTTTTAATACAATGAAGTGAAATATTTGGGGGGTGTTCTTGTTTCTTTATCAGCCAGGTTTGCTTTGATCCTTTTTAAGAGAGCCTGACCAAAACACACTTTAAATCCACTGCTTTTTCAGGTGCCTTTTAAGTTTGAGGGGAAAAAAGTTACAGGATCAAGTATTCATAAAGTTATCATGGATAAATGAGACAGGAAATCTGAAGATGATTTCAGACCACTGGAGGAGTGCAGATTTAGACTGGTCTACCAAATAAGGTGTGGGAGGCAAGTTACTAACATTATTTTAAGATAGATTTGATAAGTCCATTGGAGGGTATGTACATGCACACAGGAAAACCCCTCAAGACAGGAGATATGAAACCCTGGATACTGATGTCTTGGTGCATCCAAGCAGCCTGAGTTTGCAGTTGGAGTTACCAAATTTGTCCTGGATTGATTCTGGGATCAGGCCTCCTGCTGCTGATGCAGGAAGTACTTGTTGCCCTTTAAGGCAAAGCTGGGATTTGGGGTTTTTTTCCCACCTTGCTCTGTAGAACTGGAACGAGGCCTCAGCAGGTGACAGGGTGTAACAGTGGGGACTGTCCCCAGACGTAAAGGATGGTGACACGTTAATGCGTTCACCTCAGTACACTGAACAAATGATACCCAGGTTTGGTACTAGGAAGTAATTCCCTCCTTGTTTCCCTGGAATTACGCCAGAAACCACAAGAAGGAAAAATGAGGAAGGTCTCTTCTTTGAAATAGGGAGCACAGTTGCTTTCACAATCTGCCGAGAATTCCACATAACAAAACCTTCCTGTTGCAAAGATCTTGCAATTGCTGCAGACTCTGGTGCCACAGTCACTCTCTTTCTGTGGCCAGTTACTGCTATGGCCTTCTGACTCTTACTCTCATTACAAAGTATTAATTACATAGAATTAATCAATTATGTTATGCCATTCTGACTCTTACTCTCATTACACAGAATTAATTACATAGAATTAATCAATTACTGCCATGGCACTCTGACTCTTACTCTCACTATGAGCTAAAGGTTAATCTAAGGAAGTGTTGGGAATTCTGTGACCTGTGGGACACACATGCACAGCACATCCTGTGGAACCTTCTAAAGCTGAGAGCTGCAGGGAAACCACAAGGCCTGGTAATACAAAATTGGGATGGAAAACCAGGCAGTGGCCAGGCTGGATAGAACTTTTGACTAGAGCTGATACATGTGAGGACTTGATTCCATGGACACCTGGATGGTGCTGGGCACATGTTGCTCCCAGGCACAAAGCTCACCATGCAGTGAGTGATTCATGAGTATCTGAAATAGTGCAGAGCTCTGGTCACTGATGTGCTGGGAACTGCTACTCAGACTGCACACATCTGGCAGAGAGAAGGGTTCCAGGGAGAATTAGGGGACACACAGAGCTTCTATTACAAGAGCTCTTTTCCTACACTTCCATTGTATCCTGGCTTAGTTTCATTTGTGTTTTAGATGATCTGCCAACATGTATTTTAGGAGATACAATCAGCTAGTGCTGATTGCAGAGACTCAATGCATGGACATTTTATGTGAGTGACAGCACAACTTGGGCTTCTGTATGAAAGATGAACAGGAAAAGAAACGAATGGACAGAAAGCATGGGGCAAACTGAAATTAGAGGGTGGCAGCCTTTGAAAGTACAAATATATAAGGTGGTCTGGTTAACAACAGTGATTAAAAACCAACAGGAAAATCAGCTCCATTTAAGTTTTCTTGTGTGATATTGCAGAAAAAACTCTGATCTGAAAATATATAAATTAAAGGTAAATTAAAAATGACTGTATTGAGGAGCTCTGGGGATGTGTCACTCTGTGCCTGCTCTTACCTTCTTACGCACCTGCTGCTCTTTGGCCGAGTGAGCCTTGACGTGCTTGCGCAGGGAGCTGGGGTCGGTGTAGCGCTTGGAGCAGCCGGGAATCTGGCAGGCGTAGGGCTTCTGGGAACGGGAGCAAAGGGAGACAGGTCACACCCCTCTGCCTGCCCCGGCCAGCACGGAGCGCTGCAGGACGCTGACACGCAGTGCTGAACCTGAGCTGCTCGCTCTTTGCTGGGTCCGTGTCTGCTCTGTCTCCTCTAAGCTCACAAACCAGGCACGATGCAAACAGAACTGATTCTGCACTGGCACACTGGATGTGGATTACTGGGCTGAGGTAAATGCTAGTGAGGTGGGACTGGATGGGTTTTGAGAACATTTCTCTTTTTTTACAGCAAACAAAATTATCATGAGATCACCCAGTATAATTATGAAGACAGACATTCGAGGTTCGAGTTCTGATTTACAGCTTTTACAAGGATGGCTGGGCACTGGTGAGGCCCCACCTTGAATCCTGGGTGTAGAAGGGTGACGGAGTTGGGGAAGAGTCTGGAGAACGAGGAGTGGCTGAGGGAGCTGGGGGGTCTCAGCCTGCAGAAAAGGAGGCTCAGGGGGGACTTTCTTGCTCTCTACAACTCCCTGACAGGAGGGTGCAGCCAGGTGGGGGTCGGGCTCTGCTCCCAAGTAACAAGGATTAGGACAAGAGGAAATGGTCTCAAGTTGCACCAGGGCAGGTTTAGATTGGATGTAAAGAACTGTTTCTTCACAGAAAGGACGGTCAGCCATTGGAACAGGCTGCCCGGGGAGGTGGTGGCATCACCATCCCTGGAAGTGTTCGACAGCTGTGTGGGATGTGGCACCTGGGCACACGGATTAGTGGTGGGGTTAACGGTGGGACTCAAAGATCTTAAAGGTCTTTTCCAACCTTAACAATTCTTGTGACTCTGTGATATGCAGCAAAGTGGAATTTAGGGCATAGCACACATTTGGTTTCCTTCATACCTTTTGAATAACAACAGCAATGTCTTTATAACTCGTAACCACCTGCACCTAACACTAACATCTGAGCAAATCGATAAAGAAAACCCCACTATTGTTGATTTTGTTGGGAACACCTTTCCAGCTAGTTTTGGCATGTGGCAGCACTTGCCACTTTTATGTGGCACAGTATCAGCACTGCCTCCTGAGAAAACCATCTGAGTCTGGGCAGGCAGTTCCAGTGTTCTCTTCTTATTGGTAAATAAATAAATGAGATGCTCTAATTTTAATGCTGATTCTGGACTCCCAGCAACTGAAATCCTTACCGAATTCTTCTCTTGGCGATGCCTACTCCCAACAAATGGAACACTATCTCTGGGTTACAGAACAAACTCCAAATGAAGGTGCAATTGCCAAAATGAGCAAAGGCACTTTTTATTAAGTAACCACTGACCTAAGCACCAGCAAAATAGTGCTGCATGGCACAGCTCACAAAGCTTTAAAGTTGAATGGAACATTCTTTTGCCCTCTGTTTTCTTGCCTCATCTATCAACATTACCTCAGCCTTCTCACTAGGACTAGCAAATCCTTTTGGTGTCTTCTCAAAGGTAGAAAACTGGTTTGCCGTGACCTCGGTGTCACATTCTTTAATCCCCTTGGTTTCAGAAGGAGGATGCACAGAAGGGAAAGAATCCCACCAGTTTTGGGAGAAGTGACTGTGAGGTCCTCTAAACCAGTTGCTCTGCTCCTGGAGGAGTGCTGACATGCCCTTTTTACCACAAGGACAGACCGGTTCCCTTTGTTCTGCTCCTGCCTAGGAGAAGGATCTTACTTCCGGATGATTTAGTAGGGATTCGATCAAACCAGCGTATACCAGTAAGTGAAATGATTTACAGATTCTCCTTTTGGAGAAGATAAATGATGGAGTGACTGACATTGAGAAGCTTTAAAACCAATTCCAAATGCACTCAATAAGGAATAAGCAGCCCATATAAACCCCCTTTCTTTTTAAGTACCTCCAGAGGATAAGTATTGCTACTCTGTCCAGCCAGCAGGAAATTTCTGAAGTAATAATAGAATCATTCACCAATTCATGACCTTACAGGCTAACACAGCACCTACCCAGAAAGTTACAGGGCAAAGGAGATTTATTGAGAGTGTCTGGAACACAGAGAACTGACACCTGAGGAAAAGCTATGGAAAACTTTAACAAATCCCTTGGCAGAAAAACTAGCAGAGTATTTTTCAAATCACTGATGTCATTCAAATTAGTGATAAAATGATTCAATTCAGTGATAGGGAAACTAGATGAAAATCTGACTACCCTTACAAAGGTTCATGGCTATTTGCTCTGACATTCCAGGCAGTTGTTTAGTGCAGCAGCACCATCCTGTAGCTCTGCTATTTTTCACATTCACATAAGCACACAATTCACTGAGCTTAAACCACAGCGCTTCAATTAAACCAGGTAAGTGGAACTCAGTCACTGTGTGCAGGACTACAGAAACAGTTTTAGAGAACCTGCAATGGAATAGCACAGAGGATATTTTCAGATATTTAAGGAAGTTAGTAGAAAATGATTACTGTACCTTTTTCCTGATTTATGAGCATTTCAGATAATAAAGACAGAGATAGAGGGAGAAGAGAAGAAAATAGAAAGTTAAGACATTTGTTTTCAATACTGCACAGACAACACACATAAAGAATTTATGCTCATTTTAGTAACCATTTAAGTTCTCTCTTAAAACTAATAGATGGCATTCCATTTGTGAGTTTGGATAATAAAAAATATATCTACTAGATTCATGCAATTAAATTTAAAAACTGCACGCAATTTAGTATATCCACTTTCAAAAGAGATGCAAATTACAAATTCAAATATCTCAGGTTGACTTTCAAATAAATAAAACATTGTTATTGTAAGTGTGCTTTGGTTTGGAAAATGTGACTGACTTGCTTCTCTTACTTGTTTGTTTTTGCAAGGCATAATGTACATTAGACATTCCTTAATGCTGCACTGTCTGAAATGTGTAACTGCTTAAAAAGTAAATATCAATTAAACTCAAAAGTTCTGCCCCATAAACACTTGGCCAAACTAAAACATATATTCACTTCTCTGAAAAAGACAAAGGAACAACTCTGCCTGTTATTCTTTACAAGCTTTATGCTGAGGACATGACTGGTCTGCAAAGCTGTCTCATTGCTTTCTTTCCCTGTGATCTGGTGATTTCATCTCAGTAGAGCCCAAGATGCTTGACAGGCTCCCATCTTCTCTGTGAGACAAGTGAGAAGAGTTGCAGAGTCAAGCCAAATCTACCAACTGTAGAGAATAAAAGAATGTGTTTCTCACAGTTAATTTTGATGGAGGGTACGTAACCAATTCCACAGGGTTATGAGACAGATTTGTTTTCACTTTTACAAAATTACTGCCCAAAACTGAGGTGCATTTACCTTGCACTGAGAGGTCTGAACAGCTTTTGCATTCACTCAGAACACTCACTGAAGGGGACAGGAAGTGAGACAATGACACACATTTGGTGCAGCAGCAGTGACTCAGCTTTCACTCAGCTACACCTTATTGTGCTGCTGCCTCCTCTTACGGGAACAGGAACAATGGGAGAGTTGCTGAGTAACTTACTCCTGCGTAACTTACTCCTCAGCATGAGTAACACCAACTAACTGCCTCTCTGTGATCAAGACTTTTTCATTTCTCAAAGCACATACAGTTCAAAACCAAATACACTTGCTCATAGCTGAGTTTTCTAAGACTCTTCTCATGAAAAGGCCAAGTCCCCCTGCAGTTACAGAACTGACTGTGTACCAGGACCACTGGAAAACTCGGTGCAGCTCCCAGTATGAAATCATGCTTACGGTATCCAGGTGTGTCCGCTGATGCTTTGCCCGGTCGCTGGAGTTGCTGAAAGCTTTCTGGCAGCCAGGATGCTGACACAGGTATGGCTTCTCCCCAGTATGACTCCGGAGGTGAATCTTGAGGTTCTCAAGCCTAGAAAATGCCTTGTTGCACCCTTCAAACTGAAAAATGTCATAAAAAAAATCGTTGTAAGGTTCTATTAAATAAACCATGTGCAGCCACAATGAGAACAGTGTAAGAACCAAGTTGGACATGCAATAAATCAACCAACATTCAAACATCTGTTGAAATTTATGGATGAAACACAACATATTGTGCTGTTCATTTAATCTGTCACCGAAGACACGGTGTGCAGCTCAGTAATAATACAAGGGTTATAAATATCTCACACATTCTGTCTGAAGTATGGAACGCTTAAAGACATGGTGTCAGAACAGAAAATTTAAAGAAAGAACAAGTGTTCTGAGGAGTCCTATGAGATGTTAACTGGCATAGGAACCACTGTGGGCAATAACAATTAGCTGCTACAGACAGAGAGCAAGAGAAGCTATTTGTGGTGGGTTAGAACCTGGTTTCAGGTGTCTGAAACATTATACACTGGAGCAGATGAGCACGGACTATTACAGGAAGACCTGATCCATTTGAAGATCAATCCAACAGAACTCTGCTGTTATTCAGCACCCTTTTCTTTACTAGCTGTATCATTCAGAGCTGTTCTCAGCATTTATACAACCAGTAACCTGAGCAATTCTGACTTCTTAAGCACCCGTTTCATTAGGGAGCTCAGCAATAAAATGCTGCACAGCGTTCATAACAGAAGTCCCTGTTTCAAATTAAATCTGAATAAATAAATAAGTAAAATTTCCAGCTACTAGGCCAAGGGAAGGGTGTTTTGCATTGCTCACTGTTAAACGTCAGTGTTACAGACAACAGGCAGTGGAGGCACTGTCTGTAGCATGTGCTTTGGGAACTCTCCCAGGTGAGCACAAATACTCGTGTGTGCACATTTGTGCACCTGCACACCCATAAAATGCACTCACTTACACATGTTCAAATACTTGCATGCAAATACTCAAGTGATGGAATGCATATTCTTTGCCCACTCTGCATATATTGCTGTTTCATGGCACTGCAGATCTTCTTATGCCTCTACAGAGATAAAAACCTGGTTCCTCAAGGATTTGTGATCTCAAGGAATGTATTTGAGAAACACAACCCAATTCGCCTTCATACCAACACTAACAGCAATTCTGAAGTAATGTAGGTGTATCTTCATAGAATGGTTTGTGTTGGAAGGGACCTTAAGGGTCACCTAGTTCCAAGCCCTACTGCGGGCAGGGACACCTTCCACTATCCCAGGTTGCTCCAAGCCCCGTCCAACCTGGCCTTGAGCAATTCCAGGGATGGGGCAGACACAGCTTCTCTGAGCAACCTCAGAGAAGGTTTCCTCTGTTTCTGGAAGCCATAAATTTTTGCATGATTCGTGCTCAAAAACAGTGAAATCCTGACTCTCACAAAATCAGCAAATGCTTTGCCACTTCCTTTTGCCGAGTCAGGATTTTGTTCAGCAGCTTTCCAGGACCCTGTGGCTCCTGAGATGGCATCACAGAAATCACCTTGCCAATCCTGTTTGTCACTCACACCTCTTACACACATCAGTGCATGCAAACTGCTGACTTGGCTGTTGCATCCAGCAGTGCAGGGGGAGGGATGGGAAGGGAGAGCAGATGCAGGAGCCTTGAAGATGCTGTACCCTGGAGGCACCTGATCTCCCAGGGCCTGCCAAAGGCAAATGAAATCACTGATGGAGAAAGGCCCATCGTATTCTGCTCAGCCCAGTGTGTTTTGTAAATACCTCAACACAGTGACCAAAGTGATTCTCGAGCCAGCACTTCATGTTGCAGGCTGTGTCCTGGCACTGGATGCAGATCAGCTCTGCACACTGCAGGCAGAGGGGTTTCTGGCACTTCTCTGTCTGTCCCAGCCACTCACACATCAAAGGATCAATGTGGCCTTTACTGCCATAAGTATTTTACTGCCCTAGGCAGATATTAACCCATCTAAATGGCATATTGGGTCTATTTGTAGAGACAACTATCTGATGTGTATGTATTTCCATCTTTACGCATCACAGCTATTGTGACAGATCCACAAAATCACCTGGAGGCATGCAGTTCATGAGTTCAGAAGCTTTGTTTGGTCACAACCCACCTCTGAACACTTGAGCTGGTGCAAGGAGGCGGGGGGGGGTTTGGAAGTGACCAAAGCCACCAAGGCTTCAAAAGAAACAAACTTTCTTCGTGATCATCACTAAAAATCTGACAAAGATTGAGAATGGAGCAATTTGAAATGTGCAAAAATGCTGAAGTCTATGAAAAATAGAGCAGAGTTCAACAAATTCATAGTTCTCGTAGGACATTCCATGAAGCTGAGTGAATGTTCTCAGGTCCTAAAGATCACTTTTTTCCTTTTTGTTCCCAATCTTCCTCCTTTCCAGCCTCCTTTGCTTAGTGTGTCCATAGTGTGGCATCCCTTTGAACTATTATTATTATCCCCTTCATCTCTCTTGCAGGTCCCCTTCAAGCACCGAGAGGCTGCTCTAAGTCTCCCCGGGGCCATCTCCAGGCTGAACAAGCCCAACTCTCTCAGCCTTTCTTCTCAGAAGAGATTTTCCACCCCTTGGAGCATTTTTGTGCTCCTTCATCCCCCAGCCTGTGTTGTTGATGCCAGGGGTTGCCCTGAACCAGCTGCAGGAGCCTGGACTTGGCCTTGTTGAAACCCATGAGACTCCCATGGGCCATTTCTGGAGCTTGTCCAGGTCCCTCTGGACAGCATCTCATCCCTAAGGAGTGTCAACTGCACCACGCAGCTTGGTGTCACCTGTGAATTCGCTGAGACTGCACCTGGTCCCAGTATGGACCCCAAGGGACGCCACCTGTCACCGACATCCAATCTGAATATTGAGTCATTCACCACCACCCTCTGGATGTGACCATCATTCCTCATTCACTCAGCACTCCAGCCATCAAATCCATCTCTCTCCAATTGAGAGAGAAGGATCTTGGCCCTCAGAATGTTTTTCTAATGGATTACCAGTCTTCAGTTCCATATCTAGAGCCTAATGCAAAGTAGAAAGGTATGCAGAATAATCCAAACTCTTTAAAGGTCCAGCTCCACTCTCATTGATGTCAGTAGCAAAAATTCCAAAAGCAAATGTCCTAAAACATCTAAACACAAGCTTAATTTAAAACACATGAAAGCACATATGTTTAAGAGTTTGCTGGATCGACACTTCAGGAAGAGAAGGAGCAGGCCCTACCAGAAATGCTCAGAGCTACAGTGTAAGCAGCAACACTCAAACAAATATGGGCTTATTTACAGACCCTTCTACTGTGGTCAGCTGCCTTTTCTTGGTAAATATGTCTAATGCCTTCAGCAGCAAGGTTCTTCCATCACCATATATGCTTGGACATTCAGAGCTCTTCTTATTTATGGTATTATTTCCTAATTCATATTTTTTTGTATTAACCAGCTCTATTAAACTGGTAACAGAGAGTGAGATGGTCCCAATGCAGTGATAAACTCAGGATAAACATGTGAGGGGGAACAATACACCAGCAAAGAGAATGATGTGACTGCAGTACTCAGAGTTTCAAGTTAGCAAAGGCTGGGTTGGTGAAACAGGAAGAAAATCAATGGGAAAGGAGTGGGGGCAAGAACTTTGTCAGCAAGTGATGAGAAGAGGGGAAGGTGAAGATGAAAGGTCTGAAAGGGAGGGAGGAAGGAAAGGAGTTGGTACAAAGAGCTGAGCAGGGTGGGGCTGAGAATCCACTCAGAGCTGCAGAAAGAGTTGCACTTTGAAGGACACCTTTTTCAACTCTTATTTCTTGCTGGATCTGCTGACTGTGTCCCTCACAGTTTATCCCTATGGAAGTCCACATATGGAAACAGCTTCCCTGAAGAGGAGGGCTATGGTAACTTCAACTGGGTTGCTGTTGTTAAGACAACTTTGTAAGGTAATTCTTGGGTTTAACTGCTACTCACCAACTCTTTTAACCCTTCCACCTACTCTTGCTACTTAGAGTGTGTTTACATTTATATATACACTAAATAAAGCTACTCTTGAAGAAATGGGATGCTCATTCTCCTTTTTAAATAACCTCCAGGAAGATCCAGCCATCCCACAAGTGTCTTGGCTTCAACTACAAAGAACTAATCTTCAGTTTCAAAAGGGTTTCAGGATGGTAAGAGCTATTTTATCAAATTAGAAGGCCACTTACGGGATCTCCCAGACATCTGGCCCCAATCTGTCACTGCTTAATCCTACAATCCTAAACATTTTGTGGACGTTTGATGCCTGGGATAACTGTAACAAATGCTGCATGATCCTCAAAGTCTGTAAATGTCAACAGAGCTCTTAAACAAGTTTCATCAATAAAAATAATAATTATATTGCAATTACTACTTTTGTCTTTGCTGTGAGATCGTTAATGCATACACCCAAGCACAGACACAAAACAATGCCACATGATTACAGTAGGAACACAATGCAGTTATTGGGTTTTATAACTACTGCTGCTTTTAGAACAGGGCTTCTACCAGGAAAAGATACCTTGTAGAAATTTATGGGTCTAAATGAGTTCATTACCATATGGAAATACATATGTTATCTTTATTTCATATTAAAATCTCACTGCAGTGTTGCTGTTGTAATATCATGCATTCAAAAGCCATATTTATAAAAACACTGAATTATCTCACAGTGATCTAAACACATCACAATTTTCCTAACAAAACAGTTTAATCTAATAACTGTAATTGCTTAAAATGTTTTTTCTCTGCTTCCAGATTATACTCTGAATGCACCTGAGAATGTTGCCATGCAGAAATAACAGCATGTTCCCAAGAGGGTTTATATTATCAAATGTTTACCATTTTCATAAGCGTATTTAATCACGGTCATGTCTAGAATATCTGTCAGTGGCACAGATCAGAAGAAATAAACTATAAACTAACCAGCTCAGACCATAGGGCGAAGCAATAACTGACATTTTCTTAGGAAATGAGTTATGACTGAAAAAGAGAAGCCTTCACAGTCGTAGTGCTAAATAGGTCCAGTGTGCCATTAGAGCAAGCTCATTAATATACACCTCTGCTCTCTGCTGCAAGATCAGTTAAACAAGCTGCCTTTTATTTATAGACCTAAAAGGGAAAGAGCAGGTCATATTGGCTGCTGACATCTCAGACAGCCTACAGATGGAAAACCCAAAACATTTCATTCCAAAGCATTTAATGCTATCAATAGGAAATCTGATGTCTGGTCAAAACATCCACAAGCCTTATGAACATTGTGAAATGTTCTTTCTTCCCAACTGATTACAAAATTGGGAAAATTTTATTGAAAAACATGTTATGAGAAAAAGGATCCTGTGAGGCTGCGTATCCCTCCTGGAGGGGAGGAAACAGCCACACCACTCTTTAAATAGCATCAATGTTTTACAGCACACTGAGGCCAATGTCGGGGCCATGGCTGGAAGCACACGGGGCTCCGAACTGTTAGGAACCTCAGGAACTTAAACACATGAGTTGTTCCACCCCACAGGACAATCAAAGTATCTGTTTTGGTGCTCTGTTTTTCCCAGCTAACTCCTGATTAGATTAATGTTTAATTCACTGTTGTAGCTACAATGTAAATCCCTGATCCTGCAAATAGTTGCACATGAGTAACATTGCTCATGCGAGGACTTTTATTAAACTCAACAGAATTACTTGAGTACATAAAAAGACACCCATAGGAATGAGATTTTAACATCCTAAAAAATCCCAATTTATTTAGCCAGATTCAAACTTACAGATTTAAATTGTTAGAAGCTTTAACTGTCAGAAGTTTAAATTGTTAGGTTTTTTCCCCTTTATGATTACAATAAAGTGGAAGGTAACTGTAACATAAAAGGACCTGCCAGTTCCTGAGTTTGGTTTTATGTCTGAAGCCTGAACAATTTATGTTTACAAAGTGACACTACATGCTATTTCATTTGAGTCCTGGGCAAAAATGCTTGTACTTTTTATTATTTGTCTTTAAAAAAAGCATTTAGGGCTTTAGCCAGAGTGTTGTACAGCTGCTGGTGTGTAAGAAACAAAGAGTTTAAAAGGTTCAGAACAGGAAGAAGAAAAACCTAGAAAAGTAAGCCACAGTATAAATGCAATACATCCTTCACATTGTTGGGGTTTAGAGTAGTTGTGGCCAACCATTTGACATCCACACACTGTCCACCAGTAGGTTCATTTTTCTTTATGCTGTTAGAGAGGCTGTGTATTTCCTAATTACCATGAAACTGGGAAATACAAATACGCTGAAAATCCTGAAGGAGGTGTTTGATCATCACTGAATTGAACAAGATTTTGGGCTGTCTCTTTGTTTTCAATTTTATGAATTTTATAAGCCCCTAAGCCCACATTCCTGAACCCCCTCGGGCAGTACCAGGAGTGATGGATGCATGAGGAATGCAGACCTGGCCCACGCAGGACTCATTTAAGTCACGAGGTTTCAAGCGTGACCAGGTCTGATTCTGCCCACGAGGTGACTCCCACACACAAACAGACCCCTCTGACTGCAGCAGCAGCCACCTGCCTGCCAATATCCCTTGCATGGGGCAAACGCTGCTTCAAGCACTGGAATATTCGTACATTTATTTCTTCTAGTGCCAGTAGGTCACGCACTTCAGTGAGCAAACAGAGCTTTCCGTACATTTTCCAGCAAACCCAAAATATCTGGGAAACTATCAGAGCATCCTATCCTTTTCACAAGACCCGATTTCTAGTATTAAAACTCTTTTTAGTAATCCTTCTTTAATCAAGCAGAAGTATAAACATTTGTCAAAACAGGGGTCGTTGCATTTGTTTGCTACAACATATGAGAATGAACCAGGAAAGTTGGGAGTATTTTACTATCAGCAGCTTGACAGCCACAGATTTTGCCATAAGGTTTTGCTAAATATGTCATTTGGAAAGCAAACAATTTTCTGAAACCTAATTACAGTTGGACTGAATGCAGTATTATGGCTTGCAGGCAAAAATAACATTACATGAGGCAACATTTTAAAGAACAAAAATGCGAAATTCATAGGGTCATGTAATAAGCAAAGAAGACACCCCACGTCAGCCCCTTTATTTCCTCAGATGTAATTGGGAAACTATTCTGTATTTGGAATTTTTTGAATAGCTTACAAGCTATTTGAAATTAAAGGACAGCACACAATCCAAGATTCGCTGTTCTACTATCTGAAGCCAGATTTGCTTGTTTTGGGGACAAAATTAAGATTGAACAAAATCAGTTAAAAACCCTCTCCATCCATGCCAGCAAAGAACCACAAATAAATTAAAATGCTTCCCTCCAGTACTTTTAGGTCTTTTTAATAAAAAGTATCGTTTCCTACATGTACTTCAAAAACTTGTTTCTCTGGATCAGTAATTCACTGTCTTAATTTCCAAGGAAACATTTCCATTCCAGTCTGCATCTAAAGTATCATCTATTTGCACCCATCTCAATCTTTAAATAACAGTCTGTGCTCTCGGTCTGGGGGCCCAGTTACAGTGCAAACAGTTCTGTACAGTCAAGCAAGGTGAAAAAGGTGCTCATGATCTACTTACAGGTATGAGAGCTTGAAAGTTTGGAGTGAGGAATTAATTTGCTTAACATAAGGAATGCAGTCTCAGAGCAAAGGGAGAATCTATTATGATTGATGTGGAATAACCAGTTGGGGTAACAAAAAATAAAACAAATAGAAAAAAGAAAATAATTTAAGAGACAAAAGCAGCAAGAAGGGGGAAAAAAAGTAATTATAAAAAGAAAAAAAACCCTACCCCAAAACTCATGGCTGATTAGCATAGCATAGCATCTTAAAAGGCCAAAATACCACATGTGTGGCATGTTACAAAAGAAGATTAAAATAAAGGAAAAAATAATCCAGAGAACCATGAAGTCTCAAAACATCTGGAGTTTTATAGTAACAAGGAGGAAAAAATCAAAAACATAATTGAAAAAAGTCCAGTGCGATACATTATTGTACAATGAAGCTTAATGGAATTGAAAGAAGAGATGAAAAGGCAAAATAAGGGGGGGCAAAGAAATAAAAGAAACAAGAAAAGGCATTTGTATTTTAAAGATGTCACTGAGGTTTTTATCCCAGTTATTAAAAATTACACACCCTGCTTCTGTAAGCTGTTCCTGTAATGTGTTGAGCGCTCTCTTTCAGCATAGGACATTCATGCACGCTGGGGAACTCAGCAACCCTTCTGTGCCCAGCACAGGGCACTTCTCACTCCTGGGTCTGGGAGAGACATCTGCAAAGAGGATGGCAGAGAAGCTGCCTGTCCTGGTTTACAGTCTGAATCCAATGGGAGATTGGAAGAGAGGCAGGACAAACATAAATTAATAATGTTTGTTAAAAACAATGCGCACATTCAGGAATTAAGCAAACAATCTTAAGCTGTTATACTGGCATCAGACACTATTGAAATACTCTGAATGTATTCACTGACAAACACATGGAAAAAACAAAATGAAAAACTTCCCTCTTTATTTCATATTTTTCTTTATTTTTAATGAACCAGTAAAGGAACAAAAAGATCCTCACATAGTCCAGTCTGCCTTCGTAACATGCCAAGAGTGTGTCTAGGAACAGGACGGGTTTCCAGTGCACCCCAGACAGAGCATCTCAGGTTAGGTCTGTGCTCTGTCTCCAGTCACAGGAAGATTTGAGACCAGTGTGTGACAAACCTGTGTGTCACAAACACAGTGTCATCTGGCAACAGTGAGTGTCCATCCTAACTTCCCACTCATCCCCCCTGGACTCCTATTTTTTTATGATCCTGGAAAACTCAGCTCCTACCTTTGTCAAGACCAATAAATAAATATGTTTTACAGTCATAGCTCGTAACATGTCATCACAGCTTACAAAGTGGCTCCTGTCTTTGGCAGATCAAACAGAGGAGGATCCTGTGGACGAAATCTGATCTATAGTGGGAAAATGCTGGCTACAGCTGACTAAATGAGTCCAGCAAAACCAAATTCTCTTAGGAAAGATGAAAAATAGCAGCAAGGTAACTCTTTGCCCATCTACGTGGGTTTTTCATTGCAAATACAACTTTTTTTGTACTGGTTCAACACAGCTCGTTCATTTTCCTCACTAAATCTGCTTAACAAAGTCTGTAGTTTTATTGCTGGGGTTTTCTCCCATTTTAGTTAGGGTGGATTTTTTTTCACCTTAAAACTTACTGTCCTTCTCATACTCTGCTTGTGCTTATTTCCACAAGCACATGATGGAGCTTTTATCTCAAGTTGTTATTTCTGAAGATGAGCTCAGAAGGGTAAAGTTTCCCTGCAACCTGACAAACTGCATGAATTTACCAACACTGGATTAATCTTCACACAAAGCAATGAGGAGAACATACAATTGTCTCCGAGGTTGTTCTTGGCAGAGGAGTAGAAAAGTCAGGGGGACTTGTAGTGCTCAGACAGGCTCCTGCTCTTTCTGTGCCATGCTGGGCCAACCTGATTATCCGTAAGTGAAGACTGAGGTCCAACCTGTAATCCAAGGCAGGCAAGGGATCTGCGAAAATGACTGTACCTGACACTTCCTTGTGTGTAAAGCTGAGCTCTGGCAAAGAGCCCTACAAGAGGTGCTGGTGAACCACTGGGAGCCTGTGAGATGTGGTGGGACCTTGTTATCACTGCAGGGTTGGTCACCTCATTCTGCTCTCCCTCGTGCCCTGGTTGTGGCGCAGAACCCCAAGAGACACAGCTCTCTCCTTCACCCACGGACCTGCTCATCACACTACAGCAGAGTAATCCCACAGAGCTGGGGAGAAGGATAATCTGCTCTTTCGGAGAGAACTGGTTCTCTCTCCCCTACAAATAAGGAACTCATCCTCACTTTACCCTAAGTCATTAATTTGAGTCTGCCAGTGTTTGCATTTTGTCCTGCTTGGCCACGTTCCTTACATGAAGGAAAATCTGAGAGATTTATTCCGAGGAAAATGGCTTCAAGACCTCACCTGCTTTAAAGGAAGTCAATTTTCTCTACAAAGGAGATGTTAAATCAAGATTTTGCTAACAAACACCCCATTGCTACTCTTCACTCAGGATTTTGCTACACCCACTGAACTGGTGTGGGCATTTACACTCTCCACCAAACCCTGCTCCAGTTTCAAGTGCTGGAGTTGCCTCCTAAAGCCTGTTGTGAAGATGAGCTCTGCTGAAGAGCAGTGCCAGGTCCCTCCATTCTCTACAGCACTGTGGGATCCTCTGGATAAAAGGCTGTAGAGCAATGTTCTTTTTTGAATAGCACTTAATGTTTTCCCACAGTCTTATTGTTTACAGGGAGTTTAGCAAGTCACTTCACTAATTTAAAATAGATTGTATCCCACATGGGTGGATAACAATAACACATATTGGTGAATCATATGGCTTTCAAATGATATGTATGAAAAAGAAGTGCTACACACATTGTCTGAAATTTTATTGTGTGAAACCACAGCACTTAGCTCCCTACCAGCTGTGTCAACAATTCAGTGTAATAAACGAATACAACTGTAGAATAACAGCAAGGTTAGTTCTGAAAATTAAAAGCTAAGATTGAAAAAGAAATGCAAAAAGAAGACATAAATGAATACAGGTGAACATTATTTCAGGTGGGAGTGACCATCCTTGCAAATGATGTGACCTCATGAAATTTATATCCCATGGCATAGGTTGTAGTCTAAAAGCCTAAGAGGAAAAGGGATTATATGAGTAAAATAATTTTTAAAGGGAAGAAGAGTAGGTTTTGCTGTCTGAGGAACCTGGTACATTACATTTTGTGTGACCACTGCAGAAGCATCCCATCTTACTACAAACTACATACCCCAGGTCAGCTTTAAAATGAAAGGATAAAAATCTTCCCTGGACTTTGTTCCAAGGTTCAGAGCAGCCTCCCATCCACGCCGAGCAGTTCACAGGAGCTGCTTCACACACATGACGCAGCTCCCAGGCCGCTGCCAAAGGACATTCCTGACATACTTGACCAATAGGAGCCCATGTACAGGAATGGCTGAGTGAGCCAGGCTCAAATAACAAAGGTTTCATATTGAGCTGTCTCACATAATTTTTAATATGTTGCTAAATAAATAAAAAAATAACTGAATAAAAGACATTTTCTAAGATAATATTTTGAGGGAAAACTGGGAAAGGAGCTCAATGGAAATAGGTTTTAAGTTGAAATGTTGAACTGTAGCCCAGAAATGACAAGAAAATTAAATCTCTTTTTCTCTTGAACCTCAATAAAAAAAGTCTTAAACACCCTCGGTAGACCACAGTTCTGAAAGAAATGAAATTATGTTATTGTCATGGATGATTATTAGAAGGTATCTGAAAGGTTTTCCTGAGAGTTATCCCTCTATCCCAGAACCTAGCAGGAAACCACAATCACTTCTGTACCTTACGTGAAGGACTTTGAAATGAAAGTGCCTCAAAATCAAATATAAGCAGCTTTCAACATGTGCATTTAATCTTCCTAGGTTAAGAAACACCCTGTGGCCACCACACTAAAGAACTGAAAACGTAAATTGAAGAAATTATATCCATATGATTAAGTAAGATTCTTAAAGAGAAACATGTTGTTAAGTACTTCATTCAGAATAAAATTAAATGCAGTAAAATAGAAGCTATTTGGAATAAATCACTGACGCACATGCTTTCTATGCAAAATGGCAGTGTTCAGCTCCGAGTGGACATCTGGAGCAAATTAGCATTATGTTGAGAATAATATAAAATTAAAACATTTAGTTTCAGCTTCTAAAATTAAATATAAAATCAGAGACCAATGTTGTGTTGGACAGCTCGCCTTGTGACTCTGATAGCAAGAGTTTATTTTGTTTTTCAAGTTGTTGATACCTCGTATCACTGTCCTTGGAGCCCTGATGCTCTCAGATACCACCTCTGCAAAAAGCACCAGGCACAACAGTTGTGTCACACAAGGTGCTGCCGAGTCCTGTTCTAGGGGTTCAGAATGGGGAGTCTGAGGCCAAGCACAGGCCAGAGCAACTTGGGTAAATCAAGAAGAAATGACCCAAAACTACAGGCAGAACTTGGACCACACCCCAACCAAACCCCCCAGGGCCTGAATGGTTCATTTTTACCTTTGCAGGCTGACCCTGCACCTCCTGGTTCTGGAGAGCATCCAGGGTCCATCTGCTGAAGGTGCTGGGTGACTTCAAGCCCTTGTGCAGCCCCTCTTAAAATATGCTGAGCTTCTCCTGGCTGCTGGTGCTGCTCAGGTAATGTGAGGTTTGGCAGAACCAATCCACAGGAGATCTCCCAGCTCCTACTGAAGCGAGGGAGAGAAGCCTCCGCTCCTGGTGGGACCTGCCCTAATCGTTTCAGGGACAAAGGCTATTGCAAACCTACTTCCACACCCAAAGAAAGCTTCTATTCCAACTCCTGTCTCTTCTGTGTGCAGACTCCTGGTGCTTAAGACAAGTGAGCATTTGTACTTCTTCTCTCACCTCCTAGAGAGATTAACTGGGATAAAGGAGGTGTATAGGGCTGTAACTCCCTATAATCATTCTCTTCCCCACCTGGGTCCTCTGTGTCACTTGAGGGAAAAGGCACTTGAGCTGCCTGCAGCCATGGACTTGCCATACCTCAATACCTGGCCTGTCCACTTTGGTTCTGAAACAGTGAAAAAGGAGGTTTCTGCTTCCTTGGGGTGCCAGCTTTGGCACTTGACAAGACCACAAACTTTAGGGAAGACCTAACTTTTCTCCTGGACATCTTTCAAGATGTCCAATTTCAGCCCTCTGCTCCACACAGCTTTCCAGAAGTTACTGGCTTATAGAACTGCCCGTGTCCAACTAGACAAAACAGCTACTAGCAGCAATATTTCTGAAAAGCAGAAGCCATCAGCACCCCGGGACACTTCTGAACAACTCATGACTGGGCCAGGAGTTGTTCTTGAAACTGGTGTCATGCCAAATCAAACAGGTGACCCTGAGCATATCACTTCAACTCCTGTGCAGAGTTCAGTCCTTCGTGCATTCTGACTGTACTCCAAGGCCTCCTCAGCAGGGACTGCATCACCACTTGTGGGGTATTTTTTGAGTATCCTGACCTTATCAGTCACTGGGATAAAGCCTCTGAGCCAGGAGCAGAGCTCTGGAGAATCAGGCCTTCCAGCAGAAGATCTATAACCGTAACAGTGGAGAGAATGCTGGATACATCAACATCGTCAGGTAGTTTTTACTGCACTTTTATGCTCTCTAATATTCTCCTAGATACTCCAAAGTAACACTGAACAAGCAACCAGCATGTACTTCATGTAGCATAAAAATGAGCTCTTTATAGTGTGGCTTATCTCCTTTCTGATGCAGTTGGGAACAAGCCAACCTTGCCACCTGTTCCTGGACTTCCTTTAAGGTAGCCCTGTCTTTCAACATGAAACCTAAATTGGATGTGCACAGCCTTGCTCCTGCACTTTGCAATGTAAACACCTGCACATATGTTTTAAATAGTCTCACACCTCTATATGTAAAATTTCAGACACCTGTGAATTGGCTTTAAACAGCCCCACCGGGTTTTGTGGATGGAGAACAACTTCCAGGTGCAGATGAATAAGGTTATTTCAAGGGCACGGGCAATGTTCAGCCTCCAGTCAGAGTATGTACAATACTGTATTTCGAAACCTAAAGCAAGGCTTTTAAACGTGTCCTCTCTGTGACTTATCAATCATCTATGAAATGTGGAAAAAAATGCCTTTGGGTCTCTCTGGCTTGTACTGAGCTCTAATTCATCGTGCTTTAATTCTCTAAAGCACCTTGAGATCTCTGCACTGAGTGAGCACTCCTCAGGTAAGGACAGTCCCAGCCTTGCTCTTCATACAGCTGCCCAGGAAAGACTCATTTCCATCAATTTTAGGCCACACTGCTTTGTGATTCTTCTGCAGGGCACTTTCTTTCCATGACTCTCTTTTCAAACATTAAAAAGATTCTGTTCTTTTATTCCAGTTCTACCAGCACCTTCACGTCAGAACCTCACAGCTCATTTCTTATTTCAAAATTTTGGTCTGTTTTGGCCCATCATTTACTCAAAGAGAATTCTGATAATGATACGCTATGTGAATAAAAGCTGGAACTCTGAATTAATCCACAGTATGTCTTTTTAAAACCCTACCTTTCCTCTTTCTTCTTCAGTCACCTCATAATTGAGAAAAAAAAATTCAAGTTTAATTTTCTGTGTTAGAGATGAGTTCTGCAGCAAACTTGCTTTGATTTCATGGTCATTGTTGTGACCACAATGCAGTCTTTGAAAAGGAGAATGAACTTTTTCATTTAATGAATGATTAGACCTTTTCCGAAAGCTGCCAACATTTTTTTTTTTAAAGCTATGTCCTTTTCTCCTTCCCCAGAAGAATATCCAAAACAACCTCAACTTTCCATAGCAAACACATATTTTAATGACAGTGAGGAAAAGTTTGCTGGGAGAAATAGTACCTTTTATTAGCCCAGCTAATGCAGCTGAAAAAGACAGAGGCTCTCAGCATAAAAGCCCTTCTTTGAGATGATCTTTAAGATCCCTTCCAACCCAAACCATTCTATGATTCCATGTAAAACTCTCTCCAGACTGATCACAAGGAATCGTAGCCAGACAAAGAAAAGACAGATGCATCCAATTTCCACGCTGCTCTACAAAGAGAGGTCTGATGGGCACGGGGGCCTTGGGGGCATATCCACACTGGCCTGAGCAAAGAGTGGCATGAACTCCCCTCTGCCTTTCAGAACAGCTCATTAATCCAGACTCAGGACACCATAGCTGGGATAGTGAGCTTCCAGCTGTGCAGCAGGCAGTGCCAGGCTTCCCAAATGGGCACCATCTAATGCAAAGGCACGCCATGGACCCAGGGAAATGGCTGCTGGCAGCTGTCCTCTGGCGTGGAATGGGAATGCCTTGCTTTGGACAGAGCAGGCCATGTATAACAGCCTCTGTAGAACTGCTCTACTTTATTTTTCACTTTTTACCCTTGGCATGAAGGAGGAGTTTTTTGGTCCCTCCTACTCCTCCTCCTCTCCCACTGACTGCAATCCTGGAAATGCCAGGGCCCACAGGAATGGAGAGGTGAGGCCTTTCTTTCTGTCCAAACAATCTTGGATCAGTATTTTGTGTGGACGAAAAAACCTCACCTTTTTCTTTGTGAGCTTTATGTATTCTTTTCTCATTGCCAAACATGAGCATATGAAGCAAAAACTCTTTAAATTTCATCTTGGAGGCTGGTGCCTTTTTAATTAGTCTCTACTTACAGCAAAGCTAAAAAGCAGACAAGCAAGCTGCAGTTGGAAATCGTATGCAAGGAAAATAAAAGGGGCAGGAGTGGCAAACCTACTAGCCTTTCCTGTTCTCACGACTTCTATATACATGTGACCTCACCAATTACGTGATATGACATCAAGAGGGCTGTTCTCTCTGTGCTGAATGTCTTCAAAACATTCCTAGCCAGAGAAATTTATCTCTGAAACCACCCACTAGCATCAATCTTTTGCATATCCTGAAACAGCGACTGCACAGTTGTGCTTCTGTCATATGATGAGAAGTGTAACTGGTTACAGAGCCCTTGTATGCACGACCACACACACCACTACTGATGCAGCATTCAACAGCTCTCTTGAACTTGCCTCTTTTCAGTAGAGAATGTGCAGAGATCTGCCCTAAAAGCTGAGTCTTGAGCTACAGGCTGGCAGTCTGCTACAGCAACACCGAGAGCTGGGGTTCAAGCCAGCACCAACATTATCCCCTGCTGAGACACGGTGCTATGGGTGTTCAAAACCACTGCTTCAGCTCTGTGACCTGGGCTTGTCTGCCACTAAAGCACAGCCAGAGTGATGGACTTCTTAAACTGAGAATGCCTCATCACCATTAGAACGCATTTTCCTAATCCCCACCAGGAGCCAGTACCTGTACACAGCCAAATATCCACCTCATCAATCTGCTCACATTTTCCCACCAAGCCAGGAAAGCAAAAGAGCTCAATTTCATGGAGTAAATAAGGCTTGAAAGGACAAAGGGAAGAATGGTGGCATCCCTCTGGGAGGACAAGACCGAAGTCTGACTGGGTTGGAGGGCTGGGAAAGGCAGGGTATGGGGAGGTTTCAGCTGAGAAAATGGAGCAGTTCAGTTCTCAAGAGAGTCAGTTGCACTCACTATCTTGCTTTCACTGAAGGGTCACCAAGAAAACCAGATTGGCATAGAAAAGCAAGACAAAGGAAGCAGAACAAATGCTGAGCAACCCGTGGGGCAGACTGTGCCCATTGAAAAGATTTTAAAATTAGAACCCAAGATGATGACAAAAAAAAGTTACAAAACGGGTACAGAATACTCCTTCTATCTCTGAATCCTGTGTATAATGAGTAACGTGCCAATGATTTTGATGTGTAAACCTAGTTCTGCTTAAGACCAACCACGTCCATGCACCTAAATACCCCATGTCAGGCAGCACGAAACATACCCCAGTTTTTTGTTATTTTGTTTGGTTCTCCATTGATATTTTCCACCATAACTAACAAATTATTTTCCCTCAAAACTTACCATGACAAAATCACAGCTCTTAAACATAAGAGTACAGCCCACAGGCTCTGAGTTAAAGCATGCCCTGGCACAACAACAACGTGAAGGACATACTCGGCCACAAAGGATTACGCCGACAGATTACCACAGACGCATTTGTGCGCTCACCATTAAAAGCCACACGCAGCAATCCCTGGCAAACAATGCCAGTGATGATGTAAACAATCCCCCATCAGGGCACAGGGAAGATGTGGCCAATGGAGGAGACCCTCTGTGAGCACTGGGTTAAACCATCTTCTCCCCCAGGCTGGCCTTCCCTGCACATCGGAACCAACAGAGCGAGTGTGCTGTCAGGTCCAAGTGTAGGAAGAAATGATTTTGTTTTTACCAAAAAAGCATGTAATTATTGTGTTCATTTGCAGGTTGTTCTGAAAAGTCAGGTTTGTTTTTTAGCAAAACAAGTTTTGTGAATCCTTTCTTGTTCAAACAGACAAGTTACTCAGCTCTCCCAATCTCCCGCAGACAAGGATGAATTGGGTGCTAACTCACAGGACTGGCCTCTTCTCCTCTGTCTGTAATCCCACTGACAAACAGCCCAGCACATAAAAAATGCAAACTCCACTGGTCCACATACAATGTCAACAAATCCAGGCTTTCACCAGTTCACCTGGGATATCCTGCCTTGCTCCCCTTAAGCTGTGGGGTTGGACTGTTAAGCTGTTGTTAGTAAAAAGTTGACACAGCTGTCCAAGATACAAACCCAGTGGCACTTCATCTGATATCTTAAAGTGACAACAAACAAACAAATCCAAAAAGTTTTAATGCCAAACACAGCAGTCCAGCTCCAAATACATGCTTGCATTGATGAGAGGATTGGAGATCTGGAGGCAGGAACCACAGTAAATTAAGAAAACTTTTTTTTTCTTTTAATGCCAGCTGAGAAGTTGTGAAAAACTGGTGAAGTCTAAACTCTAGGCACAGCACAATGCCGTGCAAATTTCATGCCCTTTCAGTGCTGGGTAGGTGATCTAGGACGTAAATGGCAATATAATAATGGTGAAGATAAACAAGATAAAAACATGTAACCCTGCAGAGGAAAGAAAAGTCATCATGACTCACTTTTTACTGTTGGCCACTGTTCAGTAACTGGCAACTGAGCCACGAAGGAGCCCATTGGCATGGATGTGTGATCTGTCAGGAACAGTTCTCAGCTGAACACACACTTACTGCTATTCTTTGATCTGCTCTTGTGTATGGGACGTTATAGTCTGGTTGTGTGCACAGGAATCCTAACTGGCAAAGTGTGTGCTCTTAGAACACAAGGGCCATACACTCTGTGATGTAGTGCTCTGGTTCGTTTATAATATTAACTGGTCTTTTATTTTACTTTAATCCTCCAAATTGACACTACCAGCATGCAACATACATGATACACATTCCATCTGGTATCAGTCTCCACCACCCCCCCCGCCCCACCCCTAAACTCCAAGTAATCTGAAAGTCATTCTACTAACATGATAGAATTGGAAAAAAATCCCTTTAGAATTTATACCAAAATTTGGACAATGATTTTATAATTATTAAAAATAATAATTTTTTTAAAAATTAAGTCCTTATTAAGGTTCCTCATTAACTGCTTTATAACTCCAAGTTCATTTGAGAAAGAAACTGAACTGGCTGAAGAGAGCACAAGCAACTTGTCCATCAAATCCTCTCCTAGATTAACCTAAAACCACACCACACTTCTTTTTTAGTAGCTTTAAGTGTGCTTAAGAAAATCTAAAGTTTTCTTTTTTGAAAAAAAAATATTTTCTTGTTCATGTTTTCCAGATTATCTCTGTGGATCTAAAAGCTCAAAACAGAAACTTTGTTTTCTTTTGCTTTTGATGAAAATGTAGATTCTGGCAACCATATCTGTGCCAAAGGATCTGGAAGCTGGCATAGGAATTTGCCTCGTCGTATGGCTACTACTTAAGTGCCTGCCTCTGGTTTACTTATCTCACTTCCCTCTGACCTAGCAATTGCCATTTCAACACATTAATGGATTTATGTGTAAAAGAGAGAAAAGAGAGATGTACATATTTTTGAATCCAGCCCAGTATGAAACAATCATTTTCAATTAGCATGTCCTTAGATGAATACAATAAGCCAGTGTTTTTCATTTCCAATTTGTTTTTTTCCATGCAAAAGGAATTAAAGAGATAAAGGACATACAGAGACTGGTCCCAGATGCAGCTGTAAAGCAAGATTTATCAATTAGTACATTAGAAATATCAGGCTGGCCACCATGCCATTCAGATTCCTGGCTTTTAGTTGTATCAAGTTTTCTGCTTTTAATTAAATATTGAACATCAGACTGGTTACTTGAGATAGCATCAAAAGAGTAGCTGCACCCCAGCACTGTTTGGCGACTGCTACATTCAGTGTGATACAGTAATCTACATTAACCACCACAATTAGAGGGAAGAGAGGATGTACTGAATAAAGGTCTCTTTCCATTTCCCCTCTAGAGGGAGGAACTTCAGAGCACAAAGTACACACTATTTCATGTTTTCAAATCATGCTGTTCTACCTTCAGCACCCAGCAAAGCCATCCCATCACTGCCCTCCTTGCCCTGTCCCAACACTGGAAGTCACACCCAGCACCGAATGGTGCTGAACATGGAATTTTCTCTCAGAGCAAATATAGCTTGGATGAGCTGCACTGAACTAAAGTCAGCTGTATTTGTCACACATCCAGAGGATGACCGAAATCCATTGTAGGTGTGTTCAGCAAGTGTCACCTCACCTCAACTCAAGGCCCAGTGCCACAAAGCAGGCACTTTGCTACCAATACTGACTTTAGAAATTCTTGCCCTTGTTTTTACCCTTTTTTGCTCATCCCTCCATTGTTTTGCATGCCTTCAGCTCAGTCATGGCAAGTGTTTGCAGAGTCATGCTGTGAACCAGACCAGCAACTTCCCCAGAGTCAAAACCAGAGAACATCAATTTTAATCACGTCTGTTCAACTCAAACTGTGGATCCCATAAGACAAATAATGGAAAGGAGGGACAGCAACATTCAAACCCTGGTGCATGAATAAACATCCAGGGAAAGCATTTTAAACCACGTTTGCTGCTGAAAGCCCATGCACTGTGAAACTGTGTTTGGAGTAGCAATGGCCTAGTCCAGCCAAGGTTGCAGGGTGCTAATCAAAAGCACAGGGAATCACTTCCCAATCTCTTAAATAAACACCAATTATACAGTAAAACTGCAGCCTGCTTAATGCTTTTATCCTTGCTTAGCTCTGTACGATCTCTCTCTTCCTACCCTAAATTGTCAGAAGTCTCCATGCCCTGCAGTGTTCCACAGACACTGTTCCTGACCTGTGCCTTGGTGAATCTCAGACCTGTTGAAATTAGACTTGATACAAATGTAAGTGGTTGTTACTATTACGATTTCTGTTCATTTTCAAGAGCTTACATTTTCACAGGTACTCAGACATCAGGCTTCCCATCCTCTAGTAGGTGCAGATGAGAAACGTTTGCTAACTTAAAAAAAAAAAGTCCTGATGATATTTACCATTCCATACAGTAACACAGAGGGAGAGAGAGCATCTCATTACCCTGATCTAAATCTTTGCAGATAAAAAGCATTCTGTGTGGCCCTAGTATTTGCTGACAAACTCTTCCAGTGCTTTCTTCTCATCATTGCCTGAAGAGCAAAGCCAAGAGGAAAAAAATTCGTATTCTGAAAACCAGAAAAAAAGTGCTCAGGAAAGCCATCCTATCTCTGCCCTCTCTATGCAGGGGGCCATAACACTGGAAGTCCCACTCAGAATTCCTGATGCAGAATGTGCTCTTCTGTTGGAGCAAATGCAAGTGAGCTGAGCTACAATGAACTGAAGCCACCTGTACTTGTCAGGTACACAAAGGCTGAGGTTTGCCCATGAAAATAAACCCTGGGACCTCACCTTCATATCTCAAACCTATGCCTATGCCCTCAGGGTTGTTTTAAGCAGCTGGTTTATATGTGCAGGTAACACACACACTGCCCACCTGCTGAGCATCCCAGGCAGGAAGAGGCTGGGACATCCCTGCTCACACAGCTCAGTCCTGAAGGAAGGCAAGCCCCGTGCACAGCTGCAGCTGCCGCCTGCTTTCCAGTGCTGCGCTGGCTGGGGAGAAGATGAGAGGCTGGCAAAGGTAACACTGATCCTGTCCCTTCACTGTGGGAATGGACCTTCTCAGCTTGTCAGCTGTGCAGAGGGAAAGCAGGCAGACAATGCCCAGTGGCTCCTGCCAGCTCCTGCAGGACAGCTCAGGCTGTGCTGGCATCTGTAAGCCATGGACTTTCTTAGTCCAGTTTATATTAACTACTTCTCCCACGGTTTTCAGAAGCTTGTGCTTACCTGAACTGGATATTCCAGAAGAGGACAGCCAGCTGCCATTAGCTCCGAGTTAACTGAGCCTCATGGTGGCAAGTTTTTTGTTTTGTTCTGTTTGTTAATAAAATAAGGGGAAGGTGGTGTTGAACAGCTGAGACTCCCATGTACATCTGCAGTGAAATCCTCCTGTGGCTACAGAGACCAAGACTGCTAATGGACTTCACTTCCCTGTCCTCTCTTACCTGAAAAGAGTGAACCAAGGCTGAATAATCAGTGCCAGAATTCCTCATGTCTTAAATCTCAAAGGTGTAAGTTTAGCCACTGGGCAATCTCAACTCTGTAAACAGAATTCTGTGCCATTTAATTTCTTTGATTTTAAAACAATAATTTCTCATCACTCTCATCCACTCTACACTCCCTCAACCCCTGGGCAATGACAGTCCCAGCCACACAATGCCCATTCTGTCCCACTTTTCTCTGCCTCTCCAGTGCTGCCTGACCCTCCCTCCTCAAGCAGCTTCCTCCCAAAGAGACGGGAAGAGCTGGGAGGTGACACAGAAATGGTGCAGAGCGTGGGGTGCTCTGTGAGAACAGCTCTGATTTTCCATTTCACCTCCCACAGGGCTCAGTTGTACCAACTTCCATGTTCTCTTCAGTGCCTCAGTGCCAAGGGCTCAGCCCATATAACCTCTCTGCTGTAGCAGTCCCTGAGCAGAACAAACAGCAAACAGCCAGATCATTCCCCAATGCATCTACAGAGACCACTCCATCTGTAATTTATTACCTTTCAAGAAGAGCCTCTCTAAAGACAGCCATGCAGATTAGGAGGTGAATCCCTACGCACACACAATCTGCAGAGTGAATCTGATCACAAACAGCGAGGACACTTGCAGGGGAGGCCAGAAGACTGTCAGAGTTCTGCCAAGAGAAACAGATATGGCAGCAGAGTAATTTGTCCACTTGATTTGCTCAAGTACTGTGACCACACACAGGCTGAAAATTCCTCTGCTTGCTCTTTTTGGTCTGTACCTATGTAGTCAAACCTTTTCTATTAAAAACTATTCAAAGTTGTATCCCCAAGAATACAACAGGAGTCCTGAATTAGCCAAGACAAATCTCAAAAGGGTGAGATCAGTCAGGGTGGGAGGTACAAGAAGTACAGTTTTATGCTTCATGAGGCTACAAATACCCAGAAAAAGCACCTTTTGGATTGTAAAATTCATTTTTCTGAGTGCAAGGAGGAAGACTTAGATCTGACAGTTTTGTGACATTCCACACAATAAATTCAAGTCAGAAATAGGATTTATCTAGCAAGCCTGAGCTCCTGAGTCACCACTAACACAGTGCTGAACATCAACTAGCTTTTCAACAGGTCCAGAAAAACACCTAGAAGGTCCCACCTGCTGAATTCATAAAATGCCAATCTCCCCTCCTCTCACATTACCACAGTATGGATGTGAAATACTGCAAAAGCATTCTGAGTATGTTTTCAGAGGTGTAATTTGTCAAGAAAGATAACATTTCCCATTGGCTTAGATACTGAAAATCAAATTAACCAGCCCAAAACACTTTTGCTTGTTCAGACATGTCTTCTGTAGGTGAAACAGGTGAAACATCAACCTGCTCAGGGCCAAGTTCTCAAACATAAGCAAGGATCGTCTGCAAACCTGGACACATATTCAGCATATTTTTACTTAACAGAATTAAGTAGCACTGGTTAAAAAATATGAACCATATCTCCATGACTGGGATTTCAAATCAGAAGCCTTGATACAGCAATGGCTTAAGCTGCAATTCCAAAATCACTTTCATTCCTACCTGTGTTCTCCAGAAGAGAAAGGCAGTACCTGAAAATCTGATCCACAGGATCTCTGGTGTCTTTTGCAAGACCAGATGCATTAAATAGAACAGCCTGGCCCAAATCACAATCAGCCCTGCTACACAGGTCTACATTATTAACTGCTTCCTTTTATCCTGCCTGTATTTCTGTTTCAGCTGTTTTAGAAGGCTGGAAAGCTGTACTGGGATTACTCAGGATGAAGGATGTTATACACTGTAGGTATAATTCCTCAATATGCACAGTAGCCACTATTTAAACATTAATTTCTTCACTAGTTTTAATTCTTTTTAAAACTCAAAGGCACCAGTAGATGTTTAAAGCTGTTTGGGGGCTAGAGAGTCCTAAAAAAGGGAAAAAGAATTTCTCAAACAATTAGATTTCTATTTCACTCATCACTCTTTTGCAATCTGAAAACGGGCCTGTCAATAAACCAAATGCAGTTTAAATAAGGAAAGCAGTATGCTCTCAGCCTGGAACCCTGTGTGCCAAATTATAGCTTGCAGTAAATTTTTATGAGCAAGTTATAAACCCCTGAAAAATGGAGCTTGCAGCAGAAACACTGGAAGAGCCATCACTGCAGCAGCCCTAACATGCTGCTTTGCCCTTGCCCGGTGAAGTCCAGCTTCATCGCCTCCTCCTCCTCCTCCTCAGCATCGCTTTGGCTTCCCAGAGGGACTTGTGGAATGACTGAAACGGCTGCACCTCCCTCCTCCACCTCTGGGCACTGAAACTCTGCATTCTTCATCGTGTCTTGCCCCCTGCTCTGATTTCTGTGCTCATGCTTAGGGAACACCTATCTCCCTCTCAGATCTGTGGTTTACCCGGTGGTGCTGAAGCCAACTGCTGACCTCTGGCTTTCCGCCTTGGCAGCAGAAATGTCCTTCCCTGTCACCCCTCAGTGACTGCCCACAGGGTGACTGTGGACTGCTGTTTGCAGGGCAAGGCTTTGTGAAGAAAAGTGGAGATTCAGAAGAGGCAGAAAATTCTGGAAAGAGGAAAATCGTAACAGAGAATAACCAAGTAACAGATGAGTGCCTATGATGTGATTAAATTGGCTGTTTCATGAACTTGGCAATATAAAAGCTATAATGGGAATACACAAAATTTGCCTAGGATTTTCACCTGAGTTGAATGGAGAACCTTGTCATCACAGAAAACTGGGGAAGGGTTCCTAGCTACAGACCGAAAGTAATGCAATCGCTTCACCAGGACAATCCCTACTTACACGGCCTGTCTGAAAACACCTCTGCACTGACCAAAATCAAAGATGGGCACAAGGGCAACAGCACAGCCTGGAGAGGAGAAAACGTGCAGGTTTAAAGGCAGCTGGAACTGCTGATCTGATTCACAAGTACAGTTGGGTTTATTAGCTGATGTATTGACACGGAGATGGATGAAAAATATGTCAGACAAAGTGATGTACTATTAACCAAGACACCTTCAAAGCCTGGAAAAATGTATTTAATGGGAAAAAAAGGAACACTGGTCACATAAATAATTCTCCTCAGTGATATCTTGCATTCATTGTGAGAACTGACATTTCAGTGCTTGAAGTGGTGTGCTTTTTCTTTTCCATCTCTGCTGTAAAATTACATTTTCCCAAATCTGAAAATGTTTATACTTCCTAGATTTTTCTAAATGTTTCTAAAAGGATTTCTAAAAACATTTAGATATTCTGTGCTGTTTTCTCTCTCCATTTTCCTCCTCCATATTTTTCTTATCATCTACTCCTTTTCCTTTTCTTTCTTTCGTTACTGAGAAAGGAGGGAGGGGAGACAACAGGAAAAAAGCTGTACATTGCATTGGGCAATAAGGGCATTCTTTGTTCAGGAAATGCTGAAGTTCTTCATGAAGCATAACTTGACTCTTTTGCCAACTCTATTCTGTGACCTTTTTTTTCACTGAACAGAGACTTTCTACAACATTGCCTTATTCTCATCAGGTTCAAACAGCAGGTTGGGAGCATCTTCCACAACCATTTTTTACTTCTCCTATTATGTCACCACAACGAGCTGCTTTTAGTCCCTCATAGAGCATGGGATATTTTGTTTAAGTGAAAACCAAACACAATTAACAGATTAATACCAACTGTCATGAATGTACTTAGAAACCTGTTTGACAAAAGCACAGTCACTGTCGTGAAAAACTCCCTCCTTCCAGACTTCTGTGGTGTCTCCCAACACACACCATGAGAGCTGTGTGTGGAACAGCCTGCGAGAGCACTCCTGATTTTCTCATTGTCTCAGTACATCCTCCATGATTTAATTACAGATTTTGGCTCTGCTTTGATTTCAGTTTATACTAATGATATTTGATTGACAGTAACTTAAGAAAAATCACAAACTTATGTTAAATTACTAGATTATTTACGTATTTTCTGCTGTACTGGTAACAATGACTTCAGTGAAACATATGGAACAAATAATGAGATATTTAGAAATCAGGAGTTTGTAAGAAACTGGAAACAATTTGATATAAACCATTTAAAAACTATATTGTGCTTCATTAAAAAAGATATATATTTACCTAGTCTGTCTGGTATTACAGGAAACAAATAAGAGAGAGGTACTTGCAACTGTAATTGAAGTGACAACATATTTCATGGTAGCTGGAGATTTCAACTATCTCTAAAGACTGGATTCACTTTAAAACTACACAGTCTACTCACATCACTGTCCAACTTCAAAACACACCTAACATTAAGAGGAGTCGGCAATGTATTCCCCAAGCCAGGAAAGTACTTTACAGTATCAAGGCACAGTTGATTTTGATTATCCTGTTGTTAACTGTCACCCTTCAGGCACAGCTGCACAGCCTCGGGCCATCGTTCCTTTGGGGAGTGAGGGAATCGATGGGAATACGGAGCTTCCACGTGCCTGGGTCAGTCAGATGTAGGCTGGTGCTGGCAGTGCTGCCGAGGCACTTCTGGTGCAGGTGAGGAGGTGACCTGTCCCTGCATCTCACCCTGTTTGGTGACCTTCACAACTGCTGTACCAGCACTGAGCTCCTGTGCTAAAACTGTCCACAAAACAAATCATTTCAACCTCCTCAACAACAGTCCTGTCCCCAGGGTCCCAAAACCAGAGATCACCAAGCACATGCTAACAGCAAACATGGGAGAAAGCCAACGGCAATTAAAGAGAGCCCTGAGGTGCAGTGGCAGAGGAGTGATTAACACACTGCCAGGCACTAATTAAGGTGAAGTAATAATATGTTGGCAAGTCACATAATTAATAAATAGCTTGGTATAAATACAAAGTATTAAAAAGCAGTTTATGTGCACTGTCATTTTTAATCACCAGATTTATGAACAATTATGAGTAATGATGCCCCACAACACTGTGAAGTAACAATAGAGCTGCGGTCCAGGCAAAGCAAAAGCAGCCCATGGTTAGCCCTGGCTGCTAGAGATGTCCATAGCTCCTACCAATCAGATTTGCCTTAAGTACCATCCCCAACTCCCATTGCAATCCAACTGCAAAGCACACCTAGTGGGTATCAAGTATATGTTTTCCACACCAGAGCAGTTTCAGTGCCACTTACAACCTCACTAGCAAAACCGATCACTGTAATTCTCTGGACCCTTTGCTAGCCAGTACATAAATCCCCTCCACTTTTATTCTTAAATCTGACTTTCATTTGTAGCAGTTTTTCTTCTAGGAAGGCTGGGAGGAACAGTATTGACAGAAAGGCTTCTTACTATGTATTCCTGTGAGAAGGCAAACCTTGCTCCTGGGTAGCTAGGAGGGAGTGTTTGGTATCACTCCACAAATGATTTTATATGAAATATGAAAAAAATAAATTGCAATTTAACAGCCTTGGAGACGGGTCACAATGCATAGCTCAAGAGCCCAAATTGCATTTGAGCTTTAAGCCTCCAGCACGATTCCCAGCACCAGCTGTACCCCTGTACTGTGTGCCTGCACTGGGAGCAGCCCTGGGAAGGCACCACAAACTCCGTGTCCTACCCTGCCGAGCCTGAACAGAAATAAATTCAGTGTTTATGACATGGGCCCAGTTCCTGGCTCCGTGAATACAAGGTACATTCCACTCTAATTATTCCTAATTGCCATGACCTAATGTGTAAATATTTGCAAGCACGAATGTAAAAGTGCTTCCATACTGCTGGTACGGCCACGTTCCCAGCTGTGAGGAGCCTCCGCCGTTCTCCAGGCACCGGCCACGGAGCACAGCTCCTCAGCTGACCTAAGGCCTTTGAAGTGAGGGCCTGTCTTGTGTTGCTGAGGTTTTCAACAGATAATTGAATGGGAACTAATGCAGTTCTGATGCCCCAATTTGCACACACCATCTCCCCATAAATCTTCCTTTTATCCATTTGTTATTGTTTTCCACAGCTGTTGGATGCCTATCATTGTGCAGCCTGGACCCCACCTACCCTACATCTGCCTTTGCCCTGTCCTGACTGCTCCCCTGGCACTTAATATTCTGTCTCTTCTCCATCCTTCTTGCACTCTTCTGATTCCAGGGTACTGGAGAACTTAATTTGGCACAACAAGACCGGCTGGCTGTAGAGCAGACATGACCCAAGTATGTTCTTCTCAAATAGTCCCTTTTCTTGGTAGAGCCAAACCTGCAGAGAGAGTCAGAGACAAATTCCAGGGTGGTCAGGGAGGGGGCTGAGCAGTGGGTGGCACTGGGAACAACCAAGATTTTGGCTGCCAATTCCACAAATTTCACAGGATGCTTCTGGAGGCAGCCATCCCAGGGCCAAAAAGCAGACAATTCTTAAGGTGACCCTGAAATGCTGCAATCAAGTTTTCCATGTCCATCAGCCCTACACCTCAGGCGGGTGTGCCAGGGCAGTCTGGCAGCAGGAATCCCTGTCTGCACAGGTTGGATTTACTGACTGCACCGAGTGCCATCCGGCATCAGACACTCCTGAAGCTGGAATGATTCTCCGCTTCTTCCACTTGGACCAGTAAATCGGAGCAGCTGAGACACTGTATGCACACAGTGCTGTAACTCACTACCAACTCCCCTGAGGCATCTTGGGCCATAATTTATACAGCTCTGAGTGCTTTTATATTATATAGAACTGAGAGCTCGAATGAAAACCAAACCAAATGAAACAAAGCAAATGCAGACAATGAATAGCCTGAGAAATTAAAATAGCCTCAAAACTTGAAGAACCCAAACTGTCCCCCTGAATGACTCACACTAACGAAGATGCCTCATTTAATAAGTTAGAAGAATTGTAAAAATAAGGACAGATTTTAAGAAAGAGCAAGCTCTCTGGAGATTCACAGGTTACTCAGTTTTCTTTTAATTCTAATCTCTTGATCCATATTACACTGCAAAGCCATGTAGCTGCCCTAAGGCAGGGCCTTGCAACTGGTGCTGACAGGGCAGCCTGTTCTTCCTTCCTTTCTCTGAGGATAGGGCTTGGCACTGTCCTCACCTAACAATCTGTTTCTTCCTTTTCCATCCACCAGGAACAGAAACCTCTCCCCCAAAACCTGAAAAAGAGCATGTCCCACACCAGGCCTTGCTAAGGGGCTGGGGAAGAAGAGGGTGAGATGGGACAGGTCACAGAGCTGAGGATAACAACAGCCTGAGTCATCCTCACCGAATCTTCTCCTTGTCCACTCTCAGCATACAGAGCTCAAAAGGTTTTGGCAAAGTTGAATAATTTTTAATGAACAGTAATAGCAAACCTGAATTAGTCAAATAATGCAAGATTATACACATACAGTCATTCATACTTGTCACAGAGAATACAATGCACACACTCTCCTCTTAGACTCTATCCATGCCATTTTCCCCAGCATTCTTCTGCAAGCTGAATGGGAGTTTCCTTCTGGGACTAGCAGTCCTCAGCAAACTCTGGGTAATAAATAATAATAATAAATAAATTGCAAAAGCCTTGGAGCAGCCTGCTTAGTCATCTCATTAAGTCTTACCAACACTTTCACAGTGTTGGACAGGCCTCAGCATTGCCCCATTCCAAAAGACATGGGGTTTTTTTCATCAGTAATCCTCAGCAAAAGGGCTGGAAAGGAATCGCTACGAGCAGAGCAAGGAGCTCCTCTCTGCCCTCTCCCACTGGCCAGACAGTAATTAAAAGTTGTTCTGCACTTTGGAAGCCTTTTCTCTTATTGTTGATTTCAACTATAGGACAACATTTATCATTTCTGATTATCAGTCTGCTCCCACACCAGCAAAAATAGCTGCAGCTCTGTATTTGGCTATAGAAAAGCATGAGGAGATGCTGTATATGAGCTGGTGAGGCATTACAATTTGCTTTAAAAATGAGTAAAAGCTTTTCTCCTTTTATGAAAAACAAAGGGGATATCATAATGACAAGCTAAAAAATAAAGCAAGTAGTAACCCTCAAGGGTTTAAATTTCCAGGTACTTTGAAGTTAAGTTTCTAAACTGCTTTTTGAATTTTAGAGATTGAGGCACATGATCGTGCTGTATCTGACCAGAAGTGTTAATCAGAAAGACCAGTAACAGCCTATCACAATGGTAGTAAGTACATAAATATTATTTGACATACTTTTTCAATAATCTTATATGTGCTTTTTAACAAGCCTCCATAACACAGAGAACATATGAGCCCTGCTAGTATATACTGTACAGCAAGGTAGTTAAGAATATATTGCATTTATAAACTATGCACAACTTTATGAGTCTCTAGCTGTAATTTCATCATAGCACAGTAATTGGAAAGTCTGCATAATTCTGGAAGGATATGTGTTTTAGTTAAAAGAACACTATTATTGCTAATTGGATACCAAACTTAGATTGTAAATCAGAGCAAAGTATGGGCTCCTAATTACAAACTTTTTTGAAACAAGCACTGTATGTCTTTACATTATTTTTGGCTAACAAGTGACTTAAATAATCTTAGTGTTAGAAAGTCCATAAATCTTTTCTTTAGCTGTGGCTGATGAAATGTTACAGGATAAGAATGTGTGTTCCCAAGGTAAATATCTAGCTTGGCAGCCTCATCTCCTACAGTGAATCAAGGTAAAGGAGTATGTAAGTGACTGGCACTGGCACAGCCCCAAGCAGAAAAAGTAAAAAGTAAAAAGCTGGTATTAACTTACGTAGCATGTTGCAGCTTAACACATTTTAAACAGGCTGGGATCACTCTTTGGCATCTGGAGCTAAAAACTTACAGCCGTGTTCTTATGTGGAATGAACTTGTGTATTAGAGTTTTACAACACCAGCAACAAGCTTTTATGAAGTTGTTAAGGTCCTGAATCCAGAGCTGTTATGCGAAGCTCTTTTTAAAATTATTTTTTCCTAACAGCTTTTCCTCCACACGCCTTGATCCGCTCGTGGCGCACCTGTGGCAGTGGAGACAGCACTCGCTGCTGAGTGACAAACACCTTGGGAATCACCATGGGACAGGATGCTTCAGGAACTCTGCTGGGCTGACAGAACGTGCCCAAAGCTTCCTCCTATGAGAATCCATGAGAGAAGAAAACACTAAAGAGAAGTTATGATCTGCCTGCGGAGCACGCAGCGGGCAGGCCCTACACCCCAACTCTGCAGCCAAGGCGAAGGGAAGATGGTTCACTATTCAGGTAATGATCTGAACACACTGGTTAGTTCAGCATGGCCTTAAAGATGTGCTGTCCACGTCAGCGATGGACAGAGTGAAAAGCCTTGTGCATTAAAAGACTTGAGAAGGAGGCAACTTAAAAAACAGGACCTCTTGGAACATGGAATGTGGCCTGAGAAGATCAACAATTCCAAGTCTGATGTCTATCTTTCATTCTCTCCCCACTGAAAAGAAAATTCATGCCTATTTTCAAAGCCTATTGTGAAGACATTAATGTACGACAAATCTCTGGAAATCATTTTGATTTTTCCTTTTGATTCTCGACCTATTTATTAAAGAAAAATGTAATGTAGACTTAGGCATGGTGATGCTGTTCAAATGTCAGCCTGCACAGCATCAAGACAGAGGCCATGTGTTCCAGATTTAAAAGCTGTATTCACTTTGTGATACACCATTCAGCAAAGACTTGCTGTCAGATGAGCCTTCTAATCTGTTCAGTATGTTTCCACCTCTTCTTCTTCAGGGAACCGTTGTGGCCCATCTCACCAGGTTACTCAGTAATGGTGGTATCTTTACAGCCAGCTGGAGAAGAAGAGGTCTTTAATAGTCTCGGATAACCTATGGATCTCATCTAGGCTGAAAAAGTCCTCAAGGTCTTAGAGTTCAGCAGCTCTGCAGGGTGTATGTATTTAACCTTTCATCCTGGCTAGGTTATTAAAGTGAGTTCACTGAACTTGATTCCAGAAGAAAAAACAGAAGCAGCGTGCTTGCACTGTTACAGATGAGTAAGTACGGCTAAGTCCTGTTTTATGACCACCGTAATTCCTTTTCCATAAATTCCCTAACCTCAAATCACAACTCTGAACGCCTCTGACAAACAAGACTTGTCTGCATGGAAGCAGAACATTGCAGGCTCCACTTGGCTTGTGCCTATTTGCAGGACCTGGAAATTATTTCCATCACAAATTCAACCACAATCTTCTCCATGCAGGGTTAACCCAGGCTCAGTCTTGCAGTGTAGATGACTCAAAATGTGTGAGTAAAAGCACAGTGCTACAGGCACTGTCATGGAAGCTGGCTTGGAGCCTTCTTGCCACCACCAAACCGTAGCGCAGCTTTACCCAAAAACCTACATATCTAGGACAGTCAGAGATGAAAGACAGACAAAAATCACACTGCACTGCCAGAAAGAGGGACTCCAGGTGAGTTTCTCTGTGTTGACTTGACCACCTTGTTCAGGCTCAAGCCTTTAATATTTATAATCAGCCTTTTAGGACCCCCTTGATAACTGAAGATAGCATGACAATACTTTGTTTCTCCTGGAACAACTGGATTAAGTACTACAGTGTGGGAAAAGGTCCTTTGTGAAGCTTTCCCTCAGTGTCAGGTTGGCAGGTGTTTCTCATTGACCACAAGCACTGGGAACTCTTCTGGAACAGGAAACAAGTCCTTTGAGGCGAGAAGAAAATGTCAACTGGAAACTTTTAACAGGGAAGGTACAGCAAGCCTTACACTGAACCATTAGAGTGTGATTGTAAAAGAAGAAAAAAAAGGGATAAAGTCAGATGTGGACATGTAGAACAGACAGCAGGACATGACTCACTGTCTTCTGGACAACTTTAGCTCTTAATCAGAGTCTCCAAAGAGAATTCACCAACTCAAGCAAGAACACATTCCTATGAAGCTGAGCACAGCCTGTGCTCTTCATAACCTACACAAACCCAGGAGGGAGCAGGCACACAAGAATGAGGAGCAAGCACACAGTTCAAAACCTCACTGGAAGGCAATCTGTATCCACCTCACATCACCTCATGGGCAGATGGAAACGCTCTCTGAGAAGCTCTCAACTCAGCAGCAGAGGGAAGATTTACTATACCTGGCAAATAACCTTTCTACACAGAGCAGAATTTGTTGTACTAAAAAACCTAATCAGACAGCCACAGGCTGCACCTTCCAGACTCCACCTGCAATGAATTTTCTGAAACTTGCAGGTAACTGCATTTTATGTTTTTATTTTTGTTCTGTTATTCTGAAAAATTCTGCTGGTTTTGTTTAACACTGCTTGAAGTGAGTCATTAATTTCAACTGAAACTAGACCAAATTCTTCACCTAAATCCTTACTTAAACACCTTTAAAAGTAGTCTGTTTTTAAAGGTGCTCAGCACTTTGAACCTCTGAAAAAAGTTGTTCTTCCTCAGACACCACTTCTCTCTTTAATCAAACTGAGCGTGTATTTCAAACAACTTGGAATACTTTGTTGTCACGTAAAAATCTGTCCTCTCTGTCCTTTGTGCTGACACTTGGTGCAGTCACTGGTTGTTTCTTAACAGTTTTTTGGGGGCATAGAAATGAAAATGTCCCCGTCGAAATAAACATATTCCTTTTCTTACAGACCACCTCAGCACAGCAGCGAGGCCGAGTTTGCATTAAATAATTAAAAGAACTGCTTCAAGACTGGGTCAGGTGAAATGGGGGAGCAGCCCTGCATGTGACAGCGCAGAGAAGCAGCAGGAACAGAGCAGAGTCTCTGTTTTGTGCAGAATATCCCGAGAGCACTGACCACTAACTCTGCTTTCCAAACAAAGTGAAACGTTTTGCCAAGAGGGATTGGAAGCCAGCTATTAGATCTGCCATGTGCATGTTGTGTGTGCATGTTGTAGGCTATGCCCAAGAAACACATGACATTCCCATTAGCTTTTGTTAACTTTTACATCAGAGTAAGCCAAAAACTTAAGAATATTAACCTCTGTTCCTTCTAAGTGTTCCTTAATTTTTATTAGAACAATTTTGAGGGTAGTTTTGCAAGCTTTTTTTCTCCTTTGGATGGATACAAAAATTTCTCTGATGAAAGCTTCAGGCTTTTTTAATTAAAAACAAAACAAAACAAAAAAGCCAACAAACCCCAACCCTGTAACATTATTTTCCTTAAAGAAACTGCCAAAACTCTAGGAATCAAATTACAGAACAGAAGAAGTCACAATTCCAGCTTTACTCTACCTACCCAGGGAACCTGAAAGCTTCTCTGAGGTGATGAGTTGATGGGAAACAGCACAATTCTGCACTGAGGAGAGAATTTCTACTTTTATTTAATGAACTTGCAGAAAGTGAAGCTTATGAGCATATGTAATGGATTTCTGTGTTCTTAAAGATGGAAAATAATTGGTTTTGCCTACTGCTGAATAACTCCTGTGCACAAACCTACAGCCACCTAAGAAAGAAAAAGGCTGGGGGTTTCCATCTGTGGTCTGCAGTGTGTTGAGGTTAACTCTGCAAGACTACCATAAAACACCATGACAAAAAGCTGATTACTAGTGGACCAACATTTGCTATCCAAGAGTCTGCAATCCTACTCAACAATTTTTTTAGAAATCTGAAAACAAAACTACTTCAGGGTCACAGGGCCTGATTTTGGCCTTCTTCACTCCTGATACTGTTTCTACTTTCTTAATTGACAGACATTCTTCATTCATAAGCGCCATTGTTTAAATAGCCATTGACTTCAGGAAAATAAGTCTCTGTTACATTCAATAACTGCTAACCCCATTTATCCAACCAATAAATAATCCCTCACTCTCTCCTCCCTCCTCCTCAACTCCCAGGTTATTACACTGCAACATCTTGGCTCTACGCCTATTTAATCTTGGTAATAATGATCAAAACCAGAGTGAATGCACAGATCTCAGTACCCTGATTAGGATCACCAGCCAATGAAACATAATGCACAGATTTCATTAGAAAAAGAAGGTTCTGCCAGAGGTTGCCATATTCGATTGGAACTTTTACATTTTTTAGGATTTAATGTTATCATCAGTAGTTTAGATCCCACTGGACTTTAGATGGCAACGTTTATTAGGTTTTTCCATTGTTAGAGGCAAATGAGAGTGGGGGTTTTTCCTTTATGCATTCACTTATGTCAAGAATGATGATTCTAAAAAGGCATTAGCGAGCAGGAAATGCAGAGTGATTACAGTACAAGACCTTACAACTGACAAGATTCTGTTCCTGCTCCAACAAATGAGAAATGCTGGTAAGGCTTCACAGTCACATCTATTAAGAAACGGGACAGTCCAAATATAATGTCTGGGTGATGTCTCTTTGGTTCTTTTTGTAGTAGCATTTAAGAATGCACTCACAGAGGATGTGACTCAACATCTTTCTGTGACAGTGACCAAACATTTACTGACCAAAACTGTACAGTCTAAAGGTTTCATTTGCCAGTCTCATGCTGCAAGTAACCAGGTGCCAGGTGTACAGTCCAGCTGACCTTGGCAAGCAGAAGATGGCAAACTGATCTATGCAATCCAACTACCACCACCATGTCTTGCCCTCTGATGTGCACAACAGTTACCATTTAAACAATAACGCCCATTGCTTGGTCCCAAAACAGTGGATAGACAAAAGATTCACTGTAGTTACATTGCTTACATTTAAAGGTAATCTATCCCTCAATATATGTGGGAAAGCCAGGAATTAATTTGGTCCCAGTGCACACTGACTGGGTGATTACTCTGCAGATGGGAATTTTGTTAGCTGGCAGTGACTTTTCTTCCGCTGATGTGCTGCTACATAAAAACTGTAAGGCCTGAGGGGTTATATGCAGTTGTTAAAAGGGGAAAATGCAAAGATATATTTTAAAATAATGTTTTGCCATGGTTCTGCCTTAAGCAGATTTAAAATAGCTTAGAGCCTTACTCTCTTTCACAGGGTCAGTGTCAGCAAGACTCGGGGTGCCGACAGAAATACCGAACTGCCAGCCTCGGCTGTAGATGGCTTGAGATAGCCTCCGTTTGTGCTGACAAGTCTCTGATTCATGGCCACTTTGCAAAAAGAATAATTTATCTTATCAATAGGTTACCCTAATGAAAGCAACCTGGCTTTCCTGAAACACTTAGGTGTGCAAGAGAGACAGACTTCTCTAGACACAAAGAAAATTCCAGGCAAAATGACCGAGGATTGCTGGTTGCAAAGATATTAAGTTCCCACTCGTTTTTATGAAAGTTGGCAGCTAAGTAGAGACTGAAGAAAAGACATCAGTAGACAACTATCTCTTCCTAGACATCAGAGAATCCTCTCAGCCTTGAGACAACCAAAGGAAAATGGAATGAATTAGCTCTGCTGTCCATAGATCTGTTTTTAGGTTAACTAATTTATCTCCTCTACAGAATACTAAAGAATCCCTTAGTGTAAAAACGTCTGTGGGATGGGACAATACTGTACAAAGTGTTTCTGTCTGCTGCCTCTGCCCATAGTAGAAATTAAGTCCCTTTGTCCAGTGGACACTGCAGAGAAGGGGGCTGGGTAGGAATTGGGGGAGGAGGGATTTGCCTGTGCATATGGGTTAAAAGACATTTAATGAATCACAGAAAATAATAGCTTTACACAGCAAAGGCATTCCCTCTCCCTGCTTCTCTCCCTCTGCTTTTCCACATAAATTATGTGAACATATCATCAAAACATGATGATTTTTATTTTCATAAATGGGGCCATATGTCAGTTAAAACAGAAAATGTGTGCTGAACTGTGATGTGGGTTACATGATACACTTTAATTGGATGTCACTTTAATGTAAACAGCTTTACATAAAACTCAGCCTAAAAGAAAACTTTTTTATATTGTCAAATATTAGTTGCTAAACCAACTTGATGCTGCATGTGTCTTTTGCATTGTCTAGTCAATCAAAGGGTACCAGGCACGAAGGGTCTGCATTCTGATCTCACTTGCACCAAAGCAGCCACAGAGACCTTGCCATGGTACTTAGAATAGGGAGTCAGGCACAAAAGACTTTTTTTGCATAAACATTTTTGCCTAAATTTTCCGTATAAGATGATTTTTTTTTTATTGCAAATGTCATTTGTTCATCTAAACATTTAACAAGTGCAGCTCACATGTGGTCAAGCCTGTAGGCCAACATCCCTTTTTGCAGTGGGAGAAATCTTACTCTGAAAGAAAAACCCAAAACCCAGACCAAGTACTATATACACACTTATAAAGGCAAAACGGCCAACTTTCCTTCATCCAACACACAACTCCAGCTACCCACATGGAAACAACCTCCATAAACAACATACTACCATAATAATGAACAGCTGAAAATGACAGGATTAAACAAAATTTTAAAAGGCAGCTTTGGTAATGCCGATAAAATATCAACCGCTTATACTGGGAAACATTAACAAGTCACTATTTGCTAGCAGATCCCACAGGGTTACCACAGTCATTTTCTGTGTATAAACACAGGAAAAAGCAGTCATGTCTCACCTGCTGCTCTGTGGTAGATGCTGGCAGAGGCTCATTCTTTGATACCACTGGCTCTGCTATCACAGTGAAGCTCAAATGGGACCTTTTGAATGACACCATCAAGTTCAATTTGAAGTAACAACTCATTCTTACCACCTTGCAGCAACGAACTCATACTTGAGTATCAGATATGCAGCTGGATAGCACTTGTGACCTCCTAGAAGTACTAATACACGTCAAACAGAACTGCTGGCATCAACACATACTCACCATAAACCACTGCTGGGTTTATCAAATACCTTTGGTTTCTTGTAGCAATCCATCAGACTTGCAGGCACACGCTGCTGTGTAGACACGCTCTAATCTTAAATGTTATCCCTCACACTTAAGGCAGAATCCCACAGCATGGTTAGAAGCATTCCCTATAAGCCACCCCACCAGAATCCATGGTCTGCTTTGTAGGAAAAAAACCAGCTACCATTTCTTTGCCTGCAGGTTTTACAGTGAGTCACTGCACCTCAGAGCCACGGCAGGAGCCCACACGATGCCATCCCAGACCTGGATCCCCCTAAACCAAAAGAAGCTGCATGGTTCTCTCTGAGAACCATCTAACACGTTTTGGAATTATTTCTAGACCACCAACAAAGCTGCTGGAGAAAAAGGGGAGCAGTGTTGTATTACAAAGCTTCTCCTCACAGTTCCTGTTACTGGTTATTGGACATCATTATGGCTCTTGTAATGACGGCAGCATAAATCAGCAGGCAAAGCCTGAATAGAAAGTCCTATCCTTGCCTCCTGATGAAAATTCCTGTCCAAAGAAGGGATAAAATAAAGTATTTGTTTTAAAGAATCACTTTTTCCCCCGAGTTTATTTTGGTTTAATTTAGCAGAATGCATAAAAGAGGGATGAAAAAAATTCATAAAGCCCAGAAAACCACAAAATCCCCTTAAAAAATGAGATTTATGTTCAAGTTTAAAATGGCATAAACAGACATTACAAAAATCATCTCTGTTCCAATTAGAGTCATAAAAATTGTCTTAAAAATTATAAGACTGTAAAAATTGAAGATGACTGGTTCTGCAGCCCAGTTGGCTCATGCTAACTTAGTGTTTGGTATTCAAATGTAAGTGGCACTGCTGGGTCTTCACGTGCTGCCTGTCCCTCAGGCTTGCTCAGAAGATCACAATGAAAGTAAGGGGCAAGCAAGTCCATGTGGCTGCTCCCCTGAAGTGTGCAGCACTCAAGCTGACCCCAAATGCAATTCCAGGGGGACAGAAGGGACCAGACAGCCACCTCCAAAGCAACGTGCCTCCTGGATTGGCTGGTGCTTAAGGGAAACTTCCCCTCATCACAAGGAAAGCTTAGGGGAGGTGTGTTGCTCTAAAGCATCCTTTCGCACATGAATGTCTGCTTGAGATGGAAACTATCTTTAACCACACACTGGAGAATGAAAGAATGTTTGAGAATCTTATTTTTCTGGCTACACTGAACTGGGCATCCACTATCTCAACCCATGAACTACAAAAAAAAAAAAAAAAAAAAAGGCAAAATTTTCATAATCAGGCTGCTGTAGCTGCAACAGCACAAATAGAAAAACCCAAGCCAGAATGGCTTTTATCCCTTCTGTCAGGAAGACTTTTGACCTGAGCAGGGTAGTAACAGCCCTGCACCCCCAGAGGACACCAACTGCTCCCTGTAAGTATGTCCAGGTATGTCCATGCAGCACTGCCCAGCTGCCCAGGCAGCTACTCCATCTCACACCTCCCCAGCTGCCCATTAGTCAGATGGGCGATTTTAACAAAAGCTCATTTACATCAGCAGAATATAAATCCCATGCATGGGGGTAGGCACTGCCCCAAGCAGAGTCTCACCAGGGATGGCTGTTGGACACAGTGTTTATCCCAGACACCCAGAGCCTGCAGCAGTCATCCCCACATGGGTCTGTCCCAGCAGTGGTGCCAAGGCTCATAATGGGAGAGGCATTTCGTCTTTGTCGCTTTGGCACAGCCCTGGCAGGCCAGAGCCCTGCTATTGTTTTATATACCTTTTCATCTAGGCAGCAGGATGCAGCATTCCAGTGTCATGGAATCCCTCTCAAAACAAGAGTTAGGGTCCAGTTCTGCAGGAGTTCACAAGGATGATTAATTCAGACACTACAAAAATCATCCCCTTTTAATTATTTTGGAAGTATGGGAGAAAACAACACCTACTGGAGCTATGGAGACTCACTCCCTGCCTCCAACATCACCTGCAGTGTATAGAAGAGAATGAGCACATGAAGATGTGGCAGCAGGTGAATGATTTAACTCTGACTTGGTTGTGTGTTGTGCACAGGTGGTGGGATTTGGCATGTGAAGCATGACCCTAATTCAGGGAATATACATCCCCTTCCTTTCTCAAGAACCAGGCTGGGAAAGTGGGTAGAGGGAGTTTGCACACATACACACATGTGTATGCTTACATATAGACACACATGCATGCACACACAGATTTATGCTTTAAAATATGCCCAGAATAAAATACAGTTGTCTGACAAAATTACTAACTTTTCTCTCCTTTATAGCAGCACTGCCAATCAGGCATTCCATCCTTCATATAGAATTCAGTAAACATATCAATCCAAATCCAAGAGCCATAGCCAAGGTATCAATAACAGTGACATATTATGAAACTTTCATTCCCTTTCCCCCTCCCTTTCTACCCCAGTAATAACTGTCAGGCGATTCTGGCAATTTCACAAGCATAGCAATGATTCAGCTGGCAGATTTCAGTGGATTATTGTGGCCAATTTGGAAAAACACTCTAATAAGCATTACTTTCCAGAAACCAATATAAATCTGGAAGAGGGGATTATTAAACCCAGGGAAACTATAACAAAAGACATTAATTGCATTTTTGGAAGGAGCTTTTGAATTAAATTATTACCTGCTAGTTTATAAGGAAAATATATAGATAAAACCCACTACCGTGACAAGAATTTATTTATATTGGCCATATATACCATAGGAAATTTACACACCAACACTGTGCTCATTTAAGGCATTATATAAGCATACGTATATTTTCAGACAATTAGGATTATGTTGTTTACTCTCACATACACACATATGCACACAAGTGATGGTAAATAAAGCAAAAGATCAAAGGTAGGAAGGATCACAATGAATTCCAAGCCATGTGTTTCTGTACATGTACATACATTTTAAGGTTTCTAGACAGTCTTACAACAGAATACAGCAGTTTCTTACTACAGGACTTGAATAGATTTCTCTGACTTGCTTCTAATTTGCTGCTTACATCTGTTTTTCAAAAATCACCATCCTGCTCCCAAAGTCTGTTGAAGTACATGAGGAGTTTCTCTTGACATCAGTAAATGCTGGATCAGGCCGTTAATACAGAAAGATTAATCACTGCCTCCAACGTTTGTGTCTTTGGGAATTGTGTGAGAAGAACGATGGAACAACCACAAGCCATTTTGGAAGCTCCAACACTAAATGACTAAAGGATTCATCCCGCTGTTAAATAACAGTTTTGAAAACAAAATAATGTATTCTTACAATAATATGATGTAACCTCTGATTTTCTTATTTTCCCTTTGTGAGATCGTTAGCTCACATACGTGTTCTTCACATTTCATCTGCGTTCTCCTTCTATTTGTCTTTCCAAACACGTAATGAGTAATTCTGGAAGTAAAGAAGAAACTCTCTCCTTTCTCAGAGAACTTAATTCCTCAAAGGCAGTAAAAAGGTAGTGTGATGAGCAAATATTTAAGTAACAAGAAATCTATATAGCCACAAAAGACTAAAACTGGTCACGAAGACTGACTTTGTTTTGATAAGTCAAAAAAAAGACCTAGGATTTTACACTCCATTATCATTAATGAATAGATGCAGAACAAACACAGGAAGCCAAGCTCCAAAACAAATACTGCATAGGACACTGCTGCTAAAACCCAAAGTACTAGCCAAGGAGGCAACAAGACCAGAAATATCCAAACAAAACACATGCAGGGCCTGTGGCTGAGCACAGGACTCCCACACAGCTACCTTTTGCCTTCCTGAAGGGGAAACAGAGCCCATGTCCTGAATCCAAACATGATCACTACCTCTCCTATGCCAAACACCAGCTGCCTACCCCATCTCCAGCACTTCCAAGTCTTGAGACTTCTATAAATGTAAGTGCTCTTCACAGCTCCTTCCCTGTTCTCCACCAGCTCCCTTCAGAGAGTGACCATTACAAAAGATGGGTGAAAAAACAGTATTTGAACCCTCTGCTGACCTTGGCAGTTGACAAGATCTCCCCACACTGTCAGTGGGGTCAGACAGCCCCCATGGATGCTCACTTTCCCATAGCATGTGGCTCCTTGCAGGCTTAAGGTGATATCACCCCAGAGCATGCTGATGGGGATACAACTAAAACATGGGGCCCAAGCACCACTGTCAGCTGTCATTTTTATTAATTCCTGAATTACCCCATACACTGTCCCGATATATAACGAACCGTTCTTTACCCACTAATTCTTATCGTAATTTTTTGTTTCCTGGCTACACTAAGACCAAAAATTAAAACAATCACGATGGGATAAAGTTAGAATTCTGCATCCACCATGAAACAGAGGGCTGGATTTACAAAGGAAGACAGGATAAAGGATTTGCTCCCTTTCTTTTCCTTTTAGCACTGCACATTGATACATTCAGATAAGACATGCCCTCTCCTCTTGTCACCTCTCAATTCCCAAATGACCATCAGGCATGTGTTGTCTCCTGAATTTGAGGAACACTTGGCTTTCAACGGGTTATGACTGGCTGTAACAAAAGGCAGCTCCAATGTCTTACACTGTTTTGCCCTAAACATTGCTGTAACATTCAATTACCATAGAATTCACTGAGAAAACAAAGTTCCTGGGTGATTCATGCTGCGTATTTTCCCTAAACCTGAGCTAAAAGCTTCAAAGCCTCCCAAACTGAATCACCAGACTCAATCACCCTGTTTCCAAACGCGTGGGGAGCGGCGTTCAGAGGTGCTGTACACGGGAGCTGTGGAAAGCACAGCCCAGGCAGGGGAAGTCATCCCCCTCTGCAGCAGAACCACTCAGCATCTTGGGAACGGGACATTGATTATTGAGCCTGTATCATTCTGCCCTTGGCTGTGCTCCCACTTGTTTGTGATCAAGGGGAATTTTGCCCCTACTTTCAGCACAGCTGAAATTTGCCTTTAGGAATTGGCAGAGGCTTGAAGTTCGCAGCTGGGAAGGCTCCATGCAGGTGCATGAAGGATGGAGACCCTGCTCTGCATGGGACCCACAGGTGGGGACACTGTGGGGAAGCAGAGGCGTCACTCCCTCACCGGATGCTCCAGAGTGGACAGGACAAAGCCAAGCACAGGTGGGAGCACAGCTACAATTCCAGCTGGGAGTGCAATGGCCACTCCAGCTGCACACCCAACAGCAGAATTTACTTCTCATCAGCAAAAATTTCTACAGTTTTAGCAGAAGAATCAGCCCCTGTGCTCTCAGCCCTTCCCATCCAACTCTCTTCCCCTCACATAAGCACAATGACTCAATGGCCGAAATGATGTGTCTATAATTTCTAAAATAACATTATGAAACAGTTCTCAAAATTTATCAGAACCAGACTTATGTCATGAGTAAAGCCACTGTACACTGATAAATGTTGTAAAGGACTAGGAATCAGGATTTAAAAGCTCACTGTTCTTCATCCTTCATGATCTAAGTGAAAATTTGCTACAATCAGTCCTAGAAATTAGACAGTCCAGCTATTTTTGTTTACTCGTAACATCATTTAAGCCACATTGCCAGCATTCTATATTTACCATTTTCTTAAGTACACAAAGACACTGGTCTTTGACGGCACAGAGGGACAGAGTTGAAACAATGAAACATTTTCAGTGCAGCATTGCAATCAAAAGCACTCAATTTAATATATAGGTTTGATAGTCTGTTTTGTCTGAGGTGGCTATTTTGCCCAGGTTGTTTTTTGTTGTTGTTGTTGCTTGAAATGGGTTCCTGGGAAAAGCAGCACAGATTTAGAATGACACACTGCCATGTTTTTTAAGGAAAATATGGTTTTGTTTAGGCTACAGTTAGATGCTTTCACAATTTGTCTCTGGCAAACCGAGACTGAAAACTCCAGAGTCAATTTGTTTAGTGTGAACTGAAGTAACATCCATCTAAGTAAAGAAAACTTTACAACAAAAGAGCCTTCATCATAGTAAGACCTAAGAGCTTTTCTTCTAAAAATGCAGGGCTGCCATGCAATTCTTAACTCACACCAATTCACGAGGCTACGAGCCATGTATTGTTTGGAAGCCATGGGGGTAAATCAAATTATCATGAATGACACTAATGATCCCATACTTGCCTGAACATAATGCACCTTACACAGTCTTGCCTTTAGGGATTATTTTTTATATATCTATAATTAGTATAAATGGCTTACTCCCCCTCTTTTGTTGACTTTACAAAGAAATGCACTCAGGTACAGAGTCTGCCTTTCCCAGGTTAATTATGGGAACCAAACCAGCCATGCCTATCGTGTGAGAAGTCCCCAGGTAATACCTGGGAAAGCCCTGAGTGCAATAAATGGAAGAGCAGATCATAAAATGCATAAAATGACTACCCTCTACTGGATGGAGCCAGAGCAGCTGAGCTGTGTCAGCGGATCCTCAAAGCCATGATTTAATACAAGTCCTTTCACAGTGGCTGGGCTGGGTTTGGGTTTGCACAGCAGTGGATCTAAATGCAGTTGTCAAAAGGAATTCCTGGGCGATCGGGGTATGCTGTCCCTGGACAAAGCCAGCATTTCTGCTAAGCACAGGTCAATTATAAGCACAACATACAAAAAAAGCCAAGGTTTTATAATGAGAGAAGACAACCATCACAGACTTTCAGAAATCCAAATGGTTTCTTTGCCTTGCACTTTTATTTCCCAGCAAAATCAGGCCAGATCCCAGCTGGTAAAAACTGGCAAATTTCCATTAGCCTGTGGGTCATTAACTCTGAAAAAAGGGCAGTTTCAAAACCAGTTTTGTGTATAGTGTTAGTTTCTGTCAGCGTTGCTATAAACAATCAAAATTGAAAGTATCTGGTATGACTACAATACCCATTTCTTTCTCTTGCCATTCAGAGACGTGTTCCAACCCCGATTTTTGTAAAACAATTGACACGTATCAGGAGCTCTATCTGACAAGCTGAAATATTCAAGCCAAACTTCCAAGTTTACACCCTCTTGTCTACCTATAACCATCACATACATTCTTCATGGCAGTGCTTTCAGCTGCTAAAGAGAACAACTCATTCAAAATGGCTGACGCAAACAAAGAGCAAAAAATTGACAAACGTAAGCCCAGGTACAGATTTAGCAGAGATGTCTACAAAAGATCCAGCTTCTTTTCCTCTCCCCAGGTTTTGTTTACCATCATCTGCCTGTGCTCCTGTACCTGTGCAGCTCCCACATGCCCAGGGCAGCTGTGCCCTGCTCCCTTTCACAGCCAAACACAGACCCCGCCCTGGGGCTTTGGGACACCCACCACTGCACTCCAAACAAGCTGGATCCAACACTTGAATTTCACTGCTTGAATTTTGAGGAAGTTGGACCAGGAAGCTGCAGGTGAAGTTCCTGCTGCACTCAACAGTCCCTCTCTGCCTTGTTTCACAGCAGAAATGAAACATCCACGTGTCATGGCACAGTGGTTTCTGGCACAAAGGTCTATGAGGTGCGTTAGCATTCACTGGAATCAATAGCGAAGCTTTCCTTCACAGTGAGGAGAAACTTTTTGTTCTAGAAAGGTCAAACTTGGTAAAGGCAAAACAAAACACAAAGTATCTTTCTTGGCAAACTGACTCTAGCCAGTCATCCCCCATTTCACACCTGCTAGCGTGAAATGCAAGCATCTGTTTGTGAAATGGTCTGAGAGCCTGGCCTGGAAGGACAGTGGGGTCCCCAGCTCTGCGGCTGTTCAGCAGCCCATGCTCTGCATGTGGACTATCCTCGGATACCTCACAGCAACGTTAGCAGGACAAAAATATACAAGTAACACCTTCAGAGTGCAGACATCTGAAGGCTTAAACTGTATCCCTGTGCCTGCTAATGCACTTCCTTCTCTTACACCTAGTAATGCAATAATCTGTTTTCAGAGAGTGGCAGAAATGTGAAGTAATTTTGCATTCAAAATTATTCCCTACAATGTCTTTTCCATTTTTTTAAGACAGCCTAGCTTATGTTACTCATACAGTTGGGCATCTTCTATTTCCACTACGAAATTATTCCACTCTAAAATAGACCTACTTTTTGGGAAACTTTTTAGTGAAAAATTAAATTCTCCTTTGCCTGATTTTGCCTGATCCCCCCTACTTGTTTTCTATTCTTTCCTAAACAAGCCCTCCCTTTTCTTTTCTCCCCACCCCAGCCTCAGTTTAATTCCTTTCATCTTTCCTTTAAAGACTGTCTCTCTGTCCCCTTAATCATTTTTTAATTTCCCATCCTTTAGGCAAGTGCCAAAGATGTTAAAATGAGAAATGGATGCTTGCCATAAAGGAACAGAACTCCTGTAACTCCAAAACAGTTGAAATCATGAGAACTTGCAGGCCATTACCCCATTATGCGAATGGTATTTTTACAGCACTAGAAATGAAGTAATGCAGCTACAAATATTCATGTTCTAAACGTGCTGTCATTCTAGTGGCCCGGCTACAAATTGCCCAAGAGGTGCTGAGGAAGGCTGGGGGTATCACAGTCCCCTGAGAACACCCAAGCTTCACAAAGGTTCCTTCCATTCTGATCTATTTAACTTTGCTCAGTGTTAAAAAGTCTTTCCTTCACAAAGCCCTAAGTTTTCTGCTTTTCAATACCCGTCTGTGAGGAGAGATGATGCAGAGTCCCTCACCCAGCCTGTCCTGTGATGTTCACTGTGTACCTCCAATACCTCTTCCTCTATTCAGCAAAGTCTCTTCACACCTGAAAGTATTTCTGATTGTCTCCTTTCAAAATATGAACAGAAATGGTCAGTGAGCAACTGAGATAACTTTGTCACTTCAGCACAGAAGAAGGAGGAGGTTTGCCAATCTGAAGTGTAAAACATGGTATTTACCACCTACCTGGCTAAAGGACTTAACTCTGACTAAGCTGGTGTGCTCTGTGCATCTGATGCATGTCTGGTTCCTGGGTGTTGTCATCTTTTCACTCCTTGGCCTTGAAGACAAAGCATGACCTAAAAATGTTCAGCTGGACCAAAGTACTGTACACAGTGAACTCTGAGATCACCACGACCATGCGGTTAAAAATGTCATTACATTTGAGGATATGCAGGAGGATAAAACCCTGTGAGTAATTGTGATACTTAAAAATATTTTCACACAATCTGCTTTTTTTCTGATCTCCCACGTCTTTTCTGAGGGGATAGTTTATTACATGGAGGCAAGTGGGCAATGCATCAAGCAATAGACGTGGTTTTGTTGAGAGCACCCCACACTGAGTCAGGTCTACTGCTGTTTTGTGAGTGCAAGCAAGTACCACAAGGTACATCTCTTGCCAGATCCCTTCTCCCTGCAGCACTTGAATGTGTTTTCAGGCATCATGACTTGTGCCATTCCAGGAGCAGCCCCCTGGGCCTTGTTTTATGTGGAGACAGCTTGCTCGAGGTCCGCAGGGAACCGGGTTGAGACTGTGTCTCTTTGTAAGGAAAGCAATTCCTACAGCTGGCTGGTTCCTGAGCAAAGACAGACAAATGTAGCTGCACCCAATGTGAAATCAAGGGGAAAAAGGGCAGGATTTGTTTCACATGACTGAAAGGTCCTGACTTACAAGTCACAGTGTTTACAATACACCTTTCCGAAAGGCAGGGACAGAGAGGTGCTCTGTGCCTCCGGGTGTACTGAAGGATTATTGTAAGGTGGTGCCTGGGCTCGGTGACCCAGATGGCCCCACCAGTCCTGCCTTGTGTTTTCCTTTTTGTAATACTCTATCTTCCTCACTCTCTCGCTGAAACAGGGTGAAATCATATCAACATGGATACAGCAGATTAGTTTTACAAGGTTCCCACCAGTCTGACATTCATCAGCTTTCTAATCTCGTGGTAACACAATCCCCTTTACAAGTACACGCTCAGGCAGCGCTCGCACTCTCAGGCCGAGGGCTGCAGGTTAAACTGATACCCAGGTCCTGCATTCCACCAGCTGCTGATTGACTGACCCTGTTCCTGACATTCCCAGGGCCTGGCAGCTCTCCATGCAAGGGTTAACGGGAAGTTGTAAGCAACAGTCCTAAAACACTTGGAAGAATCTCCTTGAATCAAAACCATTTCATAAAAGGCTCTCTGCCAGGCAATAAAATATTTTTTGATGGACTCTTATTTTATCATTACCCATGTAAGAAAAATGTATTGCAAGAATCCCAACACAATTCAGGGAAGTAATCATTTGCAGCTTTAGTAGGCATTCTCAATTGGCAAAAATGAAAGATTTATTGTAGGCATGATGAAACAAAGAGCAGTTGTGCAAACTTTACTGAGCTGGATTATGAGAACATGCTTTTTCCATTTCCCACTTTTAAATGCCTTGGATGCAGTTTCAAAAGACAGATCAAGATCAATTATTTAACAGTGCAGCTCCACTGTACCTGAGTGGAGGATCTCTTCACACATATGTTATCTGTACACAACAATAAAAGAAGGAGATGGAGGGAAGACACTGATATAGACAACTAGGGCAGACTTTGAAATAAAACTCCTATTGTTCCTTGACTCCACAATCAGCTAGGGATGTAAATAGGAAAGTCAGGCACTGACAAATGTCTGTGATTAAATGCACAGCTATTTGAAATGCAGCCATTTCTGACTTACTCAAATACAGAAAATACAGGTGTCCTTGAGACAGAACACAGGGCACTGAATTCTCTACAATGCTGACATTTTCTTTAAAAGCCACAGTACAGCTGAATAAAATCACTGTCTTGCACACCTCTACTCATGAGAATAATGTTCTGAAGTAGAAGGGACTTTCTGGTCAGCAAAGGTGGAGAGTCTCACATCAACTTTACAAAATACATGAAAGAGAAACTATTTTGGGAAGGAGGATATCTTTTCCTTGCCTCTTCTGCCAGGCATTTAATGTGCTCTTTACAATGACACCAGCTTAAACAGGGAGAGAAAGCAGCAGAGCAATTTGACTTAATTCAGCTATATCTGGAACTTGGGTACAAGAGTTTTCACCATACAGGAAATGCCATAGGCAGGCAAAAGCTTGAAAGAGCTTTGAGATTCTCAGCAGAAGGAATGATTAGAGATGCAAAACAGCATTATGGGCATGTTACGTTATTGGCCTTGGTACCTCACTGTGATTATTCACCCTCACTGTGCTCCGGAGAAATTTATTTCATTGTACTTGTAAGGAAAAGGAGATCTAAGGTGACAATATCCGAAAGCGTTCACAAAATTTCAGTAACTCAGCTCCCGGTCTGAGAGCAAGAGGACCTCAACTTCAGAGGTGCCCTATTAGAGCAGGGCACCCCCAAAACAAAGCTACCCAAAACCAGGCCTGCTCTTGGAAACAGCTCAGAGTGAGCTGTCAGATGCCAACAGGTCACATTTTGATACATTTAGCTTAACCAGCACCCTGGTTTTTTACCAGGCCCACTGGACTACTTGCTAAATGAGCCAGTGAAGGTTTCAGAATGTGACCCTGCACTGTGCAATGATGACTTTTCTTTTCTCATCTGATATTAAAGGCCAACTGCTGCTGGTTTGCCCCAAAGTAACAAACAAATGCATCACATTGAGAACTGAGATACTGCATAAATGACTGTATAAAGTTTTTAATGCGCACTAAATTCCTCTTTCTCCCCCGAGACTACACAATACAGCCTCTCTGTTGCCTACAAATGCAGATTAACATTTTTATTAAATGACACAGGTTTCACTAATACAGAGTATTAAAATGTATTGGCCTAATAAGAAATATAATTAAGTATATCATTGGCACGGTTTTTAAACAATATTTAATTTTATGGCTTTTTAATTCGACCAAGCCTTCTGCCAGGTGATACAAACTATTTTTCCTTCTTGAGGTTAATCACTGTTCAGACACTAAATCACTGAGAGTTCTGAAAAATTCCTACCACTTTTAATAATCCCCACAGAACACATACAAAGGAATAAAATAAAGCCAAGCACTTAACCTCAAGAAACACAAGCACAAATACTTTGTTTAAAATTTTAGAACTTACATGATCTCCACCAAGCAGCCAAGTTGTCCACCAAAAGACAGGATTAATAATATTCAGATGCAAGTTTTTTTAATAAATTAAATTTAACAGGGTAAAAAGAAAATTCTTCTCTCATTGCTCCTAAGTATTAGGTAACTGCAGACTTCCTTCAAATCACTGAATGCACCCTGCTTTCCCAGATCTTCTGGAGACAACTCACCCTCCCAAAATGACGCTGGATCCTGCAGAATTATGGTTTTAGGACACAACTGCTAGGCACATCTTTGAGGGACTCTTGAGATGTATTAATATATTCCTACAGTAAACAGGTAGTTCACAATTACATTTCCTGCTCTGTACTAGAGTGGAGAACGCATCTGACTAGTTGAGGGTGTATCACTTATCTTTACTACTGTGCAGATTTGAACAGTAAAACCAATGGATGATTCACTCCAAGGCAGGAGAGACAGTGAGAAAGAAACCTTGTCACACTTTTGCTACACAGGAAATGGTGACCTACAGAAATCCTGAAGAGTTATTGCAAACCCAGTGCTTAGAGGCTGGAAAGTCTTTCTCCCTTTTTGCTCTTCAGATGTGATTATTTGACAAAATCCATTGATCTGCATGGCAAAGAAAGTGATCTTGTGGTGCAGCTGGAATGAATTGGGAGTTAGGAGGCTGTTTGCAAGATATCTCCAGAAGGTGATGCCCCATGAGAGGTTTATAGGTCTGTGCTGAGACTGGGTTTTGAATAAATCTCCATGTAGGGTTTCATGCAGAGCCAGGCCACAGCAGAGCTGGAAATAATTCTGAGTGTCTTAATATGAGAAAGAATCACTACTTGCTTAGTTTTGTGGGACAAGAGGATAAAGATAAAAACATGGTATCGAGATGTCATTTTTGTATGCAAACTGGGAAAACTGAAGGGAAAGGAGCCTAGAAGAAATTTTCCAAAAAAGACCTGGCAGACATGCCTAGAAGTTTGTCTGGCAGCCAGACATGGTAGGTCACAACTAATAAATTTCAGTTTTCGAAGCTGGGCATACTTCAGCCCATATTATTTGACAAAGAACATGAGTGAGTTTGCTTGGCGTGGAGGAGTTCTGGTACAACTACCCCTCCTGTGTGCCACAAGGGTGCCAGCAACAGCACAGTCCCTGTGGAGAACCACTTTTAACACAAAACTGGATGCTCCCTGCAAATCAGACCATCATCAGGTATTTGTCAAAAGCTCAGTGTTTAGGATTCTGACAAATATCTGCAGCTTTGCAGGAAAGTGGATCGTTTTCCTTGTATTCAAATCAAGTCACAGTTGGAATTGTGGTACAAAAATATGTGTTTCAGTAGCCAAATCAGAACACTGAAGAATGAAGAAAAAATAAATCAGTCCAGGATGAGCTGAAATGTAATTGTTTGGGGGACTCTACTAACAAAATAAAAATACCGAATAAATCAATTGGGAAAAGTTTTTAAACAAAAAAAAGTGTCTTTGATTAACCCCTATTCATTCTGCAACAGAAAGTAAAAAAACTATGAGTTAAAATACAGACACATTTCCAAAACAGCGCATTGTCTATAAAATGTCAGTAGTAACAAAATCCTCCAGTCCTGCTCACTGTCCCCCATCCTTGTTTTCCAAACTGAAGGTGACCCAGATTCACTAATGGCTTTCTTTTCAAAGCTCTACTGTGATACTACTGCTGGTTTGAAAAACCTGGTGGAATACCTAATAAAATTTCTATCATGGAGGATGGAAATGAATATCCATGCTTTTGTCACAAGGCTATCTGTTCCCTAAACCACTACCTGCCTATCACCTTACCTTCAGCAGATACCAAGTATTGTTAGTGGAAATTATCCAACACTGTGAGAACCGTAATAGTGGCAATTAATCACTATATCCTATGGCAGGGAGTTTCACAGGGGGAGTGTCCACTATATTGTGGTGATATTACTGTTAATATCCCACTTTGTTTCATATTTAACACACTGAATGAACAGCAATACCCACACACAGTCACCAGATCTGTAGAAATGTATCAGTGAATCTTCAGGATTAGTACGTTTTAAACAGGTCCCACATTACTTAATAATTTATCAGGTCAAATGAAATTAAACCTTGTGGAATTAAATGTTCTTGTACGATAAAGAAAGTACGTATTTGAAAGCCTCCTCCATGGAAGTTTCATGCTATACTTCTAACTACCATATTCCATTTCTCAGATCTCTTCAGTGTCCTGTATAAGATCTTTAATGCACACAAGTCAACTTGAAAACCATTTTGCATTCTGGCAGCAACACTCGGAATTTACTTCATTTTAATTTATTTAGATTCAAGCAAAAAAAAAACCAACCTGGAAGTATGTCAGCCAGACCTAACCCCCATCAGACTGCTGGAAAGTAACAAAAAATGCAGCCAGCCCGGCTTGATCAGAGTACAATTCCATCAGGTCCAGCATCCTACACCATTTTTCTATCAGCCTGATAAAGCAGATGCACCTCATAGAATGTGCTGAAGCTCAGTAATCCCAGGACCAGACCGGGAGGCTGATAATCCTTCAGGAAAAACCTGGCAGCTCCTCCCTCTGCAGCCCAGCTCAAGAAGGCAGGTCTCAAGCCCCCAGGGGTAGTGCAAGGCCATTGCACTGTACTCATTTGCAGTTCTGTTCTACTGCACTGGAACACGGGACAATCCCATTCACAATGGAATCTAGGCCCAGTAATTTCTGCTGCTTTTGCTCTCAAAGATCTGTTAGTGTGGAGCTTTCCTGTGGGCAGACAAGAGTTCAAATTCACCAGCTGCTTGGGCATGAGCTGAGAGAGAGCCAAGCCTAAAGCCTGTTGCTGGCCCGCCCTCCAGTGCTGGGGCACGCTTAAACCCATTTGTACTGCCCTGGAATCTGCAGTGGGCTTTGTAAACAAACAAACATTGTGTTTCCACAAAACCACTGAATTGCTGTCTACTCCTCTAATCAGAGTGTTTTTAATGCTGAGGTTCCTTGACAGTATCGGGAAATGCCATCAGAGACCTAATAAAAAGAGAGATCTCTGCTGAGGCAGCTTTGATAGAATGGATGTTTCCTACTATTGACTTCAAAGGAAAGAAAGTGAGCCTAATACTATTGTTGTTTTTTTAAAGCACTCCTTTGGCATCAGTGCATGACACCCTCCACTCCAAAAGCTGAAAATACTTTCCAGACTTCCACAACATTCCCTCGAGTCAGGCATGGAAACTCATTGTTTAGGTGAAGTAACTCACAAGCGGATAAGCTGCTGCACGCAGACTCATTTTCCCCACAGATGCAGGGCTGTCCCTGGGACTCCTCTGTAGCTGTAGCCCTGTAGAAATCTCATTTCTCACCCTGCATTGCTGGACACACGCTCCCCATGGACTGCAGACGGCATCAGACTCGACATCTACTGAGAACAGAGATTCCACGCTGGTTTCCTCAGAAACAGAAGCAGTAATACTAATCTGCTCCACAGGCATTCTCCTGTATTCCCAATAACCAGGTCGCTGCCCATTGAAGTGTTACGGATGCAGCCAAGCCTTCTGACGAAAGCTCTCACACACTCACATCATGTCAAACTACCTGCGTCAGAGACGTGCGGTAAAAAAATAACAGGAAGTTCAGCCAGAGCGCAATCTTTTGTGCAATCTGTACAAAAATCTGTTTCATAGGTAAACTGCAAATTGTTAGTTTGTGTGAAGTGGTGAATGGAACACAAGATCTGCACTGGAATGCTGGAATTGCCTAAAGACACCTTTAGGCAAGTTACTTATCTTCTCTGTCTCAATTTCCCCATGTTTAATGCAGTACCTATGGTGTCTCAGCCTTAGGGATTCAAAAGAACTGACTACAAATAGCACAGGTGCTGAATTTCACTGTGTACAATACAGCACCCAAATCATTCCATTCAGACTCCTCCCAAACTGAGTATAGTGAATATATACACAAAAAAAAGATTCTGCTTCAAAGTCTTAACTCTCTAGGCAAACACACAGAAACAGGTCTAGAACACACACAGGAAGCATTTGTTTCTTTGAAATACAAAAACTAAAGACATTACCAATATTATCCCTGTCCAGCTCCATATCCCTGTCCAGCTCCTATTTGTGAAAGCATGGATATCAAATATATTATGATACCCAATTTCTATAAACACTAATTACACATGGAGAAATTACGTAAAGATAAATCATTTACCTTGATCCTGTCTGGGGAGGCCCCTGAGCACACATGAATGCAGTGATGGGAACATATTTTCTACTCGTTATGAAGCCACAAGAGTGCAAGAGGGTAAACTAATAAGCCAAGTACAGATTTGTCCAAATCAAACAATTCTAGACATCTAAATGAGCAGCTCTGTATTTACATTTGCAAGCAGAGGCTTAAACCAAGGATGCAATATGTGGAGATCAGCATGCTTCTACTCACCAAAGTATTCGAAGAACTGAAAGGCAGCAAAAGATGCAGTTATGAGAAACTTTTTCTCTTCTTTTTTTTAGAAGAAAAACCATTTAAGCTCGCTAATTTTTGCTGTCTCAGACAATCAAAATTCCAATTGTCTGGGACATCAAATCTAAAAAAGCATGAAATTAATCTTCAGAAGTTAAAGTCTTAAAGGCATTGCATCATTATTTTCGTTGGATATATTTTTGATTATAATGCAGATGAACCCCAAATTTAATAAAACTAAAATAACATGAGTTAAGTATGAAACATAACAGGATATTGCAAAGAGATTAGGTAGTTTCCTTTAGACTACTTGCAGAGCCCAAGGAAAAACCAAACGGAGGGACACAATGACGAGAAGGCACTGCATAATTAGAATATTTAACGGAATATGAGAACAGAATATTCATAGTACTGGCCTTGGCAATGGAACACAGTGAGCAGAATATGGACCCGAAACATCAGCAGTGCTCCACAACAGAGCCTGTTTTGCCTGTCTGTAGTAAAGAAAGAAGCAGGCTCGCTAAATTCAAACCAGCTGCAACGATGAGAGTGTTACAGTTGGACTGAAGGAAGCTTACCTCATGAAAGTATTGTGGAAACTGCTGTTGGAAAGATAATAAAAGGATTAACTGCAGTTTTAGTGAACCATTTACTTTTCAATCAAAATGTCTCATGTATTTCCTGTTCTCAAGTAGCTTGAATTCCAAAATTCCTTTGTCTATTACAGTACATAGTAGCAAAGCCTGTCATAAGAAATTAATAATTTTACATGGAAAAGTACTTTTATGTATGAGGGTGAGGTGCTGCTCCTGAGCAGTTAGCTTCTCCTGAGCAGTTCATACCTAGTCAGGCAGTAATCTTACAGGGAAGAATGAAATCGAGGGCTTAAAAAGAAAGTACAATGGGTACTTGTGAACAGTGAAAGAAAATCTCCACTACAAATACCAAGAGACGCAAAGTTACTTTAACAGAGCTACAGCAAAAACGAAACAAAATCTCAGACCTCTACAGACAGAGGACGAATTGCCTTCTTAATTTGCAGGAATAACAGCACAATTACTACCACATCAAAAAAAAGCCATCATTTAAAATGACATGACATCACTGCACAATGCAAAACTGAACAGCAACCCCTGTTTCACGTGGAACGGAATTCACTGGGCAAACAATCCCCACTTGATATTAATAACTTTAAGGAGCCACGCTGCAGCTTTGGATCCTGCCCCTGCTAGATCAAGATCTTTCCAGGGTAGAAAACTGAATTTGCAAAGAAGACGTGGGTTTTGTATATTCTCTTGGATCCATTTCACTCCATGCAGAATTCCAGACTGCAACATTTAATACACGATACCTCTGCTGACAGTGGAAGGCTCTTACTGTGGGAATAAAAGAGTTAACTCCAAGTTGAGCAATGTATAGCTCCCAATTCTGATTGGGCGATTCCATGTATGGGAACAGCTACAATCTGCTCCAGTAAAAGAGATCTTTATATACTTACATGCCAAGGCTATATACATATGTCATAAAAGCTACCTGCAATATCAGATGCAAAGGTTTTTCCAACCTATTCACAAAACCTTGATGTGTTATCAGAAGCTGATACTTTAATGCAAATGAAATTAATTGAAAGTAGGACATTTTTAGCATTTGCTAAGATATTACATAATTTAATATCTCTAGTTTACCATGTTTTTGTAGGAATGGGAATGTAACATTAGAAATCTGCCATACAATACCTGTTAAATATGCATTTTTCAGGAAAAGAGACAAGTTCCCTTACCCACGGAGTCTACTGATCTTCCAGCATCACAGGAAAGCTAGGGCTTCATGTTTTAAGTATGCTTTCAGTTTACTTACCTACACTTTTGTTTGGAAAGAAGCAAACTTGCATTATCCTTTGATGATTTATAACTAAATGAAATCTATGCAAGGGAAGATAAATTCATTTGTATGTTTAGAAAATGTGATTGAGCTACTTCTGGAACTGAACCAGTCGGTTCTTGCTTTCAAAGGAAAAAGAAACACATAAGTCTTAGAGTGTTTCCATTTTATCTTGGACAATTTGATGGTATTCTCTAAGTATATGCACTGTTTCCAGTATTATCTTAGGGAATACCCACTACACAGTGCAGGCATTAAGATAATGTTTTTCATTTATCCAATGGAAGTAAAATTATAATCAGGACAATCACTTACAGAGAAAATTTTTCTATGCAAAACATTTTTAATACTCTTGTTTTCTTCCTTTTCCCTTCCATAACCATCACAGGCCTGGAACCTTTTTCTATAAACATTCTTTCCTATTCCTCTATAGAAAGCTACAGCTTGCCATGGAAAAGTTTGTCATGATCTAACATCCTTACATGCATTTTCCATTGTATCATGCTCTGATCAAAACAATCATATAGCTGAAAATTCTGCCTATCAGGAACCCCAACCTGCTGCCATAACCATTCTCTTTGTCTGGACTTATTTGTGCGTGTGTGTGCGTGCACACGCGTGTGGGTGTTACAAATGAGACTTTCCAAATTTCATGGCCCGATTTGGAAGCTTATGTCAAACTTGTTTTGCTTCATCTGCTTCAGTCAGGGTCTTATATCATTGTTGTTTCAAACATGTGGAAAGCTTAATGGAAGTCATTAACTTTTATTTTAGTTTGGCCATATTGTCATCATGGTGGGCAGATGCAGAGATGGTGTTATTCCCAAGATCCTCTTTTTGGAACACTGCTGTTGTTTACATCTTCTTGATCAGAAGAGAACAATGGTTTTTACTTATTTTTAAAGCTCTGTTTTGCAAATTTAAAAAGCCCCTAACAACTTTTGAAAATGTAATTAAATATATTCTTTTTATTCTTTTAACTGTTTAAAATCCTTTAACAAGTTTCTTTTTTTATGTCTAAACTACCATTTGAAACTTTTGCACTCACAACTCTATGGGTTATTGTTCAGCTGAAGGAATGAAAAGAATTTCATTAGATGTGTTTTATGTTTCTTGATTAAAAATGTCACCCGAGGCTCAATGACTTTGTTTTACGTTAAATGATGGCTGTGTGCTTTGATCATCACTTTATTAGTGATTTAATGAATATTAAAAAAACAAAGCACTGTATTAAAAGTTAAGCCCTCATATAAGGAAACTGAATCCCTTTTCCAAGAACTACAGTATTTCTTACTCAATCATTTCCTTCTAGATTAAGGTTTTCTCCAATTCCCCTTTAGCCTGCTACAGACTAAGTTACAGGAAAGCACAACAATTATATTGGAATAAGATCGAAGAGAGAGCAAGAAAGAGAGCAGAGCAGTTGTTTCTATTCAAACAAATATAATCCAGACTTACCATGCACTTGTTTGGTTTTTCTCCGGAGTGAACCCTCATATGAATCAGCAGTTTGTAACGAGCATTGAAGGGTTTATAGCGGCGGACACAGCCTGCCCAGAAGCAAGTGAAGTCCTCTCCTTTCCTCTGGTCAATGTGAGTCTTTTCTATGTGTCTGACCAGTTCATCTTGTTGGTCGTAAGTGGCACTGCAGTCAATCCACTGGCAGACCTGCTTGCCACTGCTGAGCTCCTGCTCATCGCCGTCGCTGGGCTGCAGGGACTTGGGAGACATGGAGGTGTTGAGGTGAGGCAATGTCCCTGGGGTCTGGCTGAGCTGCTGGTGGAGGTGGTAAGGGGGAGGCAGCCCCTGGTGATGGCGAAAAAGATCAGCAGTGGAGGAATAATCGTCAGCTGGTTCTTGTTTTAAGAAACTCACCTTCTGGGTGCCGTGCGAGGAGTTCTGGTGAGGAAGGCTTGTACCATTCATCATAAGGCTGAGGCTGCCATTCTCCTCGACTTGCTGCATTTGTATCTGCTCACAGTCACCTCTGTCACATTCAGCGGAAAGAGGTACAAGACATGCTGGAGGGGAGGGAATACTGCAAGGGTTTCCAGGCTGAGAGCAAGATTGGGGCTGAGAGGATTTTTGAGCACTGTGATGACTGATCTCCACAGGATGAGAGGAAATGCCAGCTGAATTAGTTCGCAGTCCATTCACACAGGTGACCAGTGACGTCTGCGACGTGCGGATGATCGCTGTAATATCGATTCCTTCGGCTGAAGACGGCACAACAGAGATGCATCTCTTCTTCAGGTTGCTTGTTTGCAGCCTGGCCGAGTGCTGAGGGGTGCCAAGTGACAAAGGACCCAGGGAGGAGCTGTGTTCATTATTAAACAAGTAGGATGAAAGTGAATTTGTAAAGCTATTATTCATTAGGTCTAGTTCAGGATGCAGACTACCGGAGGCTCTCAGCTCCATCCCCTCTGTAATCCTCCTATGTGTGGAAGCCTCAGACAGAACCTTATAATCACTGGGGCATTCTTGTTTAATGTGCTGAGCCGGGTGACTTCCATTCAGGCATGGAGCAGCAGAATCTACTGAGTCTTGAAACCTGGGTGACCTGCAATACAGTTTTCATTAAGCATCGCTAACCACCACACCATTTATGATTTCTGTACAAGACACAACACTTGTTAAGCCCTGCAGAATGGAAGCACTTGCTCTCTGCTGAATGTTGCCTGTCTAATGCAACAATTACACCAAAAAAATCTGCAATGCTTCCTCTCCAACCTGTGTAAAGACAGCATCGTTTTACACAGGATTGATTTTACACACCGGCTTACACACGGAACAGAGAATCTTCCCTCCACCGCTACAGGCAGTTCATCAATCACAATTGAGGCTTTCAATGCATAATAGATCAGGCAAAACAATGGCTGAGAACTTTGGGCATTTTTGAATTATTCAAATATCGTCATTTTCCTCAGAGCACACTGGGAAAATGCCTTGGCACTCTTGTTGACACAAAAAAGGCTAGCTGAGCTTTGCTTGCATGTCAGAGACATGCTTTCCTTTGCTAAATCAAAAAAGGAGCCAGATCACTGGAGAAAAAAAGGAATACAGCAGAAAAACTGCTTGCTTTCAACCAGCACTCCAGAATCAATGTGAGATCAGCTGAGTATTTACTTCCACAAAATAAAAAGTTCACAGCCAGTAAATTTAAAATGGCAGCCTATGTACTCCCATCTCCATTTTTCATAATAAAGAGTGCATGGGACTATAAATCACAGTTCTGTTCTGCAGAAGTGATTTTTCATCTTTTTTGATCTGTGTTGAATCCATTCATTGAGGAAGCAGAACCTTGAGGAACTCCACAAAAGACTTTTCAGAAAAGCACTGCATTAGGAAACATTTCCTCCTAACATTTTCTTCCAAGCAGTTAGCAACTGGTTTATGGCTTAAAATAAAACATTTTATCTCAGCTATAAACATTTATTGTGGATGATCCAACTGTGTGTTTTTTCTTAAGACCAGAGGGTGTTCCTTACATATCCCTAAAGCATGGGAGGGTTTAACCTATGGCTTCATCATGCCACACCAAGGAGAAGAAACAGTACATCTGTGTGCAGGAAAGCTGTACCTGAGCTAATAAACCCTCCAGAGAAGTGCCCCGTGGCTCTTCAGCTGACATGTTCCACTTAAATGAATTTTACGCTTTTTTGATGCTAGCACCGCAAAAGCTGAAGAAAACCCAGCCATTTGGCAACTTGTGTGTGACACCGCAGCTAAGGCACATCTGACACATCTTAGCATGAAACACGTGTATATGAAAGTATTTTGGACACTTATACACTAAACTACGAAGCTGATGAATAGACCGCATTTATTTTACACCTTAGATGATTTTATCACTGTCATTTCCATTAATCCATCACTAATATTAAGATGGGAAGCTGGGATGACTTCTAAAACTTCTTTGGTAACAGCTCTCAAAAGAACAAAAAGAGACGGAAAAAAATAGCAACAATAAAAAGCTTCAAAATACTTCCTTCCCGTGAAATTAAAGTTGTCAAAAAATGACACCTGTCTGAAGCACACAGCTGGCAACACTGCATTCACTACTGACAGGTTTCTAAGCAATAGGGCTTAATGTAGAAAAACCCTTTAAGATCACGAGAAAAGCTAAATTCCCCACCATTCACTGATACAGAACAATCAGATTGTTCACTTGCCACCAGAAATTTTAAAACAGTACATTTAAAAATTTTAGAGGTTTCCATAAACCATTACTTATAATTTCTCCCTTTAGGTTTGCATAGTTGGTCTCAGGGTAAACTTAAAGCACCTGTTTCTGCAGATGGTAAATTTATATTTAAAAAACCAAACCCAACAGCATTCATACATTATTTTTTAACATTTACAGAACCATATGTCTGTAAAATATGTGGCATAAGTATGCTTTCATTGCACATGTTTGGGAAACCCTGCTCTGTTTGCTCAGAAGAAAAAGTGGTGTTTTAAACTCATTCTGAGAAAGGCTTTACAGCATGCCACGCGAGGCACAACATTTCCTATTACTTGGTTTCTGCTGCACAAAAACTCTTCTAAATAATTCTGTTTGTATCATAGTTTAGTGGTCCCAAAGCCTCAGGCTAAAGTAAACACAACACATTTCCTACATCATATAAAGCTAACCCAAGCCTTACATTTCAGCCTGTGATAATTGGGGTCGTATTATTAAGCTTTATGTAAAGCTCCCATCTTGCCAGAAATCCATGAGAGAAGCTTGGTTTTTGACTAAGCTGGAGTCAGTGCAGAGTACCTGCAGGATGGACACAAACACCCCTGTCCTGAGAAATACCAGGTTTCCAAAACCCCCAGGAACAGGGACCTGCATTTCCAGTACAGGATCTTACTCAGAGCCAAGACTGTACTGATGTTGCAGCGCAGATTCTGAGACACACAAAAGGGAGTTCTGAACCAAAAGGCAAGCTGGAATGCCTTATTTCAAAAGCAAATGAGATGAGAGCACTAAATTCATGCTTCCCATTGCCACAGACATCTCTTACCCATTCTCTGCCTACAAAATGGCAAGCACAGGCTGCTTGTGCAGATCAGAACCAAGTTCTCTCAAGGACCTGCAGTTTTCTCTGTAGCACTTTATATTTATATACATTATACATCCCATGTTAGTTAACTCTGCTGGGAGAATCTGACATTCCTTTGATTTCCTGATGCTTGAGTGTTGGGGTACCTGATGTCAAGGTTGCATTAATGCAAATTTCCTGTATTCCTGGCAGAATTTTGCCATTATTTTTCTAGGGAAAGCCCTGCTCATTCCTCCCAGTCCTGGGGGGGGGTTGGAGGGAGAAGGGGCACAGAAACAAAATCAATGCAGGAGCGACACGAGGTGTCTGGCAGCCAACTTGCAGAGTGGCTCCTCTTATACCCATTGACTCTTTGCTCCTGGCATCTTGCTGTTACAGCCATGGAGCAGATTCCAGGCCTGGTACCCACAGGCTGTGCTGGCCATAAAGATTTCACAGTCTCTGGACAGTAGCCAAATAGAAATGCATATGAAATAAACAGGCAAGATGAGAGGGACAAAGAAGAGCAGGACAGTGCAAGGAGCACCGTGTGGACACACAGATCAGCCTGAGCAGCTCTGGGGGGCTTCCAGATAAGCAATCCTGGAAAGAGAGTGGGGTCAGCAGAAGAATATACCCCACAAACCTCTCTTCAAAGGGAGCATCCATGCACTAGGGATGGACAGTCTGAGGGAACAGAATTGCTGCTTAAGCTCATGAAAGCTGAGTGTAAGGCCTTTGAAGAGTAACAGCAGCCTCTCAGAGGATACTGAGGCAGTGTTTCCTAAGAGACTCCCTTACGTGGTAATTGGAGCCAGAGCACGAGGCCAGTAGCACCACGCCAGAAGTGCTGCAGTTCCCAACTGCCCTCAGAGGAAAAGATGACTGTATCTGAAATCTCCGGGTGATTTACAAAACATACATGCCTTCAATTGCCACTGGAAATGTGCACCCGGTGATAACTGACAGTTTTAAGAAGCTGGAGGGGATTTTTCTGCTGCACATCCAGGGACCCTGTGCAACAGTATCCGAGCGCTCTGATGTCTTCCCTGGGTTTTACATGCCGAGCACTGAGCGCAGTGTGGGTGGGTTTGCCGTGGCTGATAATGGATTATTTGACAAAAGGCCAACATGAGCTGTGTGCTGCTTCCAGTTGTGGTGAGGAAGGTATTGGGACTTTTCCAGTCCCACACACACTGCATTCACAGTTAGAATGTAACAGAAATTACGCTGCACAATTTAAAAGTTATTAACTGAGTGGGGAAAAGGGGCCAAGAAGAAGAGGGATCATGATTATTGGACTAAGGCAGTCATCCCTAGAATACAGTTTCCAAAAGAAAGCAATTTCAGGGAGAAGCTGAAGGGGATAACAAGTTTCAGAGCACTGAAGCGAAAAAAGGACAAAGACAATCAAAACCCCAAACCCTGAGGGAGATTTTTCATTGCTAGGGAAGGTGCTCCCTGGTTTGCTTGGCTTTTCCTTGGACGTTCCATAACCTAGAAATGCAAAGTGGTTCAAAGTTCTACCCAGAGATATTGTTTGAATTTGTGTCTCCCTTTATTTCTGTGCTGGTCATTAGAGCTGGGCAGAACAACCAAAGAGAGTTTGCCCTGATGTCTTTGTGCTCCAATATCTGACAATTCCAGCCCTACTTCTCTCATCCATTTTCTGATGAAGGCTGAGATCTGGGGAGGCACAGAGCACCCCTGGCTCCCATTGACTTCACTCCTCTACTGGGCACTCACTCCCACCTCAGTTACATTCTCCTGTTTTCAGATCTTCAGGGAAAGACCATGTTTTCTGTTACTTGCTTAACAGAACAAGAACACCATAAATACCATGAACACCATGAACAGAAATCGTCTGAAATGCTGTCCACCCTCTTTCAAATGCCAAGGTTTTGGCTCTGTGTCTCACGAAAAGCACTACGATATAATCAGACACTGTGTCTATGAGGACCACAGAGCAGAGCTGGGCATTGGCTTTACCTTGCAAATCCCATGCAGACAAAAGCACTATTAGCCAGGTGGACATACAAGCAGAGCATGACCAGTGGGACACAAAAACAACCTGTAATGGAGTGGAAGGGTCCTTCAGGATATTCTCCAAACATTTCCAAACTTAGAGGCAGCAGAGTCTCAAGGCTTTAGACCATGCCACAAAGCAGAGGGGAGGAAATCAGGCCTATCACCTGCTACTTTCTCATGTTATGCAGCTGACAATCCTTTATGTTGTTCTGGGAATCCTCTTCCAAATGCGGGCTGGAAGGGGTTCATATTTCTGAGGGAGGGTACTGTGATGCCAGGTATGAAGGTATCTGTCATTTCCTCATTATAAATTTTACAAAAAGGTTCAAAAAGATCTAAGCAGAGTATTCTCTTCCTCCTTTTGTTTGCTCCTGCCCTAATTATCTTTGTTTCATAATTGTCCTCACTGACAGAATGAAAAAAAAGTTGATAACTACCAGTCCCACACTGAGCCATAAAGAAGTCAGGAGGGAGTAGATTTACATCCAGCTGCAAAGGCATCTACAAACCCCTGTAGCAATAGTGGATTATTTTCTTATGTGGCATGGATATTATTTATACTTTTTAAACAAACAAGGAAACAAACATGCAAAAAAGTCTTTCCACTTGCTTGCCACATTACCGTGCCTCTTTCTCCTGAAAACACAGATGTTCTTACCCCACTAGTAAATTGAAAAGGGGAAACAAGGCATGAATATGTACAATAAAATCAGGAACAGTCGGATTTTCAAGACCAAGCTGTAGGCCATATTTCCTCTTGCTGTGACTATGAAAATTTCAGCCTGATAGTTGCATCCACAGAATGCCAAATATTCCAAGTACCTAAGATAAAGGCTGCAACTTTATTGAGGTTTTTCTTTTCTACAGCTCTTCAAAAAGGTCAAGATTATTCCTATTACATCCCCTGCCAAAAAGCAGAATAATTAAAATAGATGGACAGATTTTAATTTGTAGCAGGTTTCTATTCACAATGGATGTCTGTTTAGGGTACTTGTTTAAAATCTGGTAATGTTAAATCTGTAACAACAACAACAAAATAATGGAGTTCTGTGTTTTCATATAATTAATTTATAGCAAATGTTTAAATAGAGATTCTGTTCATAGCATATCCAACTACAGTGTATATATGAAAACCAGAGACCAAATTTTCACATTATGGCCTTAAAAGCAAGTACCAAGGATGGGGCTGTATGGGAACACTGCAAATACTTCATTAAAGCAAATGTTGTAGAAATAAAAGTGGCACTGGGTTCCTGTAGGTTTGATGGTGGCATGCCAAATCACCGTGTGGGGGACACTGCCTTGGGAGTAAGTATCATCCCTGCCTCCCAGGCAGTAATTTGGTGACACCAGGGCATTGGGGTGGAGCCAAGGGCACGATCTGGTAAAACCTGGAGTGATACCTGAGATCCGAGTGCGCCAAGTTGAGCTGGCCCACGTGCAGCAGCCTCTCCCGGGACAGTGCGTGGTCTCGCATCAGGGAGTTCCCCGTGTGCAGGAACAGACCTTGCCTGCAGACAGGCACTGAGCTACTCGTCATCTCCATGTCCATCATGTTCTTCTTCTCAGAGATCAAACTGCAGTGATTGTAGCCACCGTTCACTATCAAAAAAATAAATAAAAAAAGATAAGGCTTTGACTAAGAACTCTCTCCACTGACAACTACTTTGTAAACTCATTTTGGATTTCCTTCCAAAATTCTTGTATTTACAACAAAGCAGTGGAAATGAAAGGTTTCACAAGGAAGCAAAAATTAATTGCAAAGGAATTTGGATCTGTGAACTATGGTTGTTTATTTCTCACTGTAAAGAAATGCAGCATCTTCTGGCCTGCAATCAGTTGTATTTGGTGGGTTCAGACCAAGGTGTTTAAGAAGATCACTTTGGATGCCTTTCAGCTTACAGTGGGTCTTTCTCACTATTAGCTCCGCCCTGCCTGTAACCATGACATAAATTATCATTGTATCCTCTGGAGTCTACAGCTCCATCAGGCTTTATTCCATTCCTATTCTGGCTTCATCCCCTCATAATTTAACTCACTTCAGGGTTAATACCTACTTTAGCAAGACTGCATAATAAGACTTTTGACTGTTAATTGGGGTAGATGAATCACATTTAAAGGGTATCCAAACACACTGTTGAACACTCTAAGTTTTTAAAGGCCACACCACCAAGAGAAGACGGTAAATCAATCATATTACAATACCCAATCCACAGTTCCTCTCTTTCCAACAGCAGAGTTACCTGGAATACAGTCAAGATGTATCTTCCCTCCAAAATACTGTAGATCCTTTTTAAATGTTTAAGATTTATACTGGACTTGTAATAAAACACTTTCTTTCATTCCCCAAATGATACAAGTCTGAAATTCATTAGGGCTTTCTAAATATGTACTTTACCAATTTTATCATATTATCAAAACACAGAAACTTGAAGCTTCCACCAAAGCTCAGCAATACCAACTGTAGCACACACTGATACCTGTTTGTGTGAAGACAGAGATTTCCTAGAATAACATGAACACTATCCCTGTGCTGTCAAAAATAATTATCCTCTCTTGTAGCTGTCAAATCAGAGAACACATTCACTCCCTGCAAGGGAACAGAACACTTATGCTAAATCCATGAAATTCTATGTTTCAGCCAACCCATGTGCCTTCACAGAATACCTTACAGATTCATTAGTAAGAGCTAAAAATTTCTTGCACAACAGTGCCCTGAGTGCAGTTGCACTTGCACCAAAGCCTCTGAAATGTGCTCGCCACATGTGAGCTGGAACAATGACGGACAAGGAACAACACCAGCAGCTCATGGGTTTTTTCCCCCCACAGCAACTAAAAAAAGAACTGTGAGATTATCTCCGAACACAGACAACCCAAGTGTTCAAGTGTCCAAGCACATGTGAAAGCGAATTTATTACCTCTGAAAAAAAAGGGGAAAAGTCCACTTTACACCACTGTAACTGAGAACAGAATCTGGCCCTCTGACAACTGGCTGTTCTATACAATATTAATATCACTGGCTGGCACACATAAGATTTAAGCACTTTCCATGTCTGGAACCAGATCTCTTCTTTCACTAGTATCGAGGGGCCTTTAACCTACATTCTGTAACTTACCAATAACAGTTGAAAAGAGCACACACTCCCTTGCCTTCGACCAAAGGGTTCACCCTGCTTGCACTATACCAAAGCCGTTCCATAAATCCATATAAAAAACTAATCCTAATTTACAGAGAGTAAATCTAATAAAAGCAGAATGGTTTCCAGAAGGATCTCATGGAAGTGGAATCCATCAAGGTAACTTTTGTCTTTCTGTGTCCTGCAGTTTTGATTTATATCTTCACATTTAAGTGTTCGCAAAGGGAACGGAAGGAGTTGATACAGTAGTGTGCAAAGGCTGCAATCAGGCAATTCCTACCACATGAGTAATCAAGTTAGTTCAATTCTGGATATCTTGCTTCTTTCATTCTGAGGTAACTGACTTTGGGGGAGATTTCTCTTGATTTATGCCAGATTAAGTCACATGAGAATTGGTCCCATGGACTGTGATGAGGCTACACACCTCGGGAAGGACAGCTCACACTGGTCAGGATCTGTAGGGTGAGCCCTACATTTCTTGTTAGGGGTAAATTTTCCTAGAACAAAACAGAACATTTCTTTACATAATGGTAAACTTGTCTGTCCAACAATGAGATCAACATTTAAACACCCCTACTAAAGGACAATAGCTCTCCTTCTTCCCTGGGGAACACCTTGTTTACCATTCAGGAAGGCTTCACCCTTACTAACAAAATTAGCTATTAAGGCTAAGAAGATAAGAGCAAGAAAACTTACCAAAAGGGTAATTATTCAACAATAAACGCATGTTGCAGTGCTTTGGAGTTTACCTAATTAAGACCAATGAACAAATAACTGAAAGATGTCTAATTAAAATGACTCACATTCGAAAGAGAGACAGATTTGAAATATTTGCCTAACATACTAGATATCCCCAGAGAGCTGTGGGTTTTGCGGCAAAGACCAAACTAGGTCATTTGCCTTTTTTTTCTTACTGTTCATTCTCTTTAATTACTTCTTGTTTAAAAAAAAAAAAAAAATTGCCGTTCTTGGTTTTGTTTGGATGTGATGTCCAAAATTTACCACGACAACACTGAGAAATGGAACGCTGTTACTGGCAGCTGGATGAGTCACGTGAGACGAGTGAAAGACCAAACAATACCAGATTTTCTCAAACAAGTGAAAATCATCCACACTGGAAGAGGCCATCACACCCCTCCACTGAGAGGAAATTATTAACTCAAAAGGTGCCAACACAGTAAAGCCATGGGGGAGAAGGTACCGTACCCACACTCAGCATCCTATTCCATATAATGAGTGCTGAATAATCCCCATCCCTGAGTGTTTGGAGTGACTGCCACAACTCCTACACAGTCAGTAATTTAGGAGCATCCAGAGAGATGCACAGCACTGTGCTGCTGATTGAAAACTCTAATGAATGAACCGAGTGCTCCAAAACACAGAATCTTCAAAGTGATTCATGAAATAGGCCATTTTTGACATTTTCAACAATAACAACAAAATCATCACTTTGCCTAAGTTTTTTATGCCTGTCCTGCCATTCTCTATGGTGAATGGGAGGGACTGTCTTCATCCTGCAACCCCAAGCCCAAGGGACAGAGAAGCAGCAAAGGAAAGGAAAGCAAAGGACAGGAAATAGATACTAGAGTTGTTCTTACACTCCTTACACGGCCCAACTGTGTGACTGTGGAGACAGATTTTCTATGCCTTGTGGAAAAACATGGCTTCTCCTTTGTTTCAGTGAACCACTATTAGCAGGGATATGAGTTTCGGTCTAAATTTTTCTATTATGGACACAGCTTAAGAGAAGGAAGAACATTTTAGAAGTAGGCTGGAGTGATTAGCCACGGATGCCATTATACCCTTAGCAGACTTTACCCAAGTGTAACACTGGTATTCTCATTTAGATCTTAGAACAAGATATCCTAAACAAGGCCTTCCAGATCTTGGTCCAGAGATCCAAAAAAGAAGGGATGTTCAGATCTTTTCTTGGCCAGTTTCTTCACAGTCATTTGCACCATGTCGTACACAACAGATCTCTAGACGTTTGGGATTTTCACCATTTCACAGAGGAAAGTTCTCCACTCTGAGTCTCATGTTGCTCTTTGCCCTTTCCTGAGGACTGAAATGGTTAACAATAACAGCACTAAATTTTCGCTGCTGCATTCAAGAGTTCCTATGTCAAAGAGGAACAAAGCAGCTCACACCACACCCTAGGTGCACCCTGGATCTCTGGATCAGTTACAACCCATTCACATTTTAAGGTCTGTTTCATACAGCTGATAGAGACATGGCTTCATTTATTTAAAATGCTTGTACATTACCTTAATAAAAATACAGTGGGAGCCACAACATTCTTTATCACTGAGCAGACCATACCATACAGTGAGAGTCAAGTGAAGACCAAAATTGTCCTACATTGGTGTATCAAAACAGGGGTGGCAGATCCTCTGCCTGTTTCCAAACAGATACAGATGACACCAATATATAAAAGATTAGGATTAAAACAAATAGCACTGAATAAGATTAGAATAAAAAAGAAGGATGTCTTTCCTCCAAGTTTTTATGAACCATGCAATAAAATCCTACAACAAAAATACTTATTTCTTTACTTTCACATTGATGTATGAGTGAAGACAGAAAGGCTAAGAAAACCGTTGTAAACTAAAACAACCCAGATAGAGAAATAATTTGTTGAGTATCAATCTTGAAAACTCATGAAAGATAAATACAACCCATGTGTGTCTTTCTAGTAAATTCTGGACCCTAAGTGTTGGCTACATTCGTATTTGTTATTTCATGTTCAATTTATTTTTAAAACTAGTTGCTTGGATTGCATTATATTTCTGTTCTGGGGAATTTATTTTTGCAGACTACACGCAGTATTTTAAGAGAGTGAATGTGTAGGGTTGGCACTACGGAATAAAGAAGCGTGGTTAATTTTCTATCAGTCCCGTTTAACACAATTTGAAAACAGTTCAGTAGTTTACAGATCTGTAACCTTTCCACTTTCGAGCACGTGGATAGATCTGGCTCCCATATTTGACTTTATTATGATATTTTAAAGGCAGCAAAGAACACTTAACAATCTACTACATCTTTCATTGCTAAACCAGCTGCAATGTGACGTAGTTTGGATTTCCATCTGAGACCTGCACAACGCTTTTTGAACTTAGCAAGTATGGCCAAGATTCAGGAAAACACACGCCATGAGCTTTGGTTCCAGTGACTTCACAGCCTCAGCTAATGTTCTGAGTTAGGCTCGAGATGTGTAAGGATAGAACCATTTTAGGCAACAGTGAATAGATTCTCAGAAAAATATAGAAATACACTGTCTACTTTTAAAAGGAGTCTTTCCCTACAAGCAGGTTTGAAACTCAACATTCTTGGCTTCTATCTGGATCTCAGACCTTTGAATTATACACCCAAACAGAGCTGAGAGCAGACTGAAAATTACCATTGGCCTCTTTTGTGACAATCAGGACAAAACCTTTCATAACTGGATGAAACACAGGTCTTGTCATTACATTCATTGTTACAGAGTCTCTTCAGCTTGGAATCACCCTTTTCCTGTTGCCAGGCAATTTGAAAAATACTGTTCTCAGTACATCTGGCCTTTTTTGTGGTCAGTTATCCTTCCTCACTACTTGGATTTTAGTAATGGGAGAAAAGACATTAAAATAAATGTTTTAGGAAAATATTAAGCTCAACAAACATTATTTTAATTAAAAGGAAATCCCAAAACCCTCCTAATGGGCACATGGAGAATATAAGCTCAATGTAATGAAATTTGATGTGTTACTTTTTCCTTTTTTTTTTTTTTTTAAGAAGACCATGTTTGGAATAGGTTTAATTCTCAGTATTTCTGATAAGTAGGATGTCCACACCCCCCAAATAAATTCCATTGTTCCTTTGGTGTAAGCTTTAAAACAACTATACATGGTTTAGGGTTATATACACTCTCACCTGCTCTTGGCCCCCTTGATTTGTCTTTTTTGCTGCTCTAAAAGGACGCCATCAGGGTTTTCAAAGCACCCTGTTATTAGGTGGAGCCTGTAGGTTGAAAGAACTCCAGAGTGACTCTTTCAAGGCAGAAGTTCACACATTTTGTGATGAGGTATCTGAATTGTTCCCATTGTAAAGATGCTTTCAACATTGATTACGATTGGGAATCAGGATCTTTCCACATGCACAGACTGAGAAAATCTATTCCTTTTGTTTTGTCCTCTAAGTCATTTAATTCCCTAATAGCAAGAGCATGCCTACTATGAACTGCATGTGGTTATTGCTTTCCCATTTACTTACTAAGCCCTGAACTTTTAAACTCCCAGATCTCCACTCCCCTATATTTTACTTAGTCCATTTAGTCTCTCTTTTCCATGGAAGTTCTAGCCAGCAGACCATGTAAAGACTCCGCAGGGTATAGGCTCTCCCAAACATCTGAAACACAAGGATGTGCAGGGAATGAAAGCTGGGGTTTTGCCATATGGCACCTTGCATATGTCTTATATAAACAGATTCCAAGAAGGAATTTTATGTCTGCCTGGCTCAGCAGTACACTAAATACATTAGAAAGGAAAAAAACCAACACAGTAAAAAATATTTCCATCAAGATGTTGGGCTCGAAGTTTTAGGTGCCTGAAGCGTCACTAAGTCAGTAAGAGCCACAAAGACAGAATCACTGTAGATCACCTGGAGTTACACAGAAAAATAAACTGGAGTCTAGAAAGAACTTTCTGTGTTGCTATGTGATGGGAATGCTCCAACATGTACAGGGAATACAGTGGAGGGGAGTTTGTAAACCTGCACATCGCTGCCAGCTATGGGTTGTCTTCCATTTGCCAGCCCGCTAAGAAGTGTGAATTCAGCTCCTTTCCTATGAGAGGCTTCATGAGTCTCTCCTCTCCACTGCTATCTTTGCTTCAGGCTCACTTGTTGCAAGAGCTTCTTCTACACATTTTTTTCTGGTTCTTTATGTATCAGGGATGAAAAGCTACAGCAAAAATGAAATTTGGTTGCTCAAGACTACACATTCTCCTAATACGCTTGCATTGGCTCCTCTGTGCTCTTACCAAAGAGACATCCTCACACACACACAACGTCCATCCAGACTCACTGCAAACCACTCGCACTTAACAAGTTACCCACACCCCCTATCAACATCTTTGTGCTCCTACGTAAAATAATTTTTTTCAATGAAAACTCAAATTGCTACCACATAGAGGCAAACATTTCAGCTACACCATCTCCTTGATCATTTAACACTTGATACTTAATACAGTAATGGCTTCTTTGCAGCTTAGAATTAACACTGCCAGGAAGAAAATTCAAGACAAACAAACAGTTTCCACAACATATGCTGTAAAGAGCAACAGCCTACCCCTGCTACTTTTCATTTGCTGTTTTCATTGTTTGACATTTCTTTCTGCCAGGATTTTGGCATTATTTCATGGCTTGATTTGAAATATATTTAACATCAAGTGATTTGCAATGTCGTTTTCTATTTTACCAGAACTATGCTTGGGACTAATTCTACTCAAATTGAATTTACCCTTCTGCACTCAGTGCCAATGAATGGGCCTCTTGCAGACTCTCCTCTGAGTGCAGTTTCAGGGCTGCAGACATATGCAGTGCCTGTTAAACATACAACTTAATGTATCATCACTAAGCACAGTCTGCTGAAGGACAGTGTCAAACATATGAGTTCTTGGTGCCAGAAATATCTGCCATGTAACACAGAAAAAAACCTCTACTCTATGACTTAAATGTAACTAGTTCAGGTGTCTATCCAAAATGGGGCACCTTCAGACAATAGCTGGGAGGACTGAACATCGCGACTGTATCCATCTCTTTGGAATGTCAGATTTCAGGGATAACCAAGGCACCCCCACCACCAGCTGTTCTGCTATGGGGTTTTTTAGCAGACTGCGGAACAGGTTTAGAACAAGGTTTTTGTGGAATCTGCTGTGAAGAGGTGAAGGCACAGGGAAGAAGAAAAGCAGAGATATGAGGATGAAGAAAAATTAAAGAGTACACAGAACACTATAAAAAGGGAAAATATTCTGACTCAGTGGTGCTGTCTTACATGAACACTGAACAAACAAAAGTGAGAAGTTGAGGTCCTGCTAGAAGGCCTTTGTGAATCTTCCAGTGATGACAGTGGGCAGTTGCTACGGATTAGGAGGTATGTGAAGCACACTCTGTTTTTATTTAGCAATGCTGCCTTCAATAAACTGGGTGTGCACTTTCCACACAAGCCCTGTGAACAAGGTATCTCAGGGCTTCAGTGAAGTTAGATATGCCAGTGAAGAAACAGATACAGAAGGGTCACTGCAACCATGAGAAGCCTTTTGCTCTGACAAACACATTATGCAATCATGAAAAACAGGGCTGAAAGAGTCTTCAGAACATGATTTCCTCTGTGCTGTGTCTCTACAGCATAATCCAGCCTCACAAACTTAAGGGGGTGTTTGACCAATCTACTTCACAGGCTCCAGTAATTCCCCAGCATGTCTAACTTAAAGGCCCCTTAGCACAACTTAGTCTGTTACATATTGTCCTGTCCAAACTGGACATGGAGAAGAGTCTGTTCTCTTGCCCTCCATAGCAACCTTTTATGTTTCTGCAGGCTGTCTCAACTCAGTTGTCTCCTGCCAGTGTTACACAGCTCTCATTATTCAAGCTTTTTTCTCATAAATCATGTTTTCCAGAGCTCTGATCTCTTCCCTCTGTCTCTCTTCTGAACTGTCTCCAGCAGTCCTTTTTCTGTATTTTATACACCTTTTTTCTCCACACTATTCACTATCAGATTCTGTTCTTTGCAGCTGGTAGAAGGTACAGGCTTCCTTCACTGTGAGCCAGCAGCAAAACGGCAGGCAGATCCAGCAGTTAAATCTTATCTGGATTAGTTTATCTTTTTTCTTGGGTAAGGCAGAGAACAATGAGATTAATGAACCTTTGGCACGATCCAGTTTTCCTGTTGGTTTTTATTGTTGCATCAAACTGCCCTCTGAAAAAATCCCTAGAAAGCTCAGAATAGAACTTACCCAATGCACACATGCAGAGGTAAAGGTTGCCTCCACCAAGGTCCCCTCATGCCAAAATACAACTTAGCAGCATAAAACACTAAACAAAAACTCTCAGGAAAGTGCACATACTTGCACAACACCCAGACTCTGGTGTTAGAGAAGTCTCAAAACTAATTAGGACTGAGTCTTCAGATCTACAGCACTTTTTCTGCTGACCATCCCTGCCATCAAGAATATGAGAAAGGCATGAAATCATTCTAACATGCTGATCCAATCCATCCCAAGGAACTGAGAGTAATTCATTAATCACATTGTCTCTGAGCCCAGTTCTGTTCTTGTCTGGTTGTCAGTCAGGAGTCTCTGTCACAGACAGTGAAATGAACAGCACTACAAAACTACAAAAAGCAAGATTAGAGTTAGGAAGTCTTCCAGAACTGAGTAACTGAGTATCTAAAGATGCACACTGAATTCTGGCATCTGCATTTTAATAACAGCTTCCAGTGCTTGATTAGAGATACAAAGAATGCAGCCAGTAACTCAGTAAATATTGTTGACTAACCAAAGTGAGCAGAGAGCCATGGACAGAACAATCTTCTATTCAGACTAGATTTGAGGGTCTCAGATGGAGGAAGCTTAGCTTGTTACGAGTCTGGGCAGACCACTCCTTTCCTTTCCTCTTTCCCATCACCTTAGCACACTGCTAACCCTGATCATGTGCATTTTTATGCGAATTTGGTGCTGGGAAAAAAAGGCAGATTAAGAGCTATGGCAATGAAAATGTTCACTGCACACGAAGTGTGGCCAAAAGGTGTGCAAGGTTCCCTAAATGTCAGGACCAAATGTTGTATGAGAACTATTCTAAGTGGGAAACAGACCTCGAGAGTGAAGTGACCAAGTTTGTAAATAGCAAGCATAGCAAAAGAATAGAGTGAAACTTCCAAAGACCACACAGTTCACAGACAGAGCCCAGAAAGAATGCCAGTGTGCCTGGTGCATTTTATTTCCTCTGGGATATCTCCATCTAGTTTAACCACACACTGTTGGACCTTGAGTGCATCTTTTAGCAAGAGATCAAATCTCAAAGTGGAATCTTTAAATGATGGATAATTGCTTCTGTAGCAGTTTGTTCCATGGTTCTCAGCATGAATTTTATGTAACTTCAACTTGTTTGACTTCAGTTCAGGCACTGGGTCTCACATTATGACTTTGTGTGCTAGGTGAAAACACATGACACACCTGGCACTCTCTCCCTCTGCAGATAACTTCAGGCTTGGTTCCTACCTTTCCTTCACTGATTAACTGGCTGCTTTCTTCATTTTCTCACACTACAGTATATTCCCCAGATCATGAATCGTTTGTGTGAATCTTCTCTTAAACACAGCCAGTTTTTCCAAGGAACCTTGTTAAATTGTCAACACTAGAACAGCACAGCACTAGAATCAATAACATAAGACAGCAGCATTGTTTTGCTACTTCTGCCTAATATGTGCCTAAACACAACTTTGTGAATTCTAATGGTTTTTAACGAGGCCTTTAAATGGTCTTTAAGAGGTCCTTTAAGATTCTCAGAGTTTGCAGGAAGGGAGAAGGATGGTTATTCTGGTTTTGTGTGTGCGTGACTTTAATACAAGTGTCTGCTAAGAAAGAGAATAAAGCCACCAAATTATACTACTGTGCCTCCGAAGTTAATGACCCAGAATGAGTTCTGCTGTCGATGGGCCTAACTCAATAGGCACCACTGAAAACAATGGAGTCCCCTAGTGTGTGACCAAAAAAGAAATAACAACTTTTTAAGGAATGTAGCAACTGCAGAAGCTCAGTAACCACTTATGAAACTGTGGAGGAGGGGGCGGGGGGAACAGCCATTTGAATTTTTTGTTTACAGGCAAAAAGAGCTCCAGCAATAGATTCAGTGAGTGTGAGATTTCTGTTATTTTAATTAAGCCTTTCTTAGGTTTGCCTTGTTTGGTTTAGCACTAGTTTTACAGAATAGATCTAAACCCTATGGCTGGGCTGCAAAAAAAAGCAGAGAGGGAGTAACTAAAGCCATTTAAAAAATAAAGGAGCTGGAAGCTGAATGTGTGTGTCATCTGAGCCCCATGCTAAGCCATGGCCTTTTACAGCTAAAATGATTGCTGACTGAACAGACTACAGCTCACAAAAATCCCTACTTACCTGGCAGAAATCCATGTGATCCTGAGCACGCTGACTAAGAAATTAGCTGAGATTAAGGGGGAGGAATGCAACCTCTGGAAGTTCCCAAAAAGAGAAAACCAAGAATTTTTTCCTTCTCACTGTCAGCAAGTCAGCAAGAAGGAAAACATGAGAACAGCACAGCTCCAAAATCACGCCTTGTGATACAACAGAAGCAAGTCTCATGCATTATTTGCACTGCAAATCATTAGCAGTAGTTTTCCAGAAAGCAAAGCAAGGAAAGAAGACACGAGCAACAGCCAAGCTGGGGCTCCTCAGAGCCTGCTGCAGGGATGTCTAAGCTGGTGGGACTTGCTTCCAAGTCCTGGCACTGAAGGGAGGATCCAAGCCTGTCTCCAGTGGCTGTATCAGCCCGAGCTAGGCTGGCACAACTGCTCTGAGAGTGGTTCACAGGCCAGCCCAGGTCAGGCGCTGCACTGTCAGCCACAGGCACTTACACAAGGGGAGATGCTTAGAAAGCACTAAGCTCTACTGAACCAGCTCGTGTGCTGCAGAGACCAGTCCCACACAAGCAAGAGTGGCTTCCCAAAGCTCAAGCCTACATGCCTGGTACGTCAGTGCATTTTCCTCTTCTCAGTCAGTGTGGAAAAGCAAAGTATCCTGTTTCTGTGAAACTGAACCCCAGCCATGTGTATACAGCTAATGACTGGTTACACCACCCATAATGAAGAGTCACGTTTTGCTAACTGCATAGAAAATAAACAAGCTAAAAAAGAAACAATTACTGGCTTTGGTGGGAATCTCTCTTGACTTTCTTTCTGGACTCAGACCCTTGATGACTGCTATGCACTACAGTCACTGTCAGGCACATGTAACACCTGCTTCAGGTTTGCTTTCCCTTTAAAGCCATTGATATTTCTTCACTCTCTGCTGCACAACATCCATTCAGCAAAGGCCAGAGCACTGGAATTACTGTGGTCTGCTCAGGATCATCCATGGCCTCTCTCCTCACCCCCACCTGACTGAATTACAGTCATGTCAAAGGACTTATGCCCAGCTTTTGCTTCTGAGACATAGGTAGTTTGTCCAAAGTACACAGGCGTGCCATGGCAGACGTGTGAGGGAACCTTGTGCCCTCCTTCCCCTCGGCACCAGAGAGGAGACGATTCTTTGTACATTCAGTGAGAACTTTCTACAGCATAACCTGTTATTTATTCATTAATATTGTCACAGCACAAAGGATTATAATGCCATTGCAGTTTACTCTGCACAGGAATGACCAGAAATGTGGCTCCTGCCTCAGCAAGTTCACAGCCTAAGAGACTGACAGATGCAGGCAGCAGAGCACAAAGGCATGATGAGGCAGTGCCACTCAGCACAGCAGCAGTGGCCTTGGCACAGTTGTAGCTAAAGGTTTCTACATCTTTTGTCTGCATCATGGGCCAAGCACAGCATGTCAAACCTCTCCAACTGCAGGAGAGAACTGTGGGGCTGGGCTCAGGCCAGCAGTGCTGAAGACCAGCAGTCAATGGCTGGCAGGACAGAAAGTAGGGAAGGGACCATGAGAAGAGGCAGGGAGAGATCTCACACATACCCCCACGGTCTGCCCCTGCAACAGGGAACCTCTCATACTTCCCCTTCCGTGTTTTCAATAAAGAAGGAAAGTAAGTTCTGCCTAAACATCCTATTCTGCAGTGATCTGCTTCTCTACAGTCTAAGGCAAGCCCTGCGCCACAGCAATGTCTCCAGAGGCGACATGGTGGCCTGCAGAACCCTGCCTGGATGGGCACTGGGCATCCTCTCTTCTAGGGAAATAGTAGCTAATCAGTTATTCAGTCATAGTTGGACTGGGACATTTTATAGGGAGGAGTGAAGATAAACGGAAGGGGAAAAAAAAAAAAGAGAAAGAGGGACTTACACTGACCAGTGGCTGGTGGGGATAATGACCCCAGTCGGAGTCCTTGTGTTCTTATAAAAAAGTCTCGACAAACCCCAGCATCTGGTAGTTCAGCTGTGGGTTTCCGCTGTTTATTTTTCTATTCCAGCGCTCTCATCCCTATGCACTGCCTGTGCCTGGCTCTGTTAAGCATTCCAAGCTACAGAGCATAACCGAAAGAATAAAAACCCCAGGCTCAGCATCAGACACATGCAGAAACAAATGAAACTGCTTAAATCCTTCTTTACATTGATGAGAATACAGGCAATAATTCCCCAACACCACACCATGCAGGTCTGAGGTGAATGCAAACCAGGAGTGTCAGCCTCATCAGGCTCCTCTGAACTGGTGGTTGCACACATCAACACCAGGTTATTCTGTTCTAAGCATGGGAATCATGACCAACCCTGTGATGCACCAGGAGAAGTTACTCCAGTGAACTGGCCAGAGGATGGATTCTGTTCATTTCTCTCTTAATTTCAAAGGGCTTAGTTCTTTCTCTGTGTCTCTTCTCCCTCTTCACCTCCACAGTCAATCTGGTTTGTAATCTCAATTACAAATCCAAATATAGCATAATCATACTGCTTCTACTGACAACTGTCTGCCTACCAGCACTTTAAAAATTCAGTCTCTGGCATTGCTTAGTGGATGGTAAGTCATCACACACAGCTCCCACCAGCTGCACCTTCAGTTTGCTTTCTTTCACTCTTACTTTGAACAGTCCCTACGAGGAGGTCCTCATAACAAAGGCTCCACCTCTGACTTGAAACTCTCAGCCCTCACTGTTTCCAAGCCTTTCTGCAGAATATTCCTAAGGCCTTTCTGATGTACCTGCACCATCAGCAGATCCAGCCAGCTTCCATTACCTTGTGTTTCTTTTGCTAATTTATCCTCTCATATGAGCTTTACTCATGCAATATTCCCTCACAGATAATCATCCAGGCTAGTGCAGGAAAGAACTAATATACAGTGACAGTAAGGTGAAAACATGCAAGATGGGGAAAAGCTGATGAAGGGTGTTCTGATAAAAACGAGCCTATGCAGCTGTGATTAAAAACCACAGGCACTACAGGGGACCCTGGAGCTGTGGGTTCTTGGCCAAGATTTCTCTCTTGCCCCGCTATCAGAGCTACACCACTGCTGAAGGTCTCAGCTGGTACTGAGCTCCATCGTGCTGGACCACCCCTCCACCTGCAACGCACTCTCCTCCCACTATGCCCACTCAGCTCAGTCAGGAGAGGAGCGGTGCTCAGTGCCTGAAATAGAGTCTGAAGAGAAGCCCGAAGCTGAGGCTCTGCTCCGCTGGGGCAAAGGGAGAGGCAGGAAGTTTTATCAGCCCCAGAGATGCTGAGTCGCCCTGCACTTAGAGGTGTCTGTGCCAGGCCTGAGGGGGCTGTTGATGCCCCATTCGAAGGAATTCAATCTCTGAAAGTAATTTTTAACAAAATCTTTTGAGAAATGGCCCATCTTTCAGTCTAGGGAAATCATGTTCTGCATCTAATCAGCACGGCCGCTGGAGTTGTTAACTGTAATTGGTGATAATCATAGGAGAATGTTATTCTGTGACAATTCATTTTCTGTAATTATTACTCTATTCTTCTAAGTTACCTAAATGCTGTGCTTACAGCTAGAGCAAGAACATTCCCAATGCCAGCTCTCAAACTGTTTTCACTTTGAGAGATGCATAATATTGAAAGCAGATGTACCAACTTGAACCTTTTTTTTCTGCAACATACTGTAAATGTTTTTAAAATGTGACTCTGGTACAATGCATGTCAAACAGCTGAATTCAAGGTAAAAAGCGCTGCCAAAAACAGAAGACAAATGAAGTTTAAAATCAGTTTTGACAGATTAAATGGAGACACTTTGAAGCCATAAATCAGATGGCCAGTCTCTAGGAAGTCAATAATGAATGTGTCTTTCCTCTATATTTATTATCCTGACTATATACAGAAAAACAAGCCAACAGCAAAAAGCAAATTTGTACCTCAGTGTCTAAAATACTTTACCCAAGTGGCAGTGGAAGTATGAGCAAGTTCATCTCCCAATATTTGCCTGTTCTGAAGACAGATGAAAGACTAATATTTGTACATCTCAGTATTCAGAATCATTGTCTAAAATAAACATTTCAGCCTGATCCACTTTCAGTAAAGCGCAAACCCACATTCACAAACCAGCAGATATCTCGATTATATTTTTTAACATTCATTATGAGCAAATCAGTAACTGTTTCAAATAGGGTTTTTTTTTTTGGTGAACTTGTATTCCAGAAAAGAAAGGACACAAGGAAACAAATTTTGCTTGTAAAACCTTTTTCTACCTTTTGTGTGATCTGGTTGGTTATATTGGGTCAATCTCTTCATGTAAAATGATGCATGCAAATAAAATCAAACCAAAACAAAGAAGACAAAGAAAAATGTTTTCCAAGTCCTGCAAAAGAGTGCTTACAGTGTTTATACAAATAGTAAAGTCTGGCTAAAACAAGCATCTGACAGCTCTGTGCTGCTTTCAGACACATGACTCCTATTTGCCATTTATTCCATGGAGGCAGAACTGGGTGCCCAGGCAGAGCCCCAGTGAAATCCCCGGGGCAATGCATGAATACAGAGTTTTACTCGCACACATGCCACTGCTAGATTAGATCTTGTGTGTTGTGCACTCCATTCCATGCTCACTCAACACGCTCCTTCTGAAGCCAAACAGATCTAGATATAAACTGTCCTGGAGGAATTAGTTATTAAAGAATACATAATAAACAAAGGCCCAAGAAACTGGTGCACTGAAAAATAACTTTTACCTCCTGGATTTTTTTTTTTTTTTTTTTATTTTTAAATTTTTTTTTCAATCTGCTCCCACNCCTCCTTGATTTTTTTTTTTTTTTTTTTTAATTATAAATGTTATTCTCAATCTGCTGCCACACATTCTGCTTGAACAACAATGAACTCCCTAAAGAGAGTGAGGTCTCCCAAAATTAAGTCCCCAACATCTGTCACTTTTAAGATGCAGCTGGTGCTAGGCCATCTTGTCTATATTGGATATCAGGAAAAATTCCTTCACCAAAAGGGTTGTCAAGCATTGGAACAGGATGCCCAGGAAAGTACTGGAGTCGCCATCTCTGGAGGAATTTAAAAGCTGTGTAGATGTGGTGCTTAGGGACACAGGTTAATGGTGGACTCGGCAGCGCTGGGTTAGAAGTTGCATCTTAAGAAGTCTTTTCCAAGCTAAACAATCCTATGATTCTTTGAGCATGCCCTTGCCAAGAACGGTTGGACCAGATGATCCATGATGTTCCTTCCACCCTGGTATTCCATAACTCAAAATGCAGCACCTGATAGTAAACTCAGCACGATTTAATGGGGAAGTCTCTGAAGGCTGCAGGAGAAATAGCTGTCACAGCAGCCTCCTAAATTGTCAAATCAGGAGAGAGAAGACTGGATTTGCACATACATCCGTCAACATGCAAGTGCCAATGCAAACATTAGCATGTGGGAATACTGCATGGATTCAGGACACTCTGTAGAGATTAATACCATTACAACAATCTAGACATACGGGGAAATAAAACTCTCTTCAAATACGCTTGATACTGATTCATGAAAATGTTTCTGCCATTTGTCTCAAATCACTACTCCAAGTTTTATATCATCTGTAAAAATATAAAATCAGGAATAATCATTAAATCTCATCAGACTGTCTTGAAATCAAGATTTTGAATTAAAATAGGCAACAGTTTCTTTTAGCTGCTTAAGATTCCAGCGCTCCTTTTAAGTGATCTCATGTATTAGTTACTCTGAACTGGTTTTTATAAACACCCAGCCGTCGCCCCGCGCTGCTCAGCCACACGCAGCAGTGAGGAGCCTTTCACCAGCAGCTGGGGCTAACAAACAACCATCCTATGCAAAAGGACTTTGCATCCTCTGAAAGGCCATCCATAGCCAGTATCTATTACAATATCTATTATCTCTCTTTGCTTTGGCCCTGACACAAGGTGCTGTTGGTTCTTCTCCCAGCACAAGGCAATGGACGTCAGGGATTACCTCAAATCAGTATGCACCATCACTGGCTCTGGTAATTACTGCCAAATTCTCCTAATCCACAGAGATTAGCATGTAAATGACAGATGCTTGAGTTTTAATCCTATCACACACATCTCTATGTAAGTTCCTTTGGAATTCAACAAAATGCCATGAGGCTTGTGAAAGTCACCACATAAATCATCTGGAAGAAGGGGGAAAACACGCAACACTGGGACAAGCAAAACTTGTTTTCTTAGTAAAACAGCATTTTCCACAGTTTGTGGTACCACATTCTTCCGTTCCTTAGGATATTATGTTTAAAATAAAGCTATGATTTTTGTCAATGCCAGGTTTTCCTTTGAGAGTTCTTATCCTACAATTTATGTTATTTTATGGATCGCTTAGCTGCTGTTCACAAAACCAGCCCTGAACAATATGCTTTGTAAAATGAAGAGAATGCTCAAAGCAACCCATTCATCACAAGATCCTGCACCTTGCCCACAAAACACTGCAAGTACATGGGAGCATGAGGAAGGCAGCAGGGCCCCATTTCATTAGTATCAAAATTAATCACTCTGCAACATGGAAACCTGTTGGTTTAAGCTATTTTATAGATACAGCAGTCAAAGGCAAAACTGGGAACAAGAAGTGTTCCCTCTATAAACACTGTTGCTTAGAAACCGTGTATTTTTAAAACCCTAGCACTCTAAATTCAGCATTGCCTGTCAGGATGGGATCTCAGCACGAGACGTGAAGGTATTTTGAGGCCAGTTCCCCAATTTGCACTGTGCCATATACAGAGTTATTTTTCATAGCAAAACAGTGACACTATCAATTGGGATAAGGAGACAGGAAATTAAGTACTTGTTCATTATTCATATTGCCATCTCATCTGAAATCTCCACACTAAAGTCAATTTTCTTTTGCTAGTGATGTGTAAACAAAACAAGACAGACAAGCCTTAACCTCATACAAGGTACAGAACAGGAGACCAAAAAGTATACAAAGAAAAATGCATTTAAAAATAACATAATCACAAAACTTAAAAGATAAAATAAATAGTAAAATAAACCAAAAATTAACAGCAGATATTTGTTTTTGCTAGAATAACTTGCTTGAAATACATCCTTTGTTCTTAGCAAAAACAAATGGCACAAATGTAGCTACACTCTCTGCTAAGTGGTACCTGACAGCTCACAGGATGCTGCTGAAGCACAGACACATCTGTTTGTAGTATCTTTGTTATGTTCTATTATCTCCATCCTGCTGCACTGCCTCCTTGCCTCTTAAATTTTTAAAGTTTAGAAGTTTTCTTATTTAGAAGACCCTTCAATTCAAGTAGTTTGGGTTGTACTAAGGGAAAAGTCATTTTTATAAAATTAAGCATCATTTCTCTGAGACAATCGTATTTTTACAGATAGGCAAACATCTGGGGATGAGATTTACATTGATAATGAATTTTTGTAAATGAAAAACACTGGACGAAGTTCCCTCTGAAAGACAAGAATGTGAGGCAGAATCAAGAAATAGATTCTGAGCTCTCCATGACATCTCCAGATAAGAAATTAATTAGGAACAATAATTTAAAATACTTAGTGAATCAAATCTCAACCTTGCCACCAAAACCTTATCTAAAGTCTGTGAATTTTTTATTTAAGAGACAACAAAATCAGTAAGAACTACAGGGATTAGGTTTTCACTCAGAGTTTTACCTTGCCTGCCTCTATTTTAATTGTCACTATTTTCCCTCAGACACCACCACCCACTGCAGACCTTTGGTCACATCCCAGCAACATTTCTTCACCCCCCTGTAATCTCTCTGTGCAGCAGGCCAGGTTGTGCTACAGAATGTGTACAATATACCATTCCTAGCCCTAAAGGATGCACTTTTCTCACAAGGATAAATTCAGCTCTACCTATAAATGTCCCTTCTCCTCCTAATCCAAAGGGATGGCAAGTCTTGCTGTCTTGCCAGGAAAACATTACGTCTCCAAGCTGACACTGACTATGACCCTGACCCTCTAAGGCATGTTACATCTTGTTCTCCAGACACCAAGTTTTAACGTCTCCTGTGTAATTCACAAAACAGTGATGCTTTCAGGAGATACCAAAGGCCACAGTTTTATTGCACTGTGACATACCCTGAAATCAACGGTGGGGCCTCAGCTTAAACAAAACAATACACTTTTACATATAGTTTATAGGGTTTAGCACAGGGGCTCTAACTTCCCATGAGTGAACAGTGTGCCACGGACAATTCTGAGCATTTCACTGCTAAAAGTTTCCTAACGATTCTCCACTGAGCCGCTGGTATTTACAAGAACAGAACAATGCAAAAAAAAATCCGCAAGACAAAGTCTGTCTTCGTTCTGCAGCAACAACAGTCATCACCACTGTGGGGTTTTAGTTCTCTCTCTCTACCGGTGAAGTGCTTGAGACTTCTCTGCTGATTCTTTAATAAGGATATTGGAAGATAATTTTACAATCAGTCAAGGCAGCCCTTAAATATTATCAGGTTATTTTTCTGAGAAAGGTCAGATGAGTTATCTGAATCTAATCTTTTTGTTAAGACTGCAGATTGGCTCAGTGACCAGAGTAAGGGTTTGTGTAATGACTGCCTTCTATTGAAAGCAAGTAGCAACAATGGACTCATATATAAATGTAACAAAATGCAAAATAAAAAGAATGTGTCGTGCCAGAAATTACTTCTTTTTCCTTACATTTTCATCCTGCCAACATTTTAGTAGCTTGGGTAAGTCTGAAGATTTATTTTTTAAATAATTCAGTTGAAGTTCAGCAGAGACCAAGTTTTTTTTAAGACAGCCAAATTTTCTTGAAGAGATGCTTTATGTGGAGAAAAAGGACTGCTAATTCCCCAAATATTTTTAAAATCTTCAAACCCACTCATAATTCTTTGCCAAAGTCAATGGGGCCAGAATTTCCTCAGATGCATCAGTGCTGTTGCTGTCCTAACTCATGCTGTGAACTTGACAAGACTTGCAAGCACATCAACATTGAACAATCACGTTTGGTGGGAAATTAAAGTCTCGGGCACTACAGCAAGTGGTCCTGACACCCAGCAAGCTGCATGTTCTGCTGCAATTGGTGCCTTCTGGATGCTCCAGGATGGAATTAGTGTTATTAGATGGCAGGATACCAATTCTTGATCTAAATAGCAGACAGAGGCCCTGCTCATACAAAGCACATGCACATGAATGCACAATTAAGTACTATTTTCACAAATTAGCTTTTGAATAACAACTACTAAATGCAATTCGGGAAGACTGCACTCCTTTATAAAAAAGAACAAGAAACAAATAAAAGAAACTAAATAAAAAGAAATTATAAGAAACAAATAAAACTACCGTAAGATCACTTTAATTAATGACATTACAGGAGCAAGAAACCTCCTCTGTCTCGGTGGACTACACCCAAGAACAAGGAAAGCAAAAGGCATCACAGGCTTTTCACACTGAAAGTTCTGTAAATGTGACTGTCCAGTACAAACTCCAGCTTAGACAGATTCCAGCAACATGAAATGAACTGTACAATTCCTCTAAGTTTTACTGCATCACCTCAACGCAGTGAACACCAGCATGGCCAACTAACAAAAATGACAGATAGGGGGGTATGCTTTTAGGGGTTAATGAAAGTCATCTTCCATACAGCTCATATATTTTACTATTCTTTCAACAATGGCCCTTTACTGTCTGAATCTTTCAGGCCTCCCTATCAAGTTCAACACTTCCATCACAGCTGATATATTTTATTGTTGTTTTCTTAGGACACCTTAATTAAGATAAGGTTAGGGCACTTTTAGCTTTTCTTCCAGCAATATATGATTTATCTTCAAAGACTGTGGCGCCTATGTCCACTTGAAGGCCTGGAAGGTGGATGGTCCTTGGATTAGAGCAAAGACTGAAACACTGGAGCTGACAATTCACATTTTGGATGGCCCTCAGGCAAGTCATTGAGTTCAGCCTGCACTTTATGGCTTTCTGGTAAAATGGGAGTAATAGCATTTCTGTATCTCATAGGGATACTAACAAAATAAATATATTAAAGACTGAGAGATACCCGAGTTTTGCAAGACCATACAATCACCCTATATAGAGAAGTTTCTGTTAAAACATTACTGTCTGGCCACCCCCATTTCAATACTTTATGTATTTGCTGGCAAGACCTAATATAAAGCCTCCACAAAAAGTATCTTAAAATATAGCCAGAGAGCACACAAGGGATTGCATGATCTTTGTCAGGAAGAAGTCTGAATAATTCAAACAGGCTCCACAATTGCAGAGACATATATATTCTGGGATACTCACTGCAGCTAAGCCTGAACTCTAAACCTCCTAAGCCTCTGCTGTCACTGCCAGACAGGAGGAACCTTCATGGTTAATTTTAGAGCACAGGGAAGGATCTTCAGAAGCATCCCAAGGAATCACCAATGCAAGTGTCCCTCCCAGACATGCCTCCTATAACAAATCAAAGGCAAAGGAAAAGGGAGAAAGAAAGCTCTTTTGAGTAGGTTGCTGTACCTTTTACAATCTGTCTTCATTTCTGGCAAATTAGCTCAGACTGCACTGCAAGGCCCGTTCCCCAACAGATCACCCATTGGGGAAAGGACAGGTAGTCAGAGCCTTGCTAGAGCACATTTCGGCGAGGCTTTCTGGGGCAAATAAGTTGGATTTAGTGCTCAGAGGATTGAGAAATGCTTTCTGGGAATTAGGGTTTCGATGGGAACGAAGTAATAGCTCAAGCCAAGGAGCAGCCAGAAATCAGGCACAGTGCAGTTAGCCAAGGCTCAGTCAAATCTGAGACCTGGCTCTACGTGAAAGTCCAGCTTAAGACAAAAATTTAACACATTTTCTTGTAGTATCAGATCTCAGTCACTTCTCATTCACCTTAAATTGTGGCCTAGTCACATTTTCATCATTGCATCGACAGGGAAAAACAATAGAAAGGGACAAAAGCAAGAAAAAGAAGAGCAGCCCTGGAGTCCCTGTCACCACTTTCTCCCTCCCTTTCCCCAGCTTGTTCGCTGTTGGGTCATCCCAGCCCTCCCATCCCATCCCTCACACCCTTATTTCCAAAGCCTCAAGGCCTGTCATCACCAGGGAGGCAAACTGGCACATCCCTCTCTCCAGCCTGCCTTGGGAATCCAGAATGTTTGCAGTTTCCACATCCATCCAAATGACTGCTGCCAGCAGACCCTCACAGGAAGCAGGAACGGCTGCAGGATACATCCTGCTCCAAGACTAAGGATATGCCCAGGCTAGGGTCTCTCATCACGAAGCTCCCAACAATCCTTTACTATTCTCGATACCAGCTCAGGAGAAAGCCAAACATCTCACTCAAACCAACCCAGTCTTTGGCCAGGACTGGGTGTAGAGATCTTCAACATGGCTGACACTGGAGGAGGTGGGAAGAGAGCTTTCTCCAGGCTCCAATCTCCACTGGATTGATTTGGCAGTGCTCATGGAACAAAAACAACCAAAAGAAAATACTTTCTTGAAAAGGAGGACACCTTTCTTGCCATTTCAGTTCCCTTCCTTCCGCTTCATCCAGTTTAGAGGACTTATGTGATTTTGGGATCAACACTGAGTTTCAGATCCTATGTTCTTCTGGAGAAACACCATAAGGAAATCAGCCAATCGAGTCAACAGAGCCCAAACCTAAGGAGAGTTTGCTAATTTTTTACTTCTTCTTTTTGAGCACTCGGGAAAGGAAAAGGAAGATGATTTTTCTGAGGGGACTGCTGTGATTTGAGCGTGGAAATTAAACTGCCAAATTTTTATTCTACCAGAAATCCTCTAAGGAAGGGTATTTCTTCAATAGAGCAGCAAGAGCATTTTTGAACTTCCAAAGAAAGTACATGCTCTGAAGTCAGAAACCAATGAAGAAGATAAAACTGGTTTTGATTTCTTTTTGGACTACGAAAAAAAAATACTATATTTAAAGTAAAAGCAATCTCAAAAGATCTGGAATTCTGCCATACTGCAAGGTGCCAAGTTTCTACTTATCAACCCCTTCATACTGTCTCATACAGGTACTTTCCTGAAGTAAGTGCGACCTAATTGAAGGTAGCTTGCCTTTAAGAAAAGAGCACTGAAGTACCTTTCACTGACACAGAGGTGCTGCAGGGAAGGACTGTACATGTGGTTACTCACAAGTGAGTAACTGACACGAGGTGATTTGTTACTCTCTAGTAATTTATCCTGATGCCAAAGCCCTGAGGCCCAGTGCCTCCATGAACACATCTGCTCCTATCCACAGGCTCTTTAAAAGAGCCGAAAACATCAACACAATAGTAATTTGTCTCCTAGTAGAACCAGAAACATTTATGCACCTCAGGAGCAATGACTGTACACATGGAATGGATATTCTTGGAAAACCAGTAAAGTTCAGAAAAAATCTTGGTAAGGAAATACTGTTTGTCCAGACATTCTCATGCTGTTTTGTGTGAGACCTGCCTGCCCAGGATGGTTCTGCGGATCCAGCTGATCAGAACACAGATCCCCAGGACTTCTGCTGGTGCCCAGCTCATACTCCATCTACAGACACGCAGCACAGCACAGTCAAATCCTGCTGCTGGGAGATCATGCGGCAGGTTCTCAGCTCATGCAAGTCACCAAAATTCCCTGCACTCTAGCATTGACTCCAGTTCCTTTTGCAGAATCACTCAGTTTTAGGGCCAATGAGTAACTCAGCTTTCATTTCCTATCTGCTCGTTGCAGTCTCATGTGGCTCCTGACTGCTCAATTCCGTGATTTCACTGGAATCTCCATTAGATCCAGACTGACGTGAAGGGTCATACACTACCAATCAGCCAAGACCGAAGCCCTGAATCAAATAAAACAACCATTTTTAAAAGCAAGGACAGGTTTGCTTACCCAAGTTCAGACAGAAATATAAGCTCTTCACATTCCAGGACAGCCTCTCAGTATTTTCCATTTTCATTTACATACCTTATAAAAATAGCCAACGTTTCATGATATATACTCATAGAAGTTAGTCCCTGAGGACAGATGCAACTTTTGTTTACACGGAAAACCTGTCATAGGCATTAAGGGATATGTGAGCATTACTGTTAGCTGTTTGAATTATGTCCAAAGAAAAAAATTAACTTTGTAATTAAAAAAACAAATCCTGCCTGAGGCTAGGCAAGGAAACCAAACAACACTGGAGTAGGTGCTGTGTACTGGGGAAAGAAGCACTCTGTTCAGAGCGGCATCTGGCAGAGCCTTGATAAGCACAAAATGGAACTGCCTACAGAAAAGAGCGAAGTGAAAAAAAAAAAAATCCAAGCCCTCCAGGGAAGGCAGTAAAACACATGAAGAACAAAATGTGCCCTTGAAATCAGCACAGTTCAAGTGCACCAGGAGTTCCTTCCAACATCCAACCTTCCATGAGTAAATCCCACAGAGATCCAAACTCACTCCAGAGCCCAACTCAGTCTTCACACTTCTCCAGAGAATTCCATCACTGGTGTAACAGGATGGTGCTTTCCTTCCTGCACAGTACCAACAACTCACAGCACTTACTAATGACAACAGCAAAGTTACTCCACCAGTTTGTGACAGATACTGATCAATCCTGCAGCTCCACTGGAGCAGGTGCTGTAGAACATCCTACAAAATCTAAGAGATATGACACAAAAGAACAGTCTGGAGATAAAACACAAGCAAATGCCCTGCCCTGCACTCCTGGAATCATTTTAATATAAATAAAAACAAGTTTAAAGAGTTCTTGATATCAGCAAAATATTTTAAACACATGGTAGCTTCTGGATGAACCTGAAACTTGTGATGCAGAAAAATGCAAACCATCCTCCCTCCTCATTATGTAACCTATTTAGTATCTAAAAAACAGTCTTGATATCTCACTCACCATACTATTGACTTCATTACAGGTCATAAAACGTGTCTCCTTGCAAGACAGGACTGCACCAACCAAAATACTTTTGTAAGCAAAATGTGTCAGTATGAGATCTCTAAATATGAAAAAAGCTATTCCAGCAGAGTCTGCTAATGCACAGAAATACCAGCGTTTTGCCCTGCTTTATATGGAACTCCTTGACAGACCCTCTGTAACTCAGAAAAAACAGAATAAAATAATTTATGTTCCTTGTCTATCTATTGGCAATAATACTTACACCATTTTAATGAATTTGCTGGTAAATCAATAGCTCTGTTTCTGTTCTGCATTACAAGTATTACTGCATGTCAAATAAATCATTGTAATGAAGTTTGATGAGCAAAGGGTTTGATGGTGGTGTTCCATAATTATAAACATCAGCAGCAAGACTTTTTCAAATCATGAAAGGAAAAGTGCTTTGATGATGGCAAGTAAATTCCCTGATTAAAATTACTTTAGACATTTCAGGCAATGGAAGTCTTCAAATCTGGCCCTGACCTTCGCTCTTCAAAATACATCTCTTCATTAGTAAATTGCATTACGTTTAATCATCAAATAATAAAGACACTGAACATCACAAAAGCCACAGTACACAGTTGATTCATTTATGCAAATTTTAGAGATGCAGTTGCTCAAGCCAACTTTTTAAAGGTATCCAACTTCTAAGGAAAGAAAAAGCTGTATCAACCTGATGGAAGTATTTGCTGCCTTCATATGGAAAGAATCAAAGGACTGAAGAAATAAAGTATGGGCTGGAACAGACACCACATTATCGAGACTATAAAACATGATTTATTTTCAAGTTTCTCCTTGACACGAGCGTTAAATTTAAAACTACAGGTAACACTGGGTCAGGTGCAAGACTCAACAGAAGTAAAAATCACCTTCACCACTTCTATAGTTTTTCATCAGATTCCTCCCATCTGCATATCAAACAACTCCCTGAATGTCTTACATGCATGAAGAAACCAACTGACCCAACTAAAGAGGTCTTGCTGTGAACTGTAAACAATTTAGGTGTTCCCATCAAAGAATAATAGCAAACAAACCTGGACAGTAACATCAGAACAGATGTGCAAATTGCCTGCTTGGAAATAAACAGAGTTTACATCATTATCCAGCAGAAAAAATGGGCTTTTACAGGACAAATCTTTTTTTTTTTGGGTCACTCCTTAACATCCTGAAATACTTCTATGTATTCTCAGCTATTATGTTTATTGTTCTTGATTACAACAATACATTCCAACTACACACCAAAGACATTTTCCCAAACTCACAATAAAATGAAACTGCTCCTCCCTCCTTGTGTTTGTCCACGCCTCTAACCTTGCAGAGTATAACTCTGAGGACATTTTGGAAAAGGCATACCAAAAGAGCTGTTATTTCCTACCCATTCCCAAGACCGAGCACGAGATTTCAAGGATCTGAGAAATGGCACGTGCTGGGAAGTAGCTGCCTCTGCTGCATTAGCTCAACCGGCACCTACACAGGCTCAAAGAACTGAGAGCAACAGAACCTAATGAAGAGATCTGCATTTAGGAATGTCTTCTCCTTCACCTTCCTGATCCACAAAGGGAGTACAGGATCTCAGTGCTCCTCTGGTTTTGTAGCTTTCTTACAGATCCCTATGGGATTTGGGCAAGCACAAGAGCAAATCTCTCCTGAAAGCAGCATTATAAACACAGTGATGACAGAGGAATGCTACATGAAGCAAAGCTTGAAAGGGAATGCAGCATTCCTGCTGAACAGTGAGAAAGAGATCCAGGAATCTTATTTCACTAACCGTAAGCCTGAGGGAAAAAACAACCTATGAGAGAATGCAGTTGCATATAAATAACAATATCTATCCTCTATCATACGAGTATCCCCACTCTGATCTTCAGCTGTATTTCAAAGATACACAAAGGAATTTAACGTTTATTCTGAGAGTTGCTCCACAAGCTCTGTGTCCAGAAAGTATCCTTCTAGAATAGCTGCATGGACAGCCCACTATGAGCCTTAAGGACAGTGCTACAGCTGGAAAAGGGGACAAATTCTTCATCCCTCAGTCTACTTCAGGTGCCATTCTACACAACAGACATAACCCAACCACAGCAAAACCTGGAGAACTTTTCTAGCATAAAACTGAGAATATACCAGCACAGAAGCTGAAGACACTTCTCTCACAGATTCTTTGTCAGTGGCAAACAACCTCACTTCAGAGGGCAGAACAGACACCAACCAGCAGCAACCCTATCAAGACAATAAAGGACATGATGCACAATGGGTTTGGGGCATGAATTCATTATCACTGACTGCAAACACAATTCAAGCAATCAAAGAAACAGCACTGGGAAAGAGGTCCAGATAGATGGAGAAAGGCAGATGTTCAGGGATCAGCTGAGATGCTGTCCCTGAATGCTCATCCCTGGGAAATTCAAATAAATGAGGGAGAGGCTTTGCTGGAGACAAGATTAGCCCTGCAACTGGCTGTAAAGGTATGGCAGGCAGCTAATTCCAAAGGGTGAGGGCAGCAGATTGGAAGGGATCAACAGAAAGCAATCTGTTGCTTTGTCTGCCAGAAAACATTGGAAATATATTTTCATAAAAGTTGTCTCTTTCTTTTTTCCTCCAACCAGTAATACCAGCACAATGAGAGACAAACTAAACCAGCTGCCCCTACAGCCACGTCCAAGACATTCTGCAGAGGCCATGGGCCAAATCCAGAGGTGAGCACAACCACGGTTACAGGAAATCTATGGTGGTGTGACTTAGGTCACCTCCAAGAGCCCTGGGCCTGTGTGCACTTGGACTCCCTCCAGCCTGGTGTGTGCTTCTCTGTGCCTGTGGCTAATCCATAAATCTCATCTCCTCATACCCTGCCTGAATTTGGCTCTCTGCATACAGACCCAAGTGAAGGATGTTTTGGGAAGCCCAGAGTCTGGGTTCTGACAAGACAGCTGAATGTTAAACACGTACTGAATCCCAGAGGGGGAACAGTGCGACTCTGGGAGCAATTAACTGCCATGTACAAGAGTGCAACTCACAGAAGGGAAGGGACTGCTTCACTTACAGCAAATAGCACTGCTGTGTGTGTACATTAGTACATTATAGAACCTATTGTAAATCATCCTAAAAGCAACTACATTAGTGGGAGGTACTTTTGACATGTCACCTCTGGGTTAGTCCCAACTTCTGCCAAACAACAGGGAAATTTTAGAAGTTTTTCTGAGGTGGTTCCCAAGGACATTTTGGTATCTAACCCAGGGGTACCCAGCTGCTGCCTAGTGCAGTCCCAGGGAGTAGGCAAGTGGCCAGTGCCCACGTGTACCTAACCCAAAGCTTTCCCTTCACCTTCATGAAGTTGTGCAATTCTGACTGAAACTCATCACAGCCTCTTGTGCACTACTTCCAACATCCAGAATGCTTTTAAGTAGCACCCAAAAGTTAGCCAAGTGAGCTAACATTTTCCTTTGAACCCAGGAGCCTTTAGAAAGGTCAGTAAATTTTTATACAGTATAGAAGCATGGTGTGCTTGCTACTTAACAATCCAGTTCTGTGCTGGATCTGTCACCACTACAGTAAAAAGTTTAAGTGTATCGTGTGCTTATAATAAATACTTTGCACAAAATTATTCATTCCACAGATGAACAAAAGGGACTTTAATGCTTACTTTGTTTGCAGAATGCTATATAAACCCTGCTAGTTACAGGCAAGAATATGGAAGCCATTTTGTTCTATTAAATAAAGGAAACAACGTTCACGTTTTAAAATTAATTCAATGAAAACTACTAAGTAGCTGGCTGTGAATGCTTTGGGAATTTATATATACACACAGACATATACATTTTTACCTGACACTAATTTCCCTCCCCCCTTACCTCTTCAACAAACACACTGTTAACCACATCATTCCCAAGGAGTTCTGCATGGGAAGAGCTCCAAGTGAAGATGACACAGCAACGTTCACTACCGAAATATTGCAGCCCTACCACATCTTCCAGCAGGCACAAAGGCAGGGGAAGCCAGACGGTTTTCTTCCAGCAGATGCAATTTGATCTCTCCCATAGTTATGCTGGTTTAATACTAATCGCTGAGGAGGAACAGCCACAGCCCTCTTGTCTCTTGGCAGTATCAGCATCACTTTGGGGATTAGTCCAGAGCAGACTTTTGGCCAAAGAGCGATTTCTGAAAGCTCGTCTGTACTGAGGTTTGCCTTGACTTCAGCTCCCTTTGCTGGTTTCAGCGCAACTGAGCTTTTGTCCTGAGCTGAGAACAACCTGACAGCCCCACAGCCTGTTGTGAACTGTTCCTGCAGCCTGTTGTGAACTTATAACACAAACCTAACCAAGAATTTTAACTGCTCTTTCCCCAGGGTTTTCAACCTTCCATGAGCAAAGGTGCTGGCTTAAAGGTGTAATTTTCTTCTGTGAATACAGACTCTCTCTTTATCCTCAACCACCTCTTTAGTTTTCCTGCTCAACACCAAGCAAGATGTGTGATAACATTATTCCTGAAGATCCCCACAGTGACTGGGAGGCCACAAATGATGGGTTGTGCATCCAGCTCACAAGAAAGTTCAGGGTTTGAGGAGAATAGAGCTTCAGTTTAAATAAAGCCAATTGTTTATCAAGAACCACAAACCAAAGCATCAGGAAAAAATATTAGAAAAAATTAATGCATATATAATTAGGAAATGTCACTAGTTTTTAAAACACTTTCATAAAACTTCATGTATCTATGCCTCTCCGAGCTCCCAACAACGTATTTCTAATCTGTCACAGCACAAGTCACACATCATAAAAAGTAATAATAACATGGCTGGAGTCAGAAATCCCTGCACCACTCACAGATACCCTACTGTGGAGCTTTTTACTCTCTCAGATGGTGCTTCCCATGGCTCCTCTATCTCTCAGATACAAATTCTGACTTAAATTAAGACAGTTGTATCAGGATGATAATTATACATCCTTGCAGTCTTTGAAAACTGTAAGGATAATGTATCAAATCTTTTGGCTGGCATGTTTTATTCTACAGCTTCATTGCTAATTTACTCTATCTAATGACCTGTTTACTGTCTGGATTATGTATAGTCCACAATGGTTTAAATTACTCACCTGCTTGCACTTAAGCATTTGGCCTCTATAAAATGATAAGTAAGGGCAATGCAAATGTACTTTCCAATGATCAATGCCATCCGTGTCAAAATCTCAGCTGGGCAAACACAGTTCAAGCACACAGATTTATGCCACCTTTAACAGAACCCTTTGGTGAAAGTCTGTGGAAACCTCTAATAGGGATGTTAGTTTTCCCTCCTGGCTTTATCTAACAGAGTTTTTACCACAGCAATCTCCAACGATGTATTCTGAAGCTCAGACTACTAAGCCACATGAATATCTTTAATGACAACACAGCAGCCTCTCTATGTAGTCATACTAAAAGCAGCAGGACATGGTTTCAATCCAATTGGCTTGAGCAAATGCAACATTTGGGTAACTGCAAAATTGTATTCAGCTCATCTGATTTCATCAGTAGCTCATGAGTTTTCATGGTGACATCAACACCTGCAATTCTCAGGTGTACAGTGGGAGATTAAGGCAAGGCTCCAGGTTATTTTGCTCCATCTTGCTGGGACACCTTGACACCAGAAACTTCAGCCTGGAGAATCCCCAAGAGTCATATACATGCACAGTCACACAATGTTTCAGCATAGATTGTCTATGTTCTTACTGAGATACAGCTCAGGATCCAAATAAAACTGAATTAGCTTATCCAGGGAAGCTTCCCAACAACAATTTCCTTACCAAATTACAGCAAAACCCAAGCATTTGAAAGCCAGACTGGATCAGTAAGACCACTATGAATTTTTCACTACCCACAGTGTAAGCATCCTGTTCTTATCAAAATCATACAGAATTTTAAGTGATGCTCTTTTTTTCTGCAATAATCAAACCTGAGAGATGCCCTTCAGCACACAAGATATATCAATAGTTTAACTTCATGATACAAAATGGCAGGGAGAAGCAAATAAAGGAGAAAGGACAAGAGAACTATTGTTAGGATCATTTAGCTATTCAGAGAAAGAGAAAGAAAATGCAAGCGTGTTTTCTTATGAAATAACAGTAACAATTGGCTTTGTCAGCCAATTCCCTATAGGTTTTATTGGTCTCCAGTAGAGCCTTAGATGAAGAGCACCATGCAGATGAACTCAGTGAGGGCCTGGCATGTGTTTGGCATATCCAGCAGAAGGAAGGCAGATAGTTGTTTGAGACAGGAAAATAACGTAACATGTGAAGGCACAACAGAGGGAACAAGAGGATAACAGGATAAAGTGATAAAGTGACAAATGATCAGGGACAAAGCAAATTATCAACTTTCTTGAAGACAAAGCAAGAAATATTATACCCAAAGCAGAGGAACATTGGAGGAAACAACAGGATTTATTCAGGACATGATGTGATCTAATCACTGGAAGAAAATGCTGAAGATTTATCCCATCATTTATCCACTCAAAAAAAAATCCCAAAAAATCCCCCAAAAATGCCCAAAACCACAAAAAAAACCAACAAACAAACAAAAAACAACAAAAACCCCACTAAGAAATAAGGGGTTTCAGCTCTTCTTGACTACAACAGAACCCAGATTTGCCTCAGTATAATCGGGGCAAAACATGCACAGAGTGGACTGCATAAGTGAACAGGAGACAGGCTTGTCCAGTGTGAAACACATTATTAGCAGAAGGTCAGTCAACAAAATTAATTTGTGCAAGACTGGCGCATGGAAGTAGAAGTATTGCTTTAGTGTTTATGCTTTGGAAATACTAAGGGACAAAACCCATGGAAATCTTCAATGCCATTTTTAGAGCTGCTTTTCAGGGAGGAGCTGCCCTTTAAGTTTGAGTGACTAATGGCAACGAATGTAATCTGTTTTTTATTTGCAGTGCCAGGCTCATTTGGCTTGTGTAAAATGCAACCCTTTGTTTGGTAAACAAGCAAATTAAACTGGTGATCCAGAGAATCTTGGAAACTTTACTTAAATAAAGGAGCCTCTCTCTCTCAGAGTCACGGCTTGAAGTTGGAAGGTGTGTTTCCAGATGTTTATCATGGGCTTTGCTGTCAAGATCAAATAGGTAATCTTTGCTAATATAGTCGTGACATATTAAAAATAGAAGTAGTGAATAAATATCTATTTATTCATAAAGAAACAGCCTCAGCTCTTCAGTGAAGCCAGAATGGTGCTGCCTGATGTATTGTCAGTTAATTAAAATACAGTTACATCACTGGAAATACCCTCAAAAATGACAAGTATCTATACCAATGTTATGATAGCAAGACTAATATAAAAAAATAAGGAAACAGGGAAAGAGGAAAGAAAAGTATGCCCAGCAAGAACCGGATAATCCCTCCAAAATATTGCTAAGATTTGGAATCTTTGGAAAGATAACCTAAGATATATGTGAGCCGTGGGGGAATAATAGTCCACGTGAGAGGTTCCTCCCAGGCAGTGAACAGGTCCATGCCAGCCAGGGTGACACACTAGCACCCAAAAAGGCAGAACCACACGGCATCATCCTGCTCCAGCCGAACTATGCCCATTTACTCACTGCCAGCTTGCCTGGAGCAGGAGTGCAAATATTCCCAGGGATTCACGTGAAGCAGCAATCTTCCCGTGTAACCGGGGCAAACGCTGCTCCTTGCTGGTAAAGCTGCCTGTCCTGAAAGTAGCCAGAGACATAAATGCAAGTGCAGCTGCTCGTGCCAGTAAGAGTGAATTGCTTTCCTCCCTGCAGCTCTCAGCACCCCCGGGCAGAGCAGAGGCTGCAGTGACAAAGCCTGCAAATTTCAAGTGTGTCCGAGGCGATGGCAAGGAGCAAGTCGGTGCCTCACAGGCACTGACTATTTCCAGACCATGGAAAATGCAACACTGAAAACAACTCATTGATTCTCATGCTGCAGTTCTTCTAAAAAATAAATTATGCAAAAATGACACCCTCTGGCTGCCTGGGCTGAGCTGTTGTTTAACATCGTAGACGGGACTGCTGTCAGGTACTGACAGAATTTGGAAAATGCTTGCTACAGAAACCAAAGGCTTAACAACACTGAGAGACTCCAAGGACATTGCTGGCCAAAACACTTGTTTCTCCCCTTCCTGCAGAACTACGGGAGCAGAAGCAGGATTCCGTCTGCTGCATTATCAACAGATCACTGTGCTGAACTCCAGGCAGTTGCACATATTTAAATGCACAATTCAAGCTTAAAAGAGCTGGGGAAGATCTAATCTTGGCCCAGTGACATACAGGGTGAAGTAACCCATTCCTAAAGACCAAAGTTAGTTTGAGAAACTGGCAGTCAGAAAACACATCTTTCCATCTACAAACAGAATAAGCTGTTAAGCAACCAGAGACATGATAAATCTAGAAGCCCTTGCCATCGTTTTCACAGCCCTACATTTCACAGCAAGGCTGGAACTGCCCTTGATTTATGCCCAAACAACACAAAGTCTGACAAACTGAAATATGCAAAATGAGATAAATTGAAGCAGGTTCTTTCTGAGTTGGGACATCTCTTCCATCTCTAGAGAGTAACACAGTTGAGTACACATGTAAATCCATTTTATCTGCTATTTCTCATTGTGAGGTTAAGCTCAAGACGGCAATAAACTCCATTCTGAATTGTTTTGATTTTGTTGGTTTAAACTTGATCCTCAATGCTTGGATTTTTTTCATTTGATTATACACACTCTCTCAGGAAGGAATGCAGAGGGCTCTCTCCAGCTTTCAATTAGGATGATGAGATTACCTTGAATTTTAGAACACTGCAGCTGATATGTTAAACTGAAGATAGAGTAGCCCCTTTGCCCCAAGGTACGTGTGATTTCTAAGAATCTACATATGCCAATATCCCTGTTTGGATATTAACTCAATGCAAAATCAGCAGCCAAAACACAAATTAGAGCTGGTGGTAAACCAACTCCCAATCTGTTTGGGACCGTGCAATGAGATCCCCCAGGAATTTGCTGTAATATTTTGGCTACTCTCAGCCTGCTGCCCGTGTACGTGGTCACAAGCAGACAGTAAGACCAACACCCTAATAATAAGCAAAATATGAAATACCATGATAGCTTGAGATAAAACTCTACCACACACTCATGCATTCGTTGCTCTTTTTCCTTCACAGATAAATCATCAGCTGTTAGGGGCAGGGGGGAATTGATACCTCTTTTATCTCCTGGATCTTCCCTAACCCAGCACATCGCCAGCACCATGTTAACGGTTTTTGAATATGCCCCTGAAGAACAAAGATACTCCTTTTGCCAGATCCCAGTATTTACAAGCAAGCCCAAATCTGTGAGAAAATTCAATTGAACGCAGATGGCAGGAAATTCCTCTAAAATGACAGTGGCCAAATTCAAACCACAAGACATGAAAATAACCCAACGTACTAGACATGAAGAACATATCTTATAGATTTTTCCTCATGCAATTCACAATCTGTGATTGATTACTGGGAAGACAGACTGCAGATTTATTGGACTTCTGTAGAACAAGTATTCCATTTGCAACAATTAAATCTTATGTGGTTGAAAAATAGGTTGGAGGAACCAGTGGATGGCTCTGACACTGAGGAATGCATTTCTAGGTTGTCCCTAAGACTGTAGCTTGTTTAATTTTGTACTAGAGCTCACTCTGCACTGATTTGTTAAGTGTAATTAAAAGGATTGACTCAAAATTTTTGTCACTGTATCAAAAAACCAGACTTGAGAAATATTATTTGTACTATCATAATTTAATTTTTTCAATGACAGAAGTTGTCAGTCTTTTTTGTGATTTAACAGCTAACTTAATCTTTTTGTGTCCTTTAAAAAAAAAAAGGTGCTACAACACATGACAACTTGCAGATGGAGGCTGGACAAACTACAGCGATGCTTCAAATTCAGATGAGGAGGAAGATGAAGCAGTTTCCATGCCAAAGGGACTAACTAGATGGTGGCTGGACTAAATCTGGAAATCACTGGAACATCAGGAATGTGTACTTCTCTCTGTGTCTGCTGTGAAACTCAAGTAGCACCTGAGGACAGAAAGGCTGGGTCTGGTATCGGACAAATCCCACCAACCTGCATCACAAGAAACAGAACAGCCATCTTCTTTCCTTTCGCTTTGCCTCACATCCAGGTGACCAGGGAATCCTGAAGGGCAGCATTCACACACTGCATTTCTGCTACCACTTGTTTTTGTTTAGTTCTAGCAAATTTTCAGGATTATTATGGTTTCTGTCAACACACAAATAAATTACTTGCCCTTCAGTTGTGGGCACTCTGGTTAGCCAAAAAGAGACAGAAATGTTATCAAGCAGCTTAGCAACACCAAGAAATATGGGAAGACCTTGCTGAGGAGAGCAGGGATGAGGCTTGAGGCTACGAATGGGTATCCCATTAGGTACCGCTTCTCTCACTGCCCCTAGTCCTGCTTTCTTCTCATCACCCAGAGGAACTCAACTCCTTCCCCTCCATTCCCAAACACAGCTCCTGCTAGGACAAGGCAGGCAGCAGAGCCTTCCTGCTGGCCCTCGTGGCAGGCAGAGGCTGCGTCCTGGCCACAGCAAGAGACAGAAACCTGGCAGCCCCTTTGCTCTCTGCACCAGCCCCAAAGCCCTCCCTGGCCTCTTCCACTGCACACCCATCAGCTTTCATGGGAATTCTGCACACACATCCAACGGGAAGCAGAGATCCTTGCTGAGGCCTGCAAAGGATACTTGTCTAATAGCACACAAAAAAACCACAACCTATTTTCAAATTAAATACCATCTCCTCTCCCAGTCACTGGGAAACAGATCGTAAAGGCAGCATTTGGGCCCTGATGAGGACTTGGCAGCCTCTCCTCTGGGCAGAAGGAGATAGTGTGGATAATCTGTTCTACAATAACCTGGTGAAATGCTCAAGCAAGAGCTGCCCAAGGATGTTGTTAGGCACCACCAGCTATGCTGGTTTTATGGTCTTTAACTTGTCTCTGTGTACTTTTTAATATAGCTGTGGGAGCCTGGAAAACAATCTGCCTTGCAGACAAGCTTTCTCTCTCTCTGCCTTTATCCTCCCCCTTCTCCCTGCATTTCCTTTTTCAAAATAATTCTTCAAACTCAGAAGTCCAAAGAGATATCCATGGAAAGAACAGTGAAGACATGAAAGCAATTATGACTCAATCATGAAAATATAAACAAGTCTGATTCTGATCTTTCAGTAAATTTATATGGGTAGAAATGCATCAAATTTATTGCAATTGTTACCAAATGACTCTGGAAAATGCAATATCCAAATTCTAATTTCCGTGTTCGCTCTTGGAAAGACAGTCTGTCAAATAACTACACTCCAATGCTGTAAGAGTGCATCAAAAGGGATGCCTCTATAAAAAGGTGTTAGTGAATCCCTCACATTTGATACCTGAAGTGAACACTTCTGAACCAGAGCACTGATCTGGGAATAAAAGTAATGCTATTTTGAATCACTCATCTTCACTGAAGCCAGTGAAAACCCTCCCACTGAGCTAAATCAGACCCTTTTAAGGATGACAAAGAAAATCTGGTGAAGGTTAGCAGGAATGTGATATGATTAACATCTGCCTTTAGCATCCACGAGAGAAAACTGGCTCTGTGCCTGACCCTGTGTTTTAGGTGATACAATTTTTCAAGACTTTTGTTTTTTAAAAGACTGCTGAACCTACTGCATCCCTTTGTCTGACCCTGAATTTCTCTCAGTTACTCTCATCCTGTAAATTCATGCTCTAGCTGAACACAACTGCCAAAAAAGCATCCAGTCTTGATTTCAGGAGGCCAAGAGCCTTCACATATTCCAGGGATTCTTTACATCTCTTATTAAAAATTTATTACTTTTTTACATTTTATTTGTCTGAACTCAGTTTCCAGCCTCCAGTTTTTGCTATGCTTTTTTTCTGCTGCATTAAGAATCCTTTAATGTACAGAGTTTTATTGTCATCAAGTCACTCAAATTTTCTGATAAGCTAGAAGGTAAAGCACTCAGGTCCAGGAAGGTTTCTTCCTCTTTAATACACTTTCTCCAACTTGTAATTTTCTCCTGGGAGCAGCATAAAACTCTCTAGCACCTCAGTGTATGTACTGCTGCCACTGCTGTCCAGAACTCAGACCTACCTCAAGAGTTCAGGCTTCCAGGACAAGGTGTCCCTCCTCCTGCCCCAGAATATCCAATACCAAGCTGTGCTAAAATAATTTTTTCTCAGTGGGTTTCAACTTGTCAAATGACTGAAAATGTACCTGTCACACTACTCTGCTCTCACCATTATTCAGCACTGGATCCACCTTTACATCCTGCAGACAGTTCTATCAGCAGTGGTTTAGAAGCTCCAGCCTCAAGTGTTAAAAGGCCTGACCACTCCATACACAAACCCACCGGATCCACCTACTTTGGACTTGCTACTGTCAACTACTCTGAGCCAGCACTTCTATCTGTTTAGCAAATGTTTCAGCAACATCACATAATGTGTGTTGGGGGTTTTATGGTTTTTGATTGTTTGAGGGTTTTTTTGAGAAAACCTCAATCCATTAACCTCATAACCTCAAGGAAATCTGACGTCAGATTTCTTGGACAAGATGCACTTTCCCTACAACCACGCTAAACTAACTGCATGCCTTCAATACAGGCAAGTATTGAAGTATCTTCAATACTTCATCAAACCATGATATTGCCAATTAGTAAGTCCCATTAACTGGCTCAACACCACCCCATGTGTTCATTTGTTATATGTTTTGGTCCAACATCCATTTCATGCTACTTTTCACAGCGATGCCATCAGTAAAATTTTGAGGCATAAGGGAAAGAGCCACGCTAGTGATGTGACACATTAGCAGCAGTGTCCAACAGCAGTCACAGAAGTCATGGCTCCTCAGCGCCAGAAACAGGACAGACACCCACTGATTTTGTACACAATGATCACACAGAAAGACAGGAGAAATGGGGAGAGGTGGAGGAAAGGAAAAGGAGTAGAGTGTGAGCCTTGCTCACAGTCAGTCTCAGTAGCTGCTCTATATCCAAGGAACACACTGCAGCAGCAGCTGGGGCTGTCAGAACCTCTCAGGGCTATTAAACACCTCAGGAAAGCTATCCTTTGGTATTATTAGTATAATTAATTTTAAGAGCTAAGAAGATCTCTGACATCCTCACTGCCCTTTAACTTATTCCTTTGAAGCATCATTTCACAGCGAGCTTTGGAAGACTCCTTCTCCCATGCTCAGCTCTAAGCATAGGGTAGCAGTCTTAACTCCTGCCAGCACTGCAGCTGGAGACAGGATCAGACATCTCTCAGCTGTGTGCATCAAGACTATGAACTCACTGCAGACCTCTGGGGTCAGCCTGGGCTTCATTCAAACTTGTGCAGGAGTCAGCAAAGCCAACTGAGTCATACGCAATCTGCTTCCCACAGAGCCATCAGCTTTTGAGGATGAAGCAGTTGCTACTGCTGCAACACTGATTTGTGTCACACTTCTGATCCCATGTGACTCAGCCCCACGTTCCCCGTGCACCCAGCTATCTTATCCCTGCAATTTCTTTGTCCCAGTCGGTCTCCCGGCCATGCTGAGGGCAGCATAAGGCAGCTATGTGGCAATGCTTGTCCAGTCACTCACCTCCCACTGCTGAAGCAGAGAAAGCATCAGAATAGCTCCTGCCCTCAGAGCAGACACTAGGAGAAGGAGGAAATCACTCCAGCTAGTCAGAGAAACAGTAAGTATGGAGAGGAAAGGCCTGGAAAGTGAAAAACTGACATTTGGTCTGGAAAAGCAAAGTTTCATTAATCTGAGGAGAAAGAATGGAAGATGGATTCTAGGAAGGTGGTTGGAGGGAGGAAGGCAAGTCGATGGTAATGATCCTATAGAACACACTGTTATTCGTTGTTTAAAAAGGGAAGCACAAGTGTAAGTGCATAGGATGAAATTAAGGACAGAAAGCAGGAAAATACAGCCTGATGAGGGAGATCTATTCAGTTACACAGAAGTTTCTCCAGAAAATACAGTCCTTGGTCATATGGAGAAATCACCAGTCAATCTGCAGTACAGTGGCAGGAGAAGGAGCGTTTAGTCAAACAACTTTTCTCTGGCAGAATTTAGGATAGAGCACATCATACAACACTTCTGTATACAAGCATCAACAAGAATGGACAAAGGGTCTGGGGACTCAGCGCCTCTGTTTCCCCACTTGCAAACAGTGGTAACTTCATGCCACGAGGGTAATGTAAAGTTTAAAATGAACCAGTAGAGCCTGCAATACCAGAGGCTGTAAAAAGCAGAGAATGCTATGGCTAAAATGAGAGAAAATCTAGTGGAGCAAAGACAAGGAGTACCACCCAGGAGCAGAAAGAAAATGAAAGGGTAAGGACCTAAAAATCATATGACAAGCCCTAAAAGAGCTCTGCTGTGTTTGCAGAATTGCCTGAGTAAGCTCTTCAAGGGCAACACACTTACAGTAAGTGATGTCCAACTCATGGGTGAATCACCAATCTCCCCATTCCCTGCTCTTTGTAGGGAAAAAAAAAAAAAAAAAGGAAAAAAAAGGTGCATAGTGCTCTTCACACAAATTTCTCAGAGCTGTGCTGCCTGGACATTCACAACACAAATACTTTCCACTAATGTTGCTAATGGTGACAACTCCTTCAGCATCTAGCTGGAAGCCCTGTTGGGCAGCTATTCTACCAGGAAAGGTGAAGGTAAAACCACCCTCTACAGTCCGTAGTTTTGATTTTGCCAGGTTTTTTCCTTCTCCTGCCTTGAGCTGCCCCCTGCCCAGGTACTGTCAGCACATCCATGGATCCTGGTAACCCTGGTAAACACTCAGATATTACTGGAAAAAGAAAGATACAAATATCTAATTTGACTGACTGCATAGGCAATACTCAAAACACCTTCCACAGCCGGGTGAGCAGAGATGCAACGGTGCCTGTGCCCACAATGGGTGGGATCTCCAGGATCTCAAGCCTGGAGCCAAAAGACACATCCACTGCATGAATTACAAATTGCTCTTTAGGGAAAACAAAACTAAACAAAAGAAACTCCACCTTTAACAAGTACTGATGATGCATATCTATCAGAGGTAAAAAAATTCAGAGGCAAAAAAATTCAGAGGCAATTACAGATCTCTAGAAGGGAGCAGATAAAAGCGAACAGGAAATAACCAGAGGAATTCCAAAATCCTGTAACCGGGAGGAAGATTTCTACAATGTGCTGTACAAAGGTCAGCACGAACCAGCACAGGCAGCATAGTTGCATTTAAACCTCCACGTATTACTGATGATCTCAATCACACGCTGGAGCACTGAACTGGTCAGGTGAGCTGGATCCATCAGCATAAAAAGACGGCAGAGTCTGGCAGTGCTGTGGAGGTGGCTGATGTTACCAGCAGGGTTTGCTGTGACTGAGCACTGAGTCACTTTTCCCTGGGGTGACAGGGCAGGGTTAAGTCCAGCCTACAGCCGTGTCTTTGATGACAATGCCCCTCTCTGTGCCACACATCAACTGTTTGATGGGGCATTTGCTCAGCAGCCCCTGGAACGGTCTCAAGGTCAGGGAAATTCTGCCTGGTCACACCGCGGTGCTGGTTCAGTGGCAATTCAAAAGCAAGATTCTCTCTCGAAGTACTCCTGACGCCATTCTCCTCTGCACGAGTAAACAACAAAGAAGTCATTTCAGTTTCTGTAAACATGTTTTTCTTCATGAGCTGGCTGCTTGGTGTGCATTACATGCCGTGCTGGCACGGGCTGAGATGTCTTACAAAAACGCTTTCCACTAATACTGGAATCTTTCTACTCTGAAGGAATGCTGGGTTGCACAAGAGAGGCATCAAGAATCAGTTCTGTCTTTTCTCCCCCCAGTTTCAGATACCGAAGAATTGGTTTTATGTTAATTGCACATTCCAGTTTTACAAAGCCCTTGGGTGTGAGTCAAAATTACAAAAGAAATTTTTTTCTCCGTTTTTTTCAGAGAAGGAGAAGAAAATTATAATATTTAAATAAAGCTAAATAAGTACTTACTAGGCTGAAATAAGAACACTGATTGTTACAGAATGGAACAGCCACATTCTGTTCTCACTCTAATTGAATAAACAGAATAAACACAGTTCATGCTATGAAAGTGAATGAAGAGAGATTTTTACACCTACAATTTTATATAAGAAACAGATCAGTAGATAACTGCTGTGGGAACTTGAAAATAAGCAAAGCAGGAAAATATTTTGTTTAGCAAATGGGATGCTTTTTCGCATCCATAAATTGGAGTTATGACTGACTACACTTGAGTGTGTTTTCTTTCCCCCCTGATCTTCTCTGGGCTCGATTCTTACAACTCCACCAATGGAACTGGGAGAGGATGATGTCCCTGATAGGATTTTGATGAAAACTTGTTATAATAACTGTGTCATTTTTGCTCTTTATTAATGAATACTAAAAAGCTTCCACTGGGGATCTCCTGTCATATTCTGACAAGAATCCCCATTCTTCCTAGAGAAGTGAGGAAGACTTACTTCAGACTTGTATGTCTGTTATGAGCTGAAAACTTAAATATAATCAGCACTGCAGCTAGACTGTGAATCTTCAAATGCTGCTGCTTCCCAAGATAAATTTAACATCTAACTCCTCCCTCCCCTGAGCTGTCATTCACCTGCTTGGTACAAATTCTTACCAAGTCAGCAAGGCTCTCCCAGACACTCTGCAATAACCGACTGAGCAAGAGGACATTTCACAAATACAGGGACTGTGGCATACTGTGGGCAGTGGATCACAGAAGGAATTGGAATATAAGGTCCATTAAAAGTCAGCAGGATTCATACTGTTCCATTTAAGAAAAACAATTTTTGAAGCAGTTTTGATTAATGTGTACTTATTGTCACCCTTTACAGAGATTCTCCATTTCCATAAAAACTCTTTATCCAGCCTTTTGTGCCAAAAAGTACCAGCCTGGCTTCACCTCCTTTGAAAGCTAACCAAAATCTGTGCCTCGAGTCACTATAGCCTGCCCTAAACTTTACACTTAAATTCAGTCCTGCATTCATTCTATTTAATTTGGGAGCATCAGAGCCTTTTACAAGAGTCAAGAGAGACACCCACAACTTCAGATCTTAGGTGGCTGAATCACCCTCTGGGAATATCTTTGTCTTCTCACTAACTGCAGAATATGCCTACAGATCTGGCCTCTCAGCAGAAATGGTTTTAATTTGAAAGTCTAAATTTAGCTGGGATGCCACTAGTAAGATGTCTTAGTCCAGAGGGACTTTATGGTACATTTGATTATTCAACTGGAATATTTTTATCTCCACAATCACTGGTTAGTTTTGTTTGTTTTGAATTAATAAACAGAGGCTATAGTTTTCAGACGCACGTTTTGCAGCAGGCATCTAAACGGGAAGAGTTTTGCTTTGTGCGAAGCTGGCTTTTGCTGCTAAGTGCATGAATGAAGACGAGGAGTGGAAGCCGGGTGCGTTTCGGTGTGGCGGTGCTGCCGGCAGTGACATTTCTCGGGCGGAGGCTGTGCCGGGGAAGCGCGGCAGCCCGAGCGCAGCGCCGTGCCGTGGTGGCCGTGCCGTGGTGGCCGTGCCGTGGTGGCCGGGCCGTGGTGGCCGGGCCGTGGTGGCCGGGCCCCGCGCGTCACGGAACTACCGACAGAGAAAGGATTAAAAGGCTTGTCTTCTACCCACGTTCTGCCACAGGGAACGAACGGCCCTCGCTCTGCTGCTCACGCTGTCCTCATTACCCAAACTCTCGGGATCAAATCGTTAGGTCGCTGTGTACATGATCTGATAACTGCATGCAGGAGCTTTACAGCCCAAAGCGTTTCACGCTGGTCTGAGATGTCACAGGTACTGTAACTCAACTCAGCTCCCGGTATCACCTTTCCAGCAGCCATTATCTTATCTATTATCTTTGCTCTTTAGTCTTAAATGAAGTTAATTCCAGTCAGACTGCAGCATTTACTACAAAAGCATCTCATTTCTTGCTGAGCACATTCTTTGGGCCACCAGAGTGCTTTATGCCAGATGTGCAGCTCTGTACACAGTAATGGGCTTCATGAATTATAAACCTTTATGAAGGAGTAAAACAGTCTCTCAACTGCCCCTTGAAACAGTGAATGACAACGCAGCAGAAGAAACATCTGCCCACTGGGCTCATGTCCATGCTGTGCATCTCACCAAGATCAGCTTGGCACTGCATACAAGAAACAGCTGTAAAATGCTGAAGGAGAAATCCTTGTTTAGAGTGCAATTAGAATGTGCTTTTCTTGCTTAAACAGATTGTGATGTGAAAATAAATATACACAGGAAAGCTCAGATTTACTGCTCTGTTAACTAGACAGGTCTCCTATGGCTTGGATCATTCAGTGACAGCCCCGCCCTCCCCCTAAACTCCTCTCTGCTCTCAACACCAGTCTATAGATGTGTTTCAAAACATCATTTTTTGTCTTTTTGTCCTTTGGCACGATGCAGCTCCCTCCCTGCAGTCCCATTTCTTTGCCTCCCAACCTGAACATCACTCGTATCTCCCCTCAGGAAGGCCACTGAATTCCCTTGGTGCAGATTAAGTTATCCAGGAGACAAAGTCTTATGCATGGAACACGAATAACCCACAACAAAGGCCCCTAGGCAGTCATGTACCTCTATAGAAGAATTACTGGCTCCTCTTTCATTTATTCAGCAAAAGGCCACCTGTGTGGCCCCCAGTGTGCCTGCACACCAGTACTTGAACACAGACTCACAGAAGTCTGGTATGCCCAGAGTGGGACAAGCTCACGTGCGCCCTGTAATACTTCCCTGAGCATGTCTGCACACCTAAACAGCCAACAGCACTTTAGGAAGCCTCAGAGATGCCCCCCCTCTTTCTACCTGGGCAGAACGTCCTGGAAAGGAACAGGGAACAAGTGGAGCTAAAAGCCTCAGCTGGAGACATTTGAATTACTTTTTGCCAAGATCAAAACTGTTTAAATTCAAAGAAATACAGATAATGACAGTATTTTTAGAGCTCACCTTGTTACTGATTCCACAAATTTTCACTGCCACCTGCCCTCCAATGCTGCTCAGCACCTTATGAAGAAATCAAGCTCCTCTTCCAGATGCTTTTATGTGATTTTAGAAGTCTCAGTTTATTCTACTTTCTTTCAGCACTTGATACAATATTCATTAATTCATACCTTAGCTACAGCTACCTTATTTCTCAATTATTTAAAATATTTCCTTTCTCTTCCCATGAAGTTTCAAGCTGGTTCCTCACTCAGACTATAACAAAATACAAGGATCAGGGTGGATGAGGTATGAATGGAATAAATACACAAAAGCATGCCTGACTGAATGAAGTACCTATTCAAATGAGTACTTGTTCATCCAAGGCCCAATTTTCCCATGTACTCTGCCAGTGCCATGAGCTGCACCCGTGATTTTCCAACATCTGTGGCTGGTGAACAGGCTCTACTTCCAGTCAGGAAAAAACTGTGATTTTCTCCCCAAACCATTCCTTTGTCAAGTACCTAAAATTACTCCTTTTGGTTATGGACTATGGACTCTTTCAGTCCATGGAACCTCAGATGGCACATCCCCATGCAACAAACTCAACAGAAGACCACTCAAGGGCTGCAAACAAATGGAAATAGCAAAAACACTCTGTTCAGTGTATCCATGGCTACCCTTTTTCAGGATTGCAGTTAAATTCCAGCAAAAAGGGACACGGTACAAACAAGGGGACATCAGACATAAGCAAAGGCAGAGAACGTACCTCAGATGAGGAGATCTCAGAGAGATATGGAACTTTATCTCAAACCCAGAGATAACAGGTGACCAAGCTACATGATGAATGATAATTTGATTGATATCTTTAATGACAACACAGCAGCCTCTCTATGTAGTCATACTAAAAGCAGCAGGACATGGTTTCAATCCAATTGGCTTGAGCAAATGCAACATTTGGGTAACTGCAAAATTGTATTCAGCTCATCTGATTTCCTCAGTAGCTCAAGAGTTAAATAAAGCTAACCAGGGTTAAATAACGGTAACCACGGAATAATTAATTCTCACCTCCTTGTATCACAAGATGATGGTCAACAAGACTTCAGCAGAAAGAAACCACCCCATAACCACAGTGCTGCAGCACCTCCTCTGAGACATCCAGGATCACTGCAGGCTGAAATGGAACTCTCAATTAGATGGATCAATGGTCCAAATCACTTTGACAAGGCCTTTATTTCTGCTATCCTAAGTTATCACTCCTAAAGGAAAAGGGCTTTTTTTTTTTTTCATTTTCTGAGTTGTTTAGAAGCTATGGGGGGATAGAGCACACAGGGCTCCTGTCACCCAGGGAACAGACAATATCCTCCCAGGAGCTGGTCAATAATCACAGCTGTATTAACTGGCATCAGCTAGCAGTTACCTTAAGCAATAAAACAGTCTCAAAGCTGGAAGAGTCCATTAGAGAGCAATTACTCAGAATAACAGGGAAGGTAATAATTTTCCATATCATACCTTCAAACTCTCAGACACATGGCACTGAAATCCAGTACAGCTCAACTGTAAATCAACTGTGCATCACAGGACTATTAAATGCTTTCAAACTGTTCAAAAAGTGTTTTCCCACCGCTTGGTACAAATTGAATCAAGATGTATTCACAGCTGTATGAATATCAGAAGGAATAATAATTTATTTTTTCTCCATTTCAAAATCAATTTCTATTGGCATATCTAATTTAATAGATTTTTGGGTCCAGTTTCACAGAATATGGCTGAAATGCAGGAAAGAAAAATGGCTGTTGACACCTCAAGCAGGCATCTTTAGTCATGAATGGAAGCTTATTGTGCAATAAAAATAAAAGATCCAAAAAGATCTTTAAAATAACTTGTAAAGCTTTTTGGAAAGCTTACAGTGATGAATTTGCTGCTTGTTTACTAAGAAAATCCAGCTTAGATTTAAGATGAAAGTGGTAGAGAAACCAGATGTTAGGACAAATATCTGAACCTAACACAGTGCAAAAACAATTTAGTACTCATGTTTTTAATGATTCCCCCCCACTTCTCATTCCATTTCAGCTTCCCTGGAGCATGATGGCCTCTTAAAATTATCTCATTCTACCCTAAAGGTCATGCTATAAAACTCAAGTTTGAGTTTTATACCAGCAAACAGAGTTCAATCCTGTGACAAGTTTCCTTCAGGACAAGAAATGACAAATTTCCTTCCCTAACATGTCATTAAATGTTGTGCAATCCAAGCAGTAAAATACTACTAAGCAGCACATGGATTATGGACCACTCTACTCACGTTCCTGTAAGGTGCAAAGGAGAGGAAGCACCAAATGCAAACATCATGTGGCAGTTTCTGTATAATCACAGTGGGTCAGCTTTTAGTGGGGAGCTTAACTAAAATACAATTAAGCTATGAAACACCATCAGAGAATACTGTGAATATTGTAAATGCATATGTTCAAAAAAGTGACTAGAAAAAACTGTGTTAGCCAGACAGGTGAAGGTCTATAAAACACGGGCACTAATTCAAGAAGTCTCCATGCTGCACACTATTAGTGGCAGGAAGTTTGACTACATGCTTGACTCCTTCTGCTCTTCCTTCAGCATTTGCTGCCACTTCCATTAATACAGAGAATATTTAGCTTTAATCCAATATGGGTGTTAATACATCAGGGAGCATCACGCAAATTTATTTGTCTCATGGAAGAGAGATTAGAAGGATCCCTAAGAGGTTACCTTTACAACTCTGCCTCAAATCGGAATAAATTGTACCCAATTCTTCCCCAAGAGAAATCTTCCTAAACTGTTCTCAACAGTAGGAAAGGTGATGATTTCACAACCTCTCTGCCCTTCAATACATCAAGCTCTCACACTGATCTACGAGGGCTCATCTAGCTGTATGTGTGAGACAGTCCCAACCATGTCATCTCATGGTGCTAAGACCCAGGCTTTCTACTGTCTTTCCTTCCCAAGTAAATCCAAGTCTATTATCTCTTACTTAGCTCAGCCTCCTAACAAGTAAAGCTGCAGTCAAATCTTGTGCCTTGGTACACAAAAATCAGGAAAAATCCTCCTCGCCAATTTGGTTTAAAATTATTATTCAAAGTAATTGTGAGTGGCAGTCATGTTTACTGCCAGAGACATCCCTGAAGTCACCTTTCAGATCAGGGGGAAATACTGTAGCACAGTGGCACTAAATGGCTGTGCTGGCTGTAAATCAGACCCCACCTCATTTTGCACTGTAACATACACAGAATAGGCATAGCCATTTCACAGACCATTTCATGATGCACTCACACCAAGGACACACCAAGTTCTAAACCACATTTCCACAATCCCAAGCATTCATCTTGAAGTAAATCATTACCAGTCATTTGATGTTGTGGAAGACTAACAGAAGGATTTGGTCTGCATCAACCTCCGATCAGTCTAGGATACAACATCAACTCTCCAGAAGTCTGAAAGCATCTGAACAATTTTAGGTAAGGCGTATCTTTGCCTTTACTACAGCAAGAAAAACAAAGTTCTGAACCCAGATTCCAGAGTTTTTCTTAAAACGTATTCCTGAGACGTACGTCTCAAAGAGGAAAAGAACACGACTTCCATACAAATGTCTTTACAGTCTCCTTTTAAACAAAGGCCTAAACCACTGTGTTATCTAGATATTCCACAAATACAGATTTGAAGCCTCTTTATGGCTTCAAATGGAATGATGGAATGCAAAAATAAACAGCTGAGTTGAAATTTTCTGCTGGAAAATAAACTTGTTAAGTACAGATGGGAAAAATCTTATTACTTTTTGCAATCAATAGGGTCTATTTTCAACTTCAACAATGTGTCCATACAATCACTGTAGGACCATGAGTGTTATGAAGTCATGACAGAGTCATGTCAGCAGAGAACAAGCCCTTTGCTCGAAGGATGCGCGCTTTTCATTTGGTTCTCAGACAATCTGCATTTTTCCACAGTCATCAAGGTAACAGTTTTAGCCAATACACAGTTAATAAGATTTTAAATATTCTACTTTTTGCATTAACTACATAAAACAAATCCATCTCTCATTAATCTTTTAACTGTTCGCAATTTTATAGTTTTACTTTTTTAACTACACCTTTGAAAAGATACCTCAATTTTTTAGAACTTTTTTTCTCTGATTCTGCATTTTCAAAAGGTACTTAAAATGCAGATCAGATTGTGCCTTTTGATACTAAGTTTTCTAGTTGTCACATTGCTTTGATTATTTCTAACATCTGGGATCAGCATGTGCCATTTCAAGGCATGAAAAAGTTCCTACAATAGAACAGTCAGTTCTGAGCAAGAATTCTGCAGCTTGCACTATTGATACTGTGCACCTCAAGAGAGTCAAAGTGCACTGAAAGCACTCCAAAAGCACATTTCTTCCTGGCTTTTCTCTAATTCCAAGCTCTGAACACTTAAGCAGTCAGCCAACAAAGCCTTCTACCATCAGCTCCTAAATTCTACAAAAGGCATGTTGGGTGCCCAAGCATTTTTCTTACAGCTGGATTCAGGATCTGAGTAAGCAGTGCTGCAGAGGTCCTCATGTGTTTCTTTTGATGCATGTGATTTGCCATGGGTGCAGACACTTGTTTCTATGCGAAATGGTGAAGGAGGGCAGTGGGAAGAGACAGCTTGAGTAGAAGAGCTGATAAACCATTTTCTCTATGAATTATAGTCAGCAAGATCAGTCCCTTGGATATGCAGTTTGCTGTTTTCTTTAGTTCAAATGAGTAAGTTTTCAATGGTCTCTGCTGCTTCTTCTCCCATGGAGCCAAGGGACTCTTGAAAAATCCTTGCGAGGGGATGGGTCTTTTCTGCAGCCATGTCTAGATGCCTCTTTTTTTCCTGACTGGAAGAACAATCCAGCATGGCCTTTCCACTTAAGCCTGACTGAAGTTTACCTGACCATGTCTCCCATTTCTTCTACACTATTGTCCTCCTCCTCTCAAAAATGGCTTTGTGTGTGTTCTCTGTGTTCCCAAAGATAGCCACTGTGTGCTGTAGGTCTGGCCAACTTCCTCTGCTTTGCCCATTTCTTCCCTTCTGTCGCCAAGCTTCAAGAATTACCTGTGCATGAGGAGTGACCAGCCAGACAATGGTGAGAGCATGATCTTTTTTGTGACTTTCTGCAGCTTGAAACCCCACACCCACTAAGTTAAAGGGTTTCATGCTTCCCTTATAAATGTTTTGGTTTTCTGTTGGAAGGTATTGCTCTTCTACAAATGCTGCAGTAGTTCTATAAAACTTTCATTTTTCCAGACAGGATTACCTAATGGATAAACAAATCACTATTGTGCTGTATCACTGTGCTAGTAGTGATTGAGTAAGTACAAAATTACACAGTGTAAGTTCCAGATGCCAAATTGAAAATCATTTAACCTTTCTGGTTGCTGGGGAAAAAGGGGGGGGGGGGGGGGGG